>CM061134.1:31797647-32175912 GCA_030789695.1 Scilla litardierei
CGCAGAGAAACCCCCCACCCCCTCCAAAAAAAATAAAATAAAATAAAACTCTGCCTTGTGTATTGCAAAAAAAGCATGGACAGAAGATCGCTATAGTTGGCATGGCTTGATATATCGCTAGACCAAACATACAAGGGGAACACCAGTTAGTTGCTCTATGATCCAGGGCTAACCACAGAGTCACAAGGCAAATAACGACATGTCCAACCCAAAGAACTTGAATGATATCTAGTTGCAAAACCTCGTGTTCGGGTATCATGGGTTGGTTGGACATGAACTCTAGTTTCTTAATCCAAGAGTCAAACAATGGGATATCCCAGTATGCCTGCGAAGTCATCAATGTGCTTTTCTGCAAAAGATGAAGTGGAAGGAAACCAAGAAGCACATCTCAGACTCAGGCAACTCCGCAGAGGATTCCATAACCATCACATTCGATAAAGCATTTACTGATTAGTAAAAATACAATGAGACACCGTCAAATTTTGCCTCACCTAGACTCGATCATCAATGGTGTGAAGAAGGTGACTCTTGTGAGTATGATGGACTGTGTGGGGAGGAGGTATTCACGTGTGAAGAATGGAGTTCCCTAGATGATGGTAGACATAACCAGCAATTGATGGGGAACAAGCTATTGCTACAATTTAGACCTGGCAATCAGCCACAGATGCCAGTATATATCAGAGAGAACTTTTCTCAGGAGATGACCGCAACTTTAAGTATAATGGCGTTTAATCACACCTAAACAGGTCGATATCTACTTAAGGCAAATATTTGATCATGGATGACACACATTATTCACTAAGCACAAGCCATACCAATTGAGAAGCCTGATATGTGCCTGACAAGACTCATTGAGAATGTGTGGCCACACTTCATTCTTGCTTGAATTCCAGGGTATGCCAACCGTGAAGTCAATACGCATGACCATACTTTCTCATAAGGTAACAAAGTCTCGCTCACAGCTCAACAAGTTATACACAATGACATTATTCAGTTGCATGAACTTCAGAAAGAAGTTTGACCTATGCTGCTTTCAGTGTGTTTCCTTTAGAAACATACATTATTTATAATGACTGAAGGTGTTGAGCTTGGAAATTTGTCCCCATGCTGAATCTATGGGCATTGACACTTTGCTTGTTGTGGATGGTGATGGGTTAAGCTCATGCTACCGACCAGAGTGTTACCAGTAGGCACAAAACAGGTGGGCCGAGATGGCGCAAAAGCCCAAAAGTGAGCCCATAGCAGCCCTAATTCGAAATCAGCCCAAGTTCCACCAATGACTAAGCCTTACAGAATGAGACCAAAATGTCAGCAGACTCAGCACTCAGAACCTTTCCACGTGACACTCAGCTTCCGGGCTTAGGTAAGTAACATCATTGAATCAGATGACCATACTAAAATCATAATGAGAAGCTGCCAAAATGACAGACATACCCTACAATTACTCTATATAGTGGCTCAAATCCCAATGGAAATGACTAGGTACATAAATCCCCACTAATGCTTACTATTCTTAGCATGAACACTATCTTTGACTTAACCATCAGGGAAGATTCATATTGAATTTGGAAATGTGTTGTTCAGCTATGTGTACACACCAGTTCTGGAACCAGATATAGCACAACCAGCTTAATGTTATTGGTGCAGTTTTTTGAAAACCATTAGCATACCTGCATATTATTTCATTATGTACAGGTCAAGCCTATGTGTTTGTATAAAGACCAATTTTTGCAATTTGGCAAAATTCAAGTAGTTTGTCAGATTTCCTTTTAAAACAAAGTACTTGTCAGATTGCGAGTTTCTGCAGCTGTCCAAGGGTTCATTTGGTACTGATGTCGGGTCCAAATGATGTATACTTGTGCAGTCAGCGGTATACATCATGTCAGTTTGTGGTTGTATGTAACTCAGATCATCGGTAGAATTCACTGGAGCACCTAAAGGGTTCGGTAATCAGATGAATCCTAGTGGGTCTTAGAGTGCTATCACCTCCTACTGCAGGTGTTGTGGCCATGACAAGGAGATCCTTGAGGAGCTGTTTCTTTTTGCCCATTGCTACAATAAGCCACAGCTCAGGTGCCATGTCATAGTTTACTTACATATATTTTTAAGTTTTTTTCTTTTCTCTCAGTCTTTTTTGGCACCTTTGTTAAGCAGTACAACAAGTTACCCTAGCTCATCGTATCAGACAAAGGTTGATCTGGGGGCCATAAAGTAAGCAATATCCCAATGCCTCTATCAGAGTTAAGAGGCATACGAGAATTTAACATGAAGCGGAAGTCCTGCTTTTTTTTCCTTTTCCTTTTCCTTCTCCTTTTTAGAAAAGAAAGGTGGAGCCTGGAGGACACCAACTGTGGTGATCAATTTTGCCAGCCACAGCAATTTTGCCAGCCACAGCAATAAGTGTTAAGATTGCATATTGAAAAATATGCAGGATCCAAACCTTAAGATTTTTTTTAGAGGCCCTTTGTGAAGAAGGGACTACATATGCAGTGAACCTCTTGAGCAGTGTAAAGGAGTGAGAGGTCGCCCTTTTGCTATTAGCATCCCCCTTTTAAATCTCTTAGGGTGTGTTTGGATTGAAAGAAAATGTATGAAAAAAAAGTGAAATGAAAATGAAAAAGAAAGAAAAGTAAAATGAAAATGAAATGAGATTCTTTCTCATGTTTGGTTGTCAAAGAAAATTTTGAAGAAAGTTCAAAGGAAAATAAGGAAATTTCTTCCATTATGTTATTAATTCAAAACGAAAAAAATTAAGACGTGTTTTTGCTAAATAATTTAAGATGTGTATTTGCTAACTTTATAAATAATTTGCTTAAAAAATTTAAAAGGTATTTTAGTCTCATAATAAATTAAAAATCTGTTAGTTGTTCTGAATAATTCAGAAAGTTAGCAAATAAATTACGAATTCTAACAAATAATTCTCTAACCATACAAATATCATGATTCATAAATAATGTGATATTAAATAGTACATAAATAATTTACAAATTATATGAAAACATTGGAAATAATTTGCAAGCTATTAGAAAAATTCGTGCATAATGCACGAATTTTTCAAGCAAAACGCGAAAATTACACGAATTATTCGTGAATTTTTGAACAAGTTCATGAATAAAAATAATTTAAATATTCATGATTTTCAAAAAAAATCCGAATTATTCACATACTATTTTGAAAAATTCGGGAAAAATTCGTAAATTTTGAATAATTTGCGAATTTTAAATAATTCATGTGTAAAATTTTGATAATAATTCGTGATTTTTTGAAAAATTCATTCATAATTTTTTGAAAAGAATTCATGAATTATTCATGAATTCATTAAAAATAGCTACCAATTATATTTGTTAAAAAACACAAATGCATAAATGTGAGAATAGTTAGTTTTGCTTTATTTTCCCTCATTTTCCTTGGGTCAAGAGGAGGAAAAGTTGAAAGCAAAGTTTTACTATTTATTTTCCACTCTTTTCCTTCATTTTCTTTTTCTTTTCACTTTTCTTTTAAGCCAAACAATGGAAAATCATTTTCCTTCTTATTTTCCTTCATTTTCTTTCCTTTTCCCACTAACCAAACACACCCTTAAGAATAATACAGTGGAAGTATAACAACATAGATATGCACATTATCATACTGTAAAAGGTATAATTTGTCGGATCAAAGGAATAGTCACTAACTCGCTTCAGAGAGGGACATCGCATGACTAATTTCCTTCATGCATTCTGTTCCTCTAAACATTCACTAGTTCAAGGATTCTTTTAAATCTGTGAATGTGAAATGAAAAAAAATTATATCAAGATTTATCCTTAAGTGCATGTCATACATCATGGTCACGCTGCCTCTAAATAAGAACATTGGTAGGAAATATTTCATGCCAATAGTGGATGAGAATGACGTCAGAAATTTGACCAGGGAAAACTTTGAAGGAAGAATATTATATGATAGAAACAACATTCGCGTGCATGTACAAATCAAATGGTATTAATCTTCATAAAGGAGAGTACACCTCACTAATTAGTGCAAAACGACATTAAGTTCAAGTTAAGGTCTTCACATTATCCCATTGTCAATACTAACTTCAGTATAGTTGGGACTCATTCAGCGGAAAAAAATGCAACCATGTTTTATTGCCTTTTATTCATGCAAGTAAAGGGGACCTCCAATCTCACTTTTCAATCATCCAAGTGTTTTCATGGAGTACAATCATAGACCAAGAAAAGTTCATTTTGCTTCAAAATTGGAGGCATTGAAGGCCACATGATATAAGCTCACCGGCAGGAGAGGAAACTTTAGAATCACGACCATGGCTTTATTTGAGGTGCAACATTCATCAACATTTTAACTTTGGCTTACTTATTTAAAACATCTTTCAGTTCAAAACTGTATTGCTTAGGAAGATTAAATCATATTCCTACTGCAAATCAGACCAGGATAAAAATTAAGAGTCCAACTTAAAACCATAAATATCTTGCTTACTATAACATCGTGGTACAAGACAGAGTACCTATTTCAGCTATAACAGTCAGGCTAAAATCCTTTGCCATCCTTACTGCATTTATCTTTACTCATGTCCTTATAAATGTTCATTGTTTGTTTCATTATCGCTTAAAACCCTCAAAATTGACAATAAAATGAAATTCAAGCACATTATAAAATGAAAATTCAGTAACACAACTTGGTAACTAGAAACAAGGAGGAAAGGGGGGGTATTTAACATTTCTGTGACAAGAAATTGGCATAGATGATCCTCACAAACAATGCCCTTGGGAAAATTAGGGAGCAGAGACAAGCTTGAATATATTGTAATTATAAGAGATATCCAAATTTGGATAGGCTAAAGAATTTAAGAATGACTTCTCAGGAAAGAGAGTAGATGAGGTGCCCAAATTGAAAAACGTTAAGCATATTCACTATTACCAACATCACAACTGCACATGCATGGAGACGCAACACTTCTTAAACATCAAATTTGAAACTAAAACCCCAGCTGAACTATAAAATATATATCAATTTATGAGCTATGAGCTAGTCTAATCACATTTGAGGTATGTAATATCTGGCAGAATTATATGCATAATCGCAAGGTAACAGAATGAAAGCATGATACATAGCTTGTATTAAGAATCCAGAAGATAATAGTTAGAAAATTATAAATGATATCTCCTAGGATATCTGCAAATAATATATGTTCTAAGTACCCAAAGTGCATACCTCCATTAGTCCAGTGTGCACAGCTGAAACCATCATAGGCTGAAATGGCAAAAGAAATGCTGAAGCTGCCATTAACAACTTAGGATTCTCGTTCCTCAGCGCTCTTGAAAGACACTGCCAAGATCAGGGGTACACCAGCCACATTAACATATGGCACATCTGATATTGATGTCAGTATTATTAATAATATTGTTTAGTATATGAATTGAGTGCAGTTCCCCAACTCTCTTGTTCAAGGAAAAAAATCAACATTTATACACCTTAGTTGTGACAGAGGAAAATATGTAGGGAAAATAACAGTACTGCTAGAAGGGAATTCATTGAAAAATCAACTAGATCTCATCTGATATCTCATAAAGGCTACAAGAATATCTTACAAGTGTAGTTGCAGCTATCATTGTATAGTCTGCCCATCTCAAATATTTTCTGGCCTGCCCTCTGGATGAATGGTATAAGCTTGAGGCAACCCCAACACCAATCAATGAATTAGCATAAAGTGTGGTATTTAAATTCTTTCTGCAATGTTGAAATTTATTTTGTCAGTTTTGTTTTTCACATGTTCTCAGTACTTGGGAAAAAACAATGTTATTCAGTCACTTTACGCAATATAAAGAGGACTTGCCTTGGTGTCTGAAAACCAAGAACAATGAAAGGTAGTGAAGTCAATACGTTGGCAACTGTTTCCGCAACATTCCGGTCACCTAAAACATAAAGAAACATGTGAAATTCAGTTTCTCACCATAAAAGTACTGTGAATACTGCAAAATTTCAGAAAGAAATAATCTTAACAACATACCATGGAGACAACAACGAACGGGTCTTAGGCATGCTGGCCTCTGCTGCCATATTTTTCTATGCATGTAAAATTGTGCTAGTAAAGTCACTTTATGTTCAAAATAGCACCAGATAGAAGAAAGTTTCTTCCAGCAAGCAAAAGAACAATTTTACTAAAAGTGTTGCACATTTACAACTTACAGAAATAGCAATCTTTGATTAGTTTCAATTGCCGATTCTTCTGAAGTTGTGGGATTTGTGTCCCAGCAAAGATTACTCTCGACTGCATATGGTGCTTGGTAGGTGACGTGCACACTATGTATCCCTTTTAGGGCTGTAAGACTTGTTTTAGAATGGCTCAATGTACCATCAGCACCCATAGATTTCAAGTTGATTGCTGCTGACTGCAAACAAGCATTTTTCAGAGTTACTATGACACACTGCAGTTTGATACAACTACAAAACACATCAAACAGAGATCAAGAAATGCCTTTCATAATTACACATTAAGAATAATAAAGAACAGAACTATAAAAGCAAGAACCTACAGTGTAAGAGATGACAAGGTTTGAAATGTTTACTTTTTTACCATATTAACATTTTTTGCTTATGGCTTCACAGTTTCAATTTAGGTGTTAAAAAGAATCAGAAACAGGAACACAACTTACTAATGTAAAGAATGTAAAATTCTACTTTACCGAACAATAATTCAACATAAAAATAGCTTACAATGACGATGATCTTGACAACAGCTTCTCTAACATGAACAATATTTAATTATTTATTCATTTTTAACAAGATACTCATGGCATTGTGCAAAACTGTGTAGAATAAAAAAAAGTGTTTGTTAAAGGGGCTAGGTATGACTAGACATAGTCATTATTGTATGGCATGATGTTTCATAAACAACAAGGCTCATATATATTTGAATTATTTAATTCATTTTCCCCCTTTTTTGAGAAAAATCACAGTGGAAACCCCACTATGATGTTATAATATAGATAAATATGTAAGAGGATTTCCCATTGGGATAATTCAGAAAAAGAAGTTTTAACATGTAGGATCCAAGAATTTGAAAGGGGAAATGGGTTGGAGATATCGGTACTAGGAAATACAGGACCGAAATAATGAATGAAATAGCCACAACGTGGATGCTTGAATTTGATTTTAGTATTCAATCATTAAAGTGTTTCTCAAAAAATCAAAATTTGAACAAGTCTAACATTAGATATCCACATGCGTGATTAGATTATCCAAATTAGTGAATTCTTGCAGTTTGTGTTGTGAATTAAGAAAAACTTCTCTGGTTTTCTGCTTGCTTGGCATAAGTTCCATCGCAAGAAGGAAGTTCAAGAGCCAGCTAGGAGTCCTGATTAATTTGATTCGCAATTACTATGACTTGCACTTTTATTCTAGATCAATTTGGCATCCAAAGCCATATTGTATATTTTACGAAAAACTAAAGAAGACTAAGAGTTGTTTCATTGATAATAGAGCATGTACCAGATACATGGTAGATCTCACCTTCACAATGATGCAACCAACATCAATAATGAAAACTGTATCCTAAATTTTTAGAGTTGGGATATCTGAATCTTGGCGAAGGGTCATCTCCATTTAGTTGTCAAGCATTGTATCTTGTTTTACAGCCTCAATATGTTTTTGTATGGATCAACCCTAAGTTCTACCAGCAACTCCAAGTATAAGACAATCACCACTGACCACTCCAAAGTGGTGTATTCAACGATCTCTCATGACTGCACAATTCTTATCATATCTTTTAGCCAACTGTCACATCGATCTTAACATTCACATTTCAGCATTTCTTATATTCTGGACATGTTATTCCTTATTATCCACTACTCATACACACAAAAACATCCTGTTGACTGCAATTATATAGAATTTCCCCGTAAATTCATTGGCATTCTTGGATCACAATGAACTCCAGAAATGGTTCTCCCCTTTAACCAATGAAAAATATACTCCTCAAACCCCACGGTTGAAACGAATGATATCGAAAATGATCTATTCTTCGCACTTCACTGTCCACATAAGTTACATATTGTTCGTTAAACATATAGCATATCTTCTTTGTGGTATCGGTAGATCATTGAGATTCAATGTGTCTTCCCCCTTTCTAATTTGTAAATTATTCCTTCTCAACTCTCACCAAACAAAGTTTACCATGGGATCTCATCCTAAACTCACCCCAATCTGTAACTGGTGGAACAATGGCTGTTGCTAGAGTAACATTGTAACACTGATGTCCTCTTCACCCTTACTTGCATACTCTATTTTTAAAGTTGACGGAAAGACTCCAATTATACATAATCACTCTTACTCTTATTCAAGAGTAGACGGCATATCACACAAATGTTTGGCCAAACCATGTTAGTGAAATACAGGCATTTGGTTGATTGGACTTGGCTCTAGTATTGATGCGGCAACCTGGAACTAAGCATAGGATGAGTTACATATTGCAGAAAAGGGATGTTAAAATACAACTGGGTTCACAATTCACATGCAAATAAAATAGCTAATTGTGGGGTTTTTTTTCCTCCTGAGGTTTCCTAATAAAATTGTCGTGTATCCTCTTTATATATAAAATCATATCATGTCGGCGAAATAGAAATCTAAGATTAGATCCCAGCATCTGACATAAACACCTATGCATAAAAAAATCAATATACATTAGGCGCTTCCGTAATCAAAGATAAAAGCACAAAATACGCTGAAAATTATATTTACCATAACTATAATTAAAACAAATTATTGGTACAAAGAAACAGAAGTTTCCAATCAATTAAATCCTGATGATGATTGAGATAATTCACCTGGACCAAAGTAAGGAATGAAACTTCTGGCACTATCCCACCATCAAACACATGTACAATACTTAATCATAGAATTGATAAGCAAAAGTTAACACAAGTACTCTGAGAGAGAGAGAGAGAGAGAGAGAGAGAGAGAGAGAGATTGTATTTGTACCTGCTAGCTTTGAGGGAAGCCCAAGTGTCCTCTCCCAAGTAATTAGGATTTGTTATAAATTTGTAAGGCTATATGAGAGAGAGAGAGAGGATGCTGATTCCGAAGGAATATCTTGGGGTTGGGCAGCAGCAGCAGCTGGCATATTCTCACAGCTGCGGGGGATCTCTAAAGTTCTCTCCTTTTTTCCCCTTCAGGGAGAGAAACAGGACGAAAAATCAGGAAATAAAGGGGCGTTTAATTTAATTCAATTAACGTTATTACGTAATTGGGTGCCTGATTCGATTTGGATACCGCCACCCTGGATTTGCTCAGCGGCCCGCCACCGTGTGCTTTTCTACGTCCACAACTGCTGGGCTATCGAGACAACTGGGGGGTTCCACTCAACCCCTGGGACTTGTGGGATTTTTATACGCACACCAATTTTTAATTCACACATATATCATTTATTTACAGATTTGCCATTCAAAGCTAGCTTTCATTTTTTTCACATTCCCTCTTTTTTTCACACCCCTCTCAAAATTTCCTTCTTGTCTGTCGCCGCTGTCCACATTCTTCTCCTGCACATCTTCATCTTTTTTACCAGTTTCACAAACAGTAACCCTCCTCCTCTAGTTGTCATCGTCATCGCCTCTTCTCCGTCTTATTCGTCATATTCATTTTGAGTCTTCTTCGTCCTCTTTATCTTCATCTTTTCATACTTTTCAACAAAAAAAATTAACCATCTTCAAACTACGACGAGATGAGGAGATGTGGAGCAGGGTCGGTCCTGAAGATATTGGAACCAGGACAAGTAAAAATGTGGGCCCTTTAAATATAATTTTTGTATAAAATTGAAATATTGTTGTGAAGCATCATCTCTGGGGGAAGACCCCAGTACTTGATTTATAGTAGAGGGATATGAGCGTATATGGATGAGATACAATGAATAAAATGATATGATTTTATCCTATGTATAAGATATAATCCCAATATAAAATCTCATCATTATCCGTTTACAACACTCACCCTTATCTAGCCAAAAGTGTGGACTCTACCCATGAATACTTCAGGATTCTTAGCGTCATATGAGTCTCACATGGTGTGGATGGTTCAGGATCCTGAGTTGATGGGATTTGCCTCGTTAAAACCTTTGGCTATGTAAAACCCTGTGGGAAAAAGCCATAGCTAAGGAAAAGAGTAAAAATTCCCTCTAGCTCCCCCTGATCTGTACAAGCCCTTAGGCTTTCAGATATCTTATGCATTTTCATCACTCCTATTTACAACATTCTGAAAATATACACAGATTACAAATATGAACATCATTAAGCAGCTGCTGAAAGCAAAAACTATGAAGAGGTGTGCTTTGTTTTGTTGCCTCTGATTTGTCTCCTCAAAAATGAGGTAAGCAAGTGGCATGGTCTTCAGATTACTTGGTCAGCTCTAAAAGACCAGCCTCTATCCCAGTCGTCACTGGCATGTGATGTACCACCAGACGCACTCAGATACACCATTGGTTTGTTTCAGGAATGGTGAGGCTCTCAGAATGATAGGGTGATGTTGCCTTCAAAGTTTGCTTTGCAGATCTGTAGTAGATGGCCGTCCACTGTGAGTACCCAGTCTATGATTTCTCATTATAGGGGTTCGACCTGTAACCTGCATTTGCATAAGCATGGATGATAATTCTTTGTAATGTAAGCCCAAAACTATCGACCCTTATAGGAAGTACATAAGATGCTTAACTCCGGTCTAATGGCACTTTTTAGGTGCCTAACTGTCTCTGGCTAGTGAATTTACTGCAACTGCTATATCGGGACGCGTGCAGTTAACCAGGAGTGCACTGATTGCACTTAGATAACGAACTTCAGGACCAAGTATATCCTCCCCCTCTTCCACTAAATGGAAGGGGTCTGTTTGAACATACAATGAGTGTACTAACATAGGTGTACTTATTGGATGATAATGGTCCTTTTAATTTATTCAACGCGGGCGTACGAATTTTAATGTAACATGATTTTATCTTTTTAGATAAATCTGTGAGCCATGACTAATCTTTATTCTGCTTAAGTCTTTCATTTCATGTTTGATAGTCAGGCTTGAACAGATATTTCGGTTTTCTCTTCAGGAGATCTGATGAGATTTAACTTGTTTACAACTATGATCTCAAATTGTCACGCCTTGCTCCCCAGAATACCCGGCATTTAAAATTTTTTTCCAGGTATCCTGAAGAGTGAGGGTGGAGAGAGAGGAAGAGAGAGAGAATGAAGAACTGAGTAGGCAGGCCACTGCGCACATGCTGGGATAGTACATGTGAAGCTCCACAATAATATTAAACATCCTCAGGAATAATATAGAACAACAACAACATAACATATATATAACAACTTCCATTTATATACATAACCAATGTACACCACTACATATACACCGTCATTCTCCACCTCCCAAGACAACCATATCACCCCACGAGACATCTCACACCAAGTGCTACCCCTGAACCCAACTCCAAGTCACCTCCAACCAAGCTGACCCTGCTACCTGAAAAAAGGGGAGGAGCACGCCAATATGTGCCCCAGTAGGAACTAACTTAGATTTAGAACGCCATTCTAAGGTTATCAATCCACAAAGCAAGGCAAGAGAAATAGAGCATGTAGCTAAGTGATATAACGAAAGTTAAATAGCTAAAACAAGGGAATCATACCTGCGGTCCAATGTCGAGTTACTGTAAGAAAGGGGTTAGCACGAAGAAGAATAAGAAGAAGAAGAATAATAATAATAATAACACAAGTGTTCAAGCAACCAATATCTAATAAGATAAATGCAAGTACCTGAGGCATGAAACAGAGTCACCAAGAAACAGGCAAAGGGAAGGGAAAGTGCTGCCAGCAGTAGAAGTAACACACAATTCTTATTTTATTATTTCATAATTGAGTTAATTGGAACTTGGGTAAATTGTGTGATATCGGGACATGGACTTCACCCCAAATGTGGGGTGAATATAGCACACGACGCAGTGGACACGGGCATTGTACGCCGGGCCTTTCACCTCCCCCGTCCCTGGCAGGAGTGAGGCTATCCACATATAACCCAACCTCCGTATGACCCCTCCACTCCCGGTCCTCCACTCCCGGTAAAGGCGAGTGGGTGTAAACTCCACACATCACATAATCATATCCCAACTTCACAGTCCAGTCCTTATATCCACAATTTACTCAAATCCCCCCCTAAACCCGGGTTCTGCTAACTCCCCATCATTAGAGAGGACTGAGATATATCCAATTTTATAAGTTAACATCATAAGTGACACGTTAGGGGGTCTCAATAGCATGGATGTGCACATGTCACGTCAGCTGTCCTTCATTAAACATAAGGTCATGCACTCACGTGACATGCGCTCTATCACCACATATCATCCACTCACAAACACGATGTTCCCATGCCATTCAAGCCTCTAATTTCACCAATCATCACCGTGGCTCAAGGCCAACACTAACATGTGCACCTTACTCAAATTTTCAGATATTGCCTTCGTTGAGGCATTTCATCGAACACATGGCGGGCGTCATTCATATCAAAACAACACATTATAATTTACACGTGCCAAGGGCATGGATATTCATTCCACCACATAACCATAATAAGCAAGAATAATGATGGCCAATTATCCACAATTAATGAATAAGAACACTACTTAATGAATTCAGCTTGCTGAAATTGCAGAACAGTCAGATTGAGGGTGGGTTTTGAGGCAATTGCAGTTGGAATTTGGAAAAACTTAGATTTACATACAAAATTTCAGACACAAATATTAAGTATGTGATTTATGGTGAATTATTTGGTGAAGTGTGTCAAATCTGTTTTTCAGACAGATTTCAGAGCTTGTATTGAAAGTCAATTTTGGGCATATTGGAGGCATAATTTCGACATATAATAACACTGATGAATATTTAGAAAAACTTGTTAAATTTTCAACAAGACCAAGAACACAAAATTCCATGATATGTGCAAGTGTCTAGGCCAATTTTACTAAACTGTGTCAACACTGAAAATCAAACAGACATGTTGTGAAGATGGATTTATTGCTTCTAATTTCTGAATTGAAACTATATCAAAATTTATATGATTTTGGGGTAGAACTTCAAGATCTATACGCTTATATTTTTTTCAAAACATGATTCGAGCTGCAGAAATCAAAATCAAGGCAAAATCAGACATCAAAGTTTCTGAAATTTAAAAAAGATACGTTTGCTAAGAATTCCAAGGGGACAAGTGTGAAATTGAACATGA
The DNA here is from genome assembly GCA_030789695.1 of Scilla litardierei. Lineage (NCBI taxonomy): Eukaryota > Viridiplantae > Streptophyta > Magnoliopsida > Asparagales > Asparagaceae > Scilla > Scilla litardierei. Next base: position 31,810,881 of record CM061134.1, read on the forward strand.
TACATGGATTTTTGATTATCCCTATCACATATGAAGTGAATCATGCTATAAAAATATGAGAGCGAAAACAAATTGATGGAATTCCAAATCCAAGTAATTCCTACCTCAAAAACTTTGATTTCCTCCTCTCTTCCTCTTTCTTTCTTCTCCATCTTCTTCTCTCTTCAAGCAAGCATGGCCTCCTTCTATTAGGGCATGAGAATTAGGGTTTTTAGTTGTTAAATGAGGGGCAAAATAGGATAGGGGTGGCCGGTCCTATCTTGGGGAGAAAGGAAAAGAGAAAGGGAGAAGAAGAGAGAAACTTCAAGAAAGAAAAGAAAGATTTTCTTAAAGAGGTATCTACACACATCTTCCTTGCTCCACAGGCCATGTGTCACCCTAAATGACTAAAATACCCTTCCCAAAATGCTCCTCAACTTTTAGGTTTTTCCAAGTTTGCCATTACTTTATGCACCGACCACTTAAGTATGTACACACTGCACTTTTGGTCCAAATGACCATTTTGCCCCTCGCCTTTCTAAAAATTTACGGGGATTGCCATTGACCCCTAACCCCTTTCACACTTGCATGACTCTTCCTACACACATCCATGCACAACCATGCGAGTCTACATGCTTCACACACACACACGTCTAACACACTCCTGTCATTTTACTTCCACGACGCCATTTGCACTTCTCCCGCATTCACATTCGCATTCTCTTCCCTTAGCCACGTACTATGTCCCAATCCCCCGGTCACTACATCACATACACCGAGATATACGCTTATTTCATGCCCACGTATGCATCGTAGGTAGAAATACCACGTGTGTTCAGTAGAATACACGTATAGTGCAAAATAGGGCATGACATCCTCCCCACCTTAAAATAAAGTCTGTGCTCGGACTTCCTATGGTGTGAACCTTGTCGAGGTCAGCTAGGGATGATGGTCTCACTATCCATGAAGCACACACAAGAATACGTATACCACACTTATATACTCTATATGCTTCACTATCATCCATATGCATCCGCATCACATACATATCGCAGATACTGCCTATTATTCACCTACTAGTACATTCACATCACTATATACATTCACTACATATATATATACACATAGACATCCTTCACCTGAATATATGAGCACATATATACACACTGACAGATACAACACACACATATATCACAAATTGGTCTTTATATGTATCATTATACGTATCCAGATCACTACTCATACTTGTGTGATATGACATCACATCATATCCATATCATGATTCACCAGGCACTCACACATAGCATGCTTTATATATACCATAATATATTCAGGTATAAACGACTTACATCCTACCTGTTTATATATTTACATATACGGCTATATCCATGCACAAACACACAACAATACGCATTAATCTACACACCAATACTTGATAAACAGAGTCACTATCACAGTGCCACACCGTACGTACACTGGATCCCTATACACCCAATACTTAGTCATATGGGCTCGCTCACATGTATAGGCACATAAATATCTATATACACATCATTCAGTCACATCCATACATACATTCACGTGCACGTACTAACACATGCATGATCAAGTCACATAGGGATCGCAATCATACTAACACATGCACGTACTAACACATGCATGATCAATCCAGCCCTAAAAGCAATACTAGATTATTAAAGTTAACTGGTACAATCTGTAGCTAGAGCATCAACTCTACACTCACCTGGCTCTCAGTACCTGCACTAACCAAAGTGCCCAAACAATAACAATCCTAGTAAAGCTCTCTCTTGGCTAGTCCCAACTAGCCAAGTCCCCAACAGATAATAAATTGTTCTACAAAGATTACAACACCAATATTACAAAATATAATGAAGTATGAGTTTAGAATTGCTCAGTGGTGACGGTGTCGATGTCTCTGTCGTTCAGCACGTAATCAGATCAATCTGACAAGTAGTAGTCTCCTCTGAAGACTCCAACAGTCAGCAGGTTATATCTTGAAGTTCAAGTTGCGGCATGATTTTTTGATCAGGTTGCAGCATGCAACAATTAATTACTGAGGTGTGGCAACCAAGTTGTAGATGAGCAAATCAAAACACCAGGTTGCGGCTTGGAATTACTGAACGTGTCAATCACCAATGTTGCAAGTTGCAGCACCAAGTTTCGAGCATGAAGAAGAAGCCAAAAAGATGCGGCCCTGGTGGGTTCCTTGGAGTTTTTGAGAAGAGAGAGAGATCGCCCTGACTTTGAGATTTTGCCAAGGAACAATAATAAAAAAATCGGCCTATCTTCTCTTGGAGATTTTTAATGGAGAACAAAAAAAAAATGCGGCCCCTGTTCTCTGATATTACGGCTACCAGCACAGTTTGGCTCTTTGAGATTCTTTTAAAGGAGAACGTCCTGGGCTTGAGATTTTTCAAGGAGAAAAAAAGGAAACGCAAGAGGCTCTTGGGGAATTTTTGATGGGATCAAAAAAGGTGCGGCTATGCTCTTTGATGATTTTGCCAAGAGGAGAAGAATTATGCGCCTGTGCTGTGAAATATTTTAAGGGGTAAAAGATGATTGGCTAATGGCTTAGGGAGAATGATAATGGCCTCTGCTCTTGGGAATTTCTAGGGTAACTTTCGGCTAGGGCTTGACAAATTTTTGTGCAAATTTGACCTCTTTAATTGCTTAAGGGATTTTTCCCTTTGCTCTTTTAAAAATTTCGGCCCCTATACATTTTGCGTGCGTGTGTAATATTTGGACGACTCCTCTCTTTTTTATTGGATGTTAGGTTATATATGAGGTGTCTAGGGTAGGTGCGGCAAGATGGGATCCAAAGGCTATGATTAATTAGGCTATAGGGAATCCTAGTGATAAGGGAATTTGCAAAGGGTATGAAGTTTGGAGTTGATATGGAGAAGGATTTGATCTTAACTCCAATTAACTCCCAATTAATTGCATCTCCCTTTTGACTATTTCTCCTTTGCACATTGACCAAGTCTCTTTGTGAAGTAATCACACGTTCGCCATTCCTGAAACACTTAACACAAACGTTAAAATCGTACACACGCGTTTGTTATCATCAAACACGAAGTTCTTAGATCGTTGCTACCAACAATCTCCCCCTTTTGATGATGACAAATTAAGTAGAAGATTTGAGCAATGAAATCCAAACAGTGTGTGTAATAGTGTGGCGATAGTGGGTGACATGCAATGAGATATAATGATGTGCCAACAATGATGTGCAGGGTTAACAATATGCATGCTCCCCCTATTTTTGTGCTTTCCTAAAATCCATTAACACTCCCCCTTAATCAAACATTCATATTACAATCACATATCACATATACCTCAAATTATTCTCCCCCTTTTGTTATCATCAAAAGTCGAAACACAAAGTCAAAAACATATACCATGCAAAAAGAGAGCATTATAAACTGTTACGACCTAAAGATCGTAGTAGCCCGACACCCGCCCGGATCCGCTAACAAATCCCACTAACTTGCCCTGTCACAAAGGGGCCGCCGCCCCGAAAATCCGGGGCATCATGGAGACAGGCGCGCCTGGCAGCGTTCCCCGAACCGGGCGAGGCGAACAGCCGCGGCCGGCCGAGGCGAACAACCGAAGCCGCCCGACCCGCCGGGGTAGCGCGCTCGGTGACGCTGGGGTAGCTAGGCCAGGCCTGCTGACCGGCGTGGACGTATCCCTCCGCACCAGCGGGCCGTGCCCCAAGGCCAGTCGGGACGGCCCACCCGACTCCCGCGAACCACGACGCCTAGGGTGACACCGCCCGGCCTTTAGCTCGTCGCTAGCGACAAACGGCCAAGGATAAGGACACGACCGACACATACGTCACCCGACCGTCTGACAAAGCACCCCCTGGCGGCTGAACCGCCTGACAGCTGATGCTTTCGGCCCTGACACCCCGACAAAAGCGCCCTCTGGCCGTTGCGCCGCCTGACAAAAGCGGATCAGGACCTCCAGTCCCCGAGGCCCCTGTCCAAAGTTTCCGCCGTCACACGCGCCAGCTCAGCACGCCTAGTCATCACCCTTCAGGTATAAATACCCCCATTCCTCTTACAGAAAGGGGGTGATAAAAACTCTCTCGTCTTCTATCATTCACACACGAGAGCAAAGATCCTCCATATCTTTGTTCTCCCACCTATAGCTCGTCACGCGCGGCGGACACACAGTTAGTCCGGCCGGCGTGTCCAGCCCCCCATTTAAGCCCTTTTACTGACTTAGGCATCGGAGGGGCTAAGGGTTGAACCCCAACCCCGCCCTTCTGACGAGTTGTTCGTGCTGCAGGAGAGCTCGCCCCTTGGCCAAATTCAGCGTCAGCCTCCCGCCGTCCGACCTTCCTCAGCTACGTCCGACGAGATACGATCCCGTGAGCTCCACCGGCAACGGATCCAACCTCTTCATCCCACTAATCACTTGTAAAACAGCCTACCTAACCCCACATTTCCATATAACCACCGTGCCCTTGGTTCCCCATAATACAAATTCATTGTACGCGAGTTCCACCTCGTAACAATTGGCGCCATCTGTGGGAACGAAGGGTCACACCCATGTTAGACTCCATGCCGATCTCACGGAACCCTGACCACGGTAAAGATCCCGTGGGTCAGGAACCGCTCTCTCTACAAATCACCCCAGCGTCCGACCCCCTTCTGGGGATGGGCACCGAGACTGAACATACTTCGGCCCCCGTCGTCCTGAAGAGCTTCGAGGCCGTCCCCCTGGCCAGGAAAGGCTATCAGACGGCTGGAACGGAGCCTCCGCCCGGCCCCTCAGAGCCCCTGAACGTGAGGCGGAACCTCCACCATCAATTCGAGGAGGAGGGGGAGAATAGGGGGCTCGCTGAGGAGATTGCGGCCCAGCAAAGGCTCCTGGAAGAGGAGATGGAAGTTGCGCAGCGGTGGAGGCGCCTGGGGGAGGCGGCCGCCACACAAAGGCGTTTGGACAAGGCGGCCGAGACCGCCCGGAGGGCCTACCAGGAAGAAGAGACCGCCCGCCGCCAACTCCGCTTCATCGTCGCGGAGCGCGAAAGGCTGAGGAAGGAAAACAGAAGCAACCAAGAAGTCATTGAAGAGACGACGATGGGACGGCGGCCCGGGAACGGGCGGGACCCATTGCTGAACAGATCCCCACCTGGAGGAGGCGACCCGCGTCACCAGCACCACCCCTCCGATACCCTGCACGAGGAAGCCGTTTGTCGACAACTACGCTTCCTCGCCGCCGAGCGCGAGAGGCTCCTCCGAGAGAATCAGGAATGGATGGAGGCCCGAGGAGAGCTGGCCGGGAGGCGCTGGCGCTGGGAGAGCCGTAGCCCACAACCCGTCGAGTCCTCGGCCCGAGGAAGGAGCCCCGCCAGACGACCGTCGGACTACTCCCCGGGGGCGGAGGACCGTCGACGGCCGCGATGCGACCGAAGCCTGACCCCCGAATGGCGGAGAGGGGATGCCCCGGATCGCCCTACCTATCCGGAGGAGGCCACGCCGCTCGCACGGTGGATCACGTCCGTCCCAAGGCCCAGAAAGTTCAAACCTCCTCACTTGGCAATGTACAATGGGAGGGGCGACCCCCTCACACACGTGCAACAATACCGGGGGGCAATGGAGGCGCAGGATGTGGACGAGGCGTTCCTGTGCCGACATTTTTCCCAAAGCCTAAGGGACACCGCGCTGGACTGGTACTTCGGCTTGCCAGCGAGATCCGTCGGGAGCTTTGGCGAGCTATCCCGCAAATTCTGCCAAGAGTTCCGGGCCGGGCGGACGAAGAAGAAGCCCCTGGACTATCTTTGCACGATAGTCCAAGGAGAAGGAGAGACAATAGGTAGATACCTCCGCCGTTTTCAGGAGGAGAGACGGGCGGTGGTGACATGTGGCGATGAGGTGCTTATGCTGGCCTTCAAAACGGGGTTGCGGACCCGGAGCCTCCACAAACCCCTGCTCCGGGATCCGCCGGCCGACTATGAAGCGTTGGTGGCAATGGCGAAAAGGCACGCCTTGGCTGAAGAGACCCTCGGTGCAAAGGTCATACTCCCCCCTGTGAAACCATCCCAAGACGGACCCCGGCCGCACCTTCGGCCGGGGCGGGAAGAGAGGGGCCGAGCCCGCAATCAGACGACCCTACAGCGGCGGGAGCCGCCCGAGCCTCGCCCACAAGATCGCCCTGGCCCGGCGCGCGAGTTTGCCCCGGCGCGGAGGCCCCCCAGAGTCATCTCAGGACAAGAGGACCCCACACCGGCGCGTTACACGCGACTCAACGCCCCCATGATGGAGGTGCTGGCCGCGGCGACAAGGGCCGGGTTACTGCCGGAGCCTCCCCGGGAGATGAGGACGGACCCGGCGAGGCGAGACTCTCGGAGATACTGCCGCTATCACCGGGACCATGGTCACGACACCGACCACTGTTACTCCCTTAAAAGAGAGATCGAGCGACTGATCCAGGCGGGTCACCTGGGGAACTTTGTCGCGGGAAGGCGGGTGGCGGCAGGAGAGACAGACCCCCCGGAGGAGGGGGGACGGGGACCGCTGGCGAACCACGATAAGGAGGAGCCCCGCCCCCCGAGGGCGGTCATGCGAATTGAGATGATAACGGGAGGCCCAACCTCGGCGGGACGAGCGCCCGCAACCCTGGAGGCCGAAGCCCGACAGGTGATGATGGCGGGCGCCGGCCACCGGTCGAAGCGACAAAAGATACGCCGGCCCTCTATCACCTTTACCGAGGAGGACTGGCCGGAGGCACGGAGCCAGAGCCATGACGCCCTCGTCATCAAGGCTCGGATTGGGGCGATTGACGTCGGCCGACTCCTGATTGACACTGGTAGCTCCTGTGACATCCTGTTCCTGGCAACGGTCGAGAGGATGGGGTGGGGGCGTGCGGACTTAGAGCCCTGTGCGGGCCCTGTCGCTGGCTTCACCGGCCATGCGATTCCCACCGAGGGAATGATCACCCTGCCAATGACCCTGGGGGAGGAGCCGATGGTCGTCACCAAAGAAGCGTAGTTCGTCATCGTCGACGTCGCCTCGGCGTACAACGGAATCATAGGGCGTCCATATATGACGGCCATCGAGGCGCTCCCCAGCCTGCGACATCAGACGATGAAGTTCCGAACCCCGCGGGGGGTGGGACAGGTACGGGGAGGACGGGAGACGTGCGAAGACCACAAACATGCGTCGTCCCTGTGTAGGAGCCCGAGGCGGGTCCCGACGGCACTCGTCCCAGACGAGAGGGAGGATTTCTGCGACCAGCGGCCGACCCCAGCCGAAGAAGTAGAAGAGGTCCCTGTGGCCTCGGGCGAGGGAAGAACCGTCTCCATCGGGACAAAACTCCCGTCCGCGTTGAGGACGGCCCTCATCGCATTGCTCCAGGAAAACGCGGACATATTCGCGTGGTCACCCGTCGACATGCCCGGGGTGGACCCGACAGTGATCTCCCACCGGTTGAATGCGGACCCAGAAGCCCAACCTGTTCGACAGAAGAAGAGAAGTGCAGGGGGCGAAAAGAAGAGGGCAGCTGAGGAAGAAGTAGAGCGACTCCTCGAAGCCAAATTTGTTCGGCCGGTGGACTACCCCGACTGGCTCGCCAACGTCGTTCTGGTGAAGAAGCCCAGTGGAAAGTGGCGCATGTGCGTCGATTTCACCGACCTCAACAAGGTATGCCCGAAGGACAGCTTCCCTCTACCCAGGATCGACCACCTGGTGGATCAGGCGTCCGGCTATGAGTTATTAAGCTTCATGGACGCCTTCTCGGGATACAACCAGATACCGATGGCGGAGGAGGATCAGGAGAAGACGTCTTTTGTCACTGATAAAGGCACCTTCTGCTACACCAAGATGCCCTTCGGACTGAAGAACGCCGGGGCGACCTATCAACGGATGGTAGACCGAATATTCGGCCCTCAGGTGGGGCGAAACTTGGAGGTCTACATCGACGACATGCTGGTGAAGAGCGGGAGGGCCCTCGACCACCTCGCCGACTTGCAGGAGACCTTCCAGAGGGTCTGCCTATACAACCTGAGGCTGAACCCCACGAAATGTATCTTTGGCGTGCAGTCGGGAAAGTTCCTGGGCTTCATGATAACGAAGCGGGGAATCGAGGTGAACCCCGACAAGGTGACGGCCCTCATCGGTATGACGGAACCCCGGACGATCCGGGACTTGCAGCGACTAAATGGCCGGATCGCTGCTCTGGGGCGATTCCTGTCGAAATCTGCGGAGAAATCGCTCCCCTTCTTCAGGGTCTTGCGGACAGCCTTTGGCGAAGCTAAAAACAATAGGAAGGTGATCCCATGGGACGATGACTGCGCGCGGGCGTTCGCGGAGCTGAGAGCCTACCTACAAAGCCCACCACTTCTCGCGTGGCCGGGGGAAGGCGAACCCCTAGGGTTGTACTTGGCAACCAACGAGGAGGCTGTTAGCTCCGTCCTGGTCAAGGAGGAAGGAGGGGTGCAGCGCCCCGTTTACTACGCCAGCTGAATCCTCCGGGAGGCGGAGACTCGTTACAGCCCTATCGAGAAAGCCGCCTACTGCCTAATAACCACGGCCCGGAAGCTCCGACCCTACTTCCAGGCCCACCCCATAATCGTCCACACCGACATGCCCCTCGAAAAGAACCTGAAAAGGCTGGAGCGGTCGGGGAGGATGCTCAACTGGAGCGTCGAGCTCAGCGAGTTCGACATAGCGTACAAAGCCCGGACGGCAATCAAGGGCCAGGCGCTGGCCGACTTCTTGGTGGAATGCACCACGGAAGTCCCGCCGGGAGACCAGGCAGAGCTCCCATCGGCGACCATATCCCCGCTGAGGGTCGAGCTGGGTAAACCCTCAGCGCCCTCCCCGATAGCAGCGGGCGAATTATGGACCATCCACGTCAACGGCTCCGCCACAGGCTCCGGGACGGGAGCGGGTATCGTCATTCAGACTCCCGACGGATGTTCGTTGGAATACGCCCTACGCTTCAGCTTCCCGGCCACCAACAACGTCGCAGAATATGAAGCCGTTGTTAACGGGCTAAAACTCGCAAGGGCAGTGGGGGCGACGAACGTGTTGCTCCTAAGTGACTCCCGTCTCGTCATTCAGCAGATCCTGGGGGGCTTCGAGGCCCGAGAGGAAACAATGAAGCGATACCTGAATCGCATCTACATCGAACTCCGCAAGTTCAAGAAAGCGGACGTCCAACACCTACCCCGCTCCAACAACCTCCGGGCGGATGCCCTGTCTAAGCTGGCTTCCTCCTCGGTGGCCGAGATCGGGAAGACAATCTACGTGGAAAGCCTGATGATGCCGACCATCGACGAAGAAGAACTGATGTGCGCGGACACGAGAACATCATGGATGACCCCCATTAGGAAGTACCTAGAGACGGGCGAGCTACCCGAGGAATGGATGCTGGCAAAACAGGTGGAGAGGCGGGCCCTGTCATTCGTGCTCCTCGACGGGGTGCTGTACCGCCGCCGCCGAGCCAATTTCGACGTCCTGCCCTACCTGAAATGCTTGGGCCCGGAGCAGGCCGAGCAAGTCATCCGCGAGGTGCATGAAGGCTTTTGTGGAAACCACCATGGCGGATGCACCATCGCCCACAAAATAATGCGCCAAGGATACTACTGGCCGACGATGATCCGGGATGCGGTACAGTACGTCAAGAAGTGCGAGGCATGCCAGAAGTTCGGCCGGCGGACGACTGCACCCCCGGCCAACCTGATGCCCATCTTGAGCCCGATCCCCTTCGCCAAGTGGGGGCTCGACATCCTAGGGCCATTCCCAAAGGCCTCCGGAGGAAGGAAGTATCTAGTCGTCGCCGTGGACTATTTCACAAAATGGGTGGAGGCAGAGCCGCTGGCGCGAATCACGTGGACAGACATGAAGGGCTTCATTTGGCAATCCATCATATGCCGCTTCGGGATTCCCCGCTCCATTGTCACGGATAATGGAAAGCAATTCGATTGCGAAGGCTTCCGCGACTTCTGCTCGGGCAGGGGGATCAAACTCCAATTCGCGTCAGTCGCCCACCCGCAGTGCAACAAAATGGCGGAGGCCGTGAATAAGTGTATCTTGAATCCGATGAAGAAGAAGGTGGACGCCGCTCTGGGGGCGTGGGTCGACGAGCTGCCGGGGATCCTGTGGTCTTATCGTACCACCCACAAGGCTTCGACCGGGGAAAGCCCCTTCGTGCTAGCCTACGGGACGGAGGCGGTTGTTCCTGTGGAAATCGGCGAAGAGACACTCCGGCTAAAGCTCTTCGATGAAGAGACCAACGGAGGAGGACTCGGCCTCAGCCTGGAGTTGATAGACGAGGTGCGGGACCGGGCCCTGACTAGCCTCGTCAAGCACAGCCAAAGGATGGCGTGGTATTACGACTCCCGGGTGAAACCGCGGACCTTCAGGATCGGTGATTTGGTCCTCCGAGATGCCACCTTCCTCCCTGAGACTGCGACACGGGGAAAGCTGGCCGCTAAGTGGGAAGGACCCTACACGGTCATCGACATTGTCGGGCCGGCCACATACATCCTGGCCACCCTCGAAGGAAGCGAACTGGCCCACCCTTGGAACGCAAAACATCTGCTAAAATTCTACCAATAGTTGTGAGTTTTTCTTTTCTTATACGCAGTATACATGTCCGTCCGTTCTTCCCATTATGGTTATTCCTACACAAGTTTTGCAGTTCGATAAGACTCCGAACCTCTGGGGCAGGGCCAACCCTAGCCACCCAAACCAGAGAAGGGCACGGGCCGGGCTACGTGCCCGCTCCCCCCCTCAAGACTCCGAACCTCTGGGGCAGGGCCAACCCTAGCCACCCAAACCAGAGAAGGGCACGGGCCGGGCTACGCGCCCGCTCCCCCCTCAAGACTCCGAACCTCTGGGGCAGGGCCAACCCTAGCCACCCAAACCAGAGAAGGGCACGGGCCGGGCTACGCGCCCGCTCCCCCCCTCAAGACTCCGAACCTCTGGGGCAGGGCCAACCCTAGCCACCCAAACCAGAGAAGGGCACGGGCCGGGCTACGCGCCCGTTCCCCCCCTCAAGACTCCGAACCTCTGGGGCAGGGCCAACCCTAGCCACCCAAACCAGAGAAGGGCACGGGCTGGGCTACGCGCCCGCTCCTCCCCCTCAAGACTCTGAACCTCTGGGGCAGGGCCAACCCTAGCCACCCAAACCAGAGAAGGGCACGGGCCGGGATACGCGCCCGCTCCCCCCCTCAAGACTCCGAACCTCTGGGGCAGGGCCAACCCTAGCCACCCAAACCAGAGAAGGGCACGGGCCGGGCTACGCGCCCGCTCCCCCCCTCAAGACTCTGAACCTCTGGGGCAGGGCCAACCCTAGCCACCTAAACCAGAGAAGGGCACGGGCCGGGCTACGCGCCCGCTCCCCCCCTCAAGACTTCGAACCTCTGGGGCATGGCCAACCCTAGCCACCCAAACTAGAGAAGGGCACGGGCCGGGCTACGCGCCCGCTCCCCCCCCCCCCTCAAGACCTCTGGGGCAGGGCCAACCCTAGCCACCCAAACCAGAGAAGGGCACGGGCCGGGCTACGCGCACGCTCCCCCCCCTCAAGACTCCGAACCTCTGGGGCAGGGCCAACCCTAGCCACCCAAACCAGAGAAGGGCACGGGCTGGGCTACGCGCCCACTCCCCCCCTCAAGACTCCGAACCTCTGGGGCAGGGCCAACCCTAGCCACCCAAACCAGAGAAGGGCACGGGCCGGGCTACGCGCCCGCTCCCCCCTCCGAACCTCTGGGGCAGGGCCAACCCTAGCCACCCAAACCAGAGAAGGGCACGGGCCGGGCTACGCGCCCGCTCCCCCCTCCAGACCTCTGGGGCAGGGCCAACCCTAGCCACCCAAACCAGAGAAGGGCACGGGCCGGGCTACGCGCCCGCTCCCCCCCTCAAGACCTCTGGGGCAGGGCCAACCCTAGCCACCCAAACCAGAGGTGGGCACGGGCCGGGCTACGCGCCCGCTCCCCCCCTCCAGACCTCTGGGGCAGGGCCAACCCTAGCCACCCAAACCAGAGAAGGGCACGGGCCGGGCTACGCGCCCGCTCCCCCCCTCCAGACCTCTGGGGCAGGGCCAACCCTAGCCACCCAAACCAGAGAAGGGCACGGGCCGGGCTACGTGCCCGCTCCCCCCTCCAGACCTCTGGCGCAGGGCCAACCCTAGCCACCCAAACCAGAGAAGGGCACGGGCCGGGCTACGCGCACGCTCCCCCCCCTCAAGACTCCGAACCTCTGGGGCAGGGCCAACCCTAGCCACCCAAACCAGAGAAGGGCACGGGCCGGGCTACGCGCCCGCTCCCCCCCTCAAGACCTCTGGGGCAGGGCCAACCCTAGCCACCCAAACCAGAGGTGGGCACGGGCCGGGCTACGCGCCCGCTCCCCCCTCCAGACCTCTAGGGCAGGGCCAACCCTAGCCACCCAAACCAGAGAAGGGCACGGGCCGGGCTACGCGCCCGCTCCCCCCTCCAGACCTCTGGGGCAGGGCCAACCCTAGCCACCCAAACCAGAGAAGGGCACGGGCCGGGCTACGCGCCCGCTCCCCCCCTCCAGACCTCTGGGGCAGGGCCAACCCTAGCCACCCAAACCAGAGAAGGGCACGGGCTGGGCTACGCGCCTGCTCCCCCCCTCCAGACCTCTGGGGCAGGGCCAACCCTAGCCACCCAAACCAGAGAAGGGCACGGGCCGGGTGACGCGCCCGCTCCCCCCCTCCAGACCTCTGGAGCAGGGCCAACCCTAGCCACCCAAACCAGAGAAGGGCACGGGCCGGCTACGCGCCCGCTCCCCCCCCTCAAGACCTCTGGGGCAGGGCCAACCCTAGCCACCCAAACCAGAGAAGGGCACGGGCCGGGCTACGCGCCCGCTCCCCCCCTCCAGACCTCTGGGGCAGGGCCAACCCTAGCCACCCAAACCAGAGAAGGGCACGGGCCGGGCTACGCGCTCGCTCCCCCCCCTCCAGACCTCTGGGGCAGGGCCAACCCTAGCCACCCAAACCAGAGAAGGTCCCGTGGCCCTCGAAAAATCAAAAACAGGGGCACACAAACCGGGACGAAACGATGCCAGGCGGCCCCGATGTGACTCGACGAAACGACGCCAATTCCTGAGTAGGCGGCCCCGATGTGACTCGACGAAACGAAAGGCCGCTCGAGAAACACGCCACCATTAATGATTCGCTCCAAAAGAGGACCCGTGAGAGCCACCTGGCAAAGACGGTTTCCAACGGGCATGAATTCAAGGAACCCATTAATGGTGCCAACTCAGCGCAATAACTGAAGGAGAAACCGTCAGCGAGATCACCCTATAAAAACGCCCCACCGCCTCCAGAAAATAAGGGAACCGGCAGACATGAGAAACCGCCACTTGATCCCCCCACCCACGAGGAAACGGGTCGAGATACAACGCCCTAACAAAAGAGAGGTCACTGGCCATCAATGGTTCCCACCGCCCAGGGCAACGATGCCGACATCTCCGGCACTGTCAACAGGATATTCCACTTACAAACGGATCGTCAACAGGATATTCCACTTACACAAGGGAAATCCACCTTTCACGCCTCCGTCCCCCGAGCAAGGACGAGGCGGAGAAAGAATGGCATCCGTTTAAAGCCGGCTGGGCAGGCGAGAGCCCCCAGCGCCAGCCGGCAGGTGCCCCCCCGCCCTCGACCTTCGACCAGGGACTTCGGAAAGGCTGCATCCCTGACAAGCCCAAACGTCGAGTCCTGGCGTGTCAGCTCGCCCACGCACCATCGGGCGCCGAACCCCACCCTCAAACCGAGGTAGTGAGGCTCAGGGCGACGGGGGACGGCCCTATGCTCAAGAACCTCCCCAAGGAGCAAGCCGCATCAAGACGGTTTCCCTCCTCGGTGCCTCTTCCGGACCGAGGAAAACCCTATCCGCGGAGAGAGAAGACGAAGCAACGGGGGGAGGGCGGAACGATCGCCAAAGAGACCTTGCAACACTTCAGCACGGAGGGCGGCCGTTCTCCTCCTCGCCGAGCTTGATTCAAGTTACGAGGGGACCCCGACCCACATCGACGACCCGATCCGGAGATCATTTAACCACGGGCGAGGACAGCTTTATGGCTCCCCCCACCCAGATCGGACCCCACAACGGGCGATAAACTAAGAACTCATGTACAAGCTGTAGATCAGCCTTTGCAAATCTAAATAAAAAAGTTCTTCTTTATATGCTCAGATTCTTCGGAGAACACCATAGTGAATAGCTATCCCCCGCCAAGCTCTGGGTTAGCACCGCACTACCCCTCCTAACTGACATAGGGCCTCCGGGACATCTACGCCTGCATCGCGAGCCCCGCTCACTAAAAGTCACCGACACCTTTCCCTCGAGGGGGAAAGAGATACACTCGAACCCGCCCCACCCAAAAGCGACACAAGCCAACAACATCCCCTTCCCCCAGACCTCGCGATCTCGGACACGGGAATGTTGGGGGCATAAGTGGTAATTTGGTAATTGCGTAACTTCCGCAAGATGCCAAAACAACATGACTCGGAACGGACCGGTCCCAAGGCAGCGGCCCGGTCTCGTCGGAACAGCGCCACGATGTGACTCAACATACCGAAAGGCTGCTCGGTCGACACGCCGTCAGCAGTAACACGATCCCCGAGAGGCCAGAGTCCGGATACCGCCGAGGAAAAGCGATTCCCAAAGCACGTGATTCCGTGGAGCCCCTTTGAAACGCTAATCCCCCGCATTACTCGAGAAAAACCCTTCCGCAGAATCTCGCTATAAATACCCCCCTCCATAGGCCATGAGAAAGGGGAAAAAAGAGAGAGGCAAGGGATTCCCATTCCCTCACTTCGGGCGTGAAACGGCCCCAAACGCCTCACCGAACCAAGGAGAAAGCCGAAAGCCGCCGACGGATCTCACCGCCCCCGACGGTGGCCGCTATAGCCCCGCCACCTTCAACAGGATATTCCCCTTACACGTGGGAGGCACCGCCTGCCAGCTTTCCTCCTGCTGGTTACTATATCAAAAGGCAGGTCCGGATGGCCGGCGGCGTGCCGCAACATCCTAAGTAACGCCATCACCTTCGGTGATCCCCACGGGGTGTCGGGGAGGGGAAAACCCCCCAACGGCTCGCCCCGCGGCGCCACCACCGCTACCTCGTCCTCCACCTCCCGGGGGTTCCCCCTCGGCGCGCGGGGTCCCCGGCAAGGCTGTACAACCCTCCAGCGTGACGACAGCGAGGCAAAACGCGAGGAGACGAGGAAAGGGAAAGGAAGCGGGTCCCCTCCGACGACCGAGGGACGCCCCCCCGAAGGAGGAAACACCTCAGGGCGGCACACGGTGGTTCGGTTCCCGGCGCCTCGGCTCGCTCCTGGACAATGAGGCGACAGAAATTCGGTAATCGGCGTAAGGGAAGGCCGCCCTGACGCAGGCATCTGCTCCTCCCGGCAAAGCGAGCAGCAAATGTGGACGACCCTACATCCCACACATCTTACCCTAAATGTTGTAAATGTCACCTAGATTTCCGATAAGATTCATTGTATAGTATTCCCCCTTTCGGACTCTTCCTCCTGGGCCCAAGCGCACGTCAGCTGGAAGGTCCACCGAACACAGCCCGGCTGGGGTTCCACGAAAACTACAAGCGCGGCCGATACGCGCCCCTCAACAAGGGCCCTAACATTCTCAAGTAGTCGGACCCCCTCTTAAATCCGACCCAATACACGCCAACAACGGCACCCCGTTGGGGGGTAACGCCCCGTAAGACCCGCACTCCCCCCCTAAGCTTGGATCCAAGCCCGGGTCACGTTAAAATACTGTGTCGCGGCAGCATTACGCCATCCGAGATGAACCGGGATCCTGCCTCGCACTCGAATGCCGGGGGCAATTGTTACGACCTAAAGATCGTAGTAGCCTGACACCCGCCCGGATTCGCTAACAAATCCCACTAACTTGCCCTGTCACAAAGGGGCCGCCACCCCGAAAATCCGGGGCATCATGGAGACAGGCGCGCCTGGCAGCGTTCCCCGAACCGGGCGAGGCGAACAGCCGCGGCCGGCCGAGGCGAACAACCGAAGTCGCCCGACCCGCCGGGGTAGCGCGCTCGGTGACGCTGGGGCAGCTAGGCCAGGCCTGCTGACCGGCGTGGACGTATCCCTCCGCACCAGCGGGCCGTGCCCCAAGGCCAGTCGGGACGGCCCGCTCGACTCCCGCGAACCACGACGCCTAGGGTGACACCGCCCGGCCTTTAGCTCGTCGCTAGCGACAAACGGCCAAGGATAAGGACATGACCGACACATACGTCACCCGACCATCTGACAAAGCACCCCCTGGCGGCTGAACCGCCTGACAGCTGATGCTTTCGGCCCTGACACCCCGACAAAAGCGCCCTCTGGCTGTTGCGCCGCCTGACAAAAGCGGATCAGGACCTCCAGTCCCCGAGGCCCCTGTCCAAAGTTTCCGCCGTCACACGCGCCAGCTCAGCACGCCTAGTCAGTCATCACCCGTCAGGTATAAATACCCCCATTCCTCTTACAGAAAGGGGGTGAGAAAAACTCTCTCGTCTTTTATCATTCACACACGAGAGCAAAGGTCCTCCATATCTTTGTTCTCCCACCTATAGCTCGTCACGCGCGGTGGACACACAGTTAGTCCGGCCGGCGTGTCCAGCCCCCCATTTAAGCCCTTTTACTGACTTAGGCATCGGAGGGGCTAAGGGTTGAACCCCAACCCCGCCCTTCTGACGAGTTGTTCGTGCTGCAGGAGAGCTCGCCCCTTGGCCAAAGTCAGCGTCAGCCTCCCGCCGTCCGACCTTCCTCAGCTACGTCCGACGAGATACGATCCCGTGAGCTCCACCGGCAACGGATCCAACCTTTTCATCCCACTAATCACTTGTAAAACAGCCTACCTAACCCCACATTTCCATATAACCACCGTGCCCTTGGTTCCCCATAATACAAATTCATTGTACGCGAGTTCCACCTCGTAACATAAACCATTACCAACAATTGCATGTATACAATTATAGAAAAAACACGTCATAGTCCAACGAAATTAAACAACTAAGACTTTGACACCAACATGCAAGTGCGATGATTAAAATTGAAGCACATAAGGAGAATCATTAAGAAAGCAACCAAAACCAATCCACAATTTCCATATAACGTTCTATCACCTATGATTGATTTTCCCCATCTCATTAAAAATGAGTTCAAGGTACCACAGACTAAAACATAGCCTATAAGGACTCTTAGATGTGGGGGGCATTGCTTGACGAGTAAAGACACCAATGCTAAAGTTTACCCATAAAGCTTATGTTGGATATTCGTGGGTAATACAGTTGCCAAGGATTGTATCCATTTTTATACGAAGCAATTAATCTTTTTTTCTTTTGTATACTTGTAGTATCATTTTTTAATGCTCAATTTTTATCCATGGCAAGGTATATCATATCCCTTAGATTTTCAGTTAAATTTTCCTCCTACATTCACTTTACATACTTCAAAAACGATATCTCCAAATGTGCACCAATAATAATACATGTGGAAGTGAAATAGGAGGTGTAGAAATCAAGTTATTTTCAGTCATTGAACATGCCATGAATATTTAGAAAGATGAACATGTGCAAGTAGTAAAAGAAATAATATGCCAATTTCTACATAGATATGAAAATCATTCATGAAGACTTCTTTTAATGAATCAAAGAGAAAGAGACACATTTAAGCACCATTTTTTTTTCAGTTTTTTTGTTTTTGTTTTTATGCATGAAGTACTAAAACAAACATGAGATGCAGTCACACAAAACAAAGAAAATCATGCACACATAACCATGCAACTACTAGCACATAAACAAGAAAAAAGTTCAAGCACACAAGAAAGCATGAAATCTTGTTATAAGTTTTATCAATAAAAGAGGAACGAGTGCGTATACCTGCCGTAGGCTCACCTATAATCAAGTCTGATGGGTGGTTTGGATTGAACCTTAGCTCTCCTCTGGTAACTGCTACTTCTTGTATTTCTCCTGTGCCAGTTTCAGTTTCCTCTTGTCTTTCATGTTGCTCCTCATTAGTCCTTGGAATGCTTTGTTGTTCTTCATTTTCCTCTTCTTCGTTATTCCTGCAAACCAAAGGAAGTATATCAGATTCATCAAATTTAACAAGTATAGATTCAATAATAGTGAGAGTGCGTTTATTATATATCTTGTATGCTCTGCTCCTCGCTGAATAGCCCACGAACACTCCTTCATCTGAATTGGATTCAAATGTGCCAAGTTGATCTCCTGTATTTAATATATAGCACCTGTATCCAAAAACTCTAAAGTAAGAAATATAAGAAATATTTGGAGTGTTGTCATGCCATAGTTCATAAGCAGTTTTATTTAATAAAGGTCGAAGCATAACTCTATTGCACACATGACATGTAGTATTAATGGCCTCAGCCCAATAAGCCATAGGCAAACTATATTCATTTAGCATACTCCTAGCCATCTCTTTTAATGTATGAACTTTCGACCACCCCATTTTGTTGAGGTGTTCTAGGAGAAGAGAATTCATATACGATTCATTTTTCAAGACAGAAATTTTCAAACATAACATTTCAAACTCACCTCCATGATCGCTTCTAATTTTTATAATGGAAGAATTTTTCTCATTAGAAACTTGTAAGTAAAAGTTTTGAAAATTATTAAATGAGTCTGATTTGTTGGCTAGGAAGCAAACCCATGTGTATCTAGAGTAATCATCAACCAATACTAAACAATACTTTTTACCTCCTAGGCTAGAAATGTCTGTGGGACCAAATAAATCCATGTGAACTAATTCCAAAATACGTGTGGTGGCAACTTCATTAATGCTAAAAAAAATAGATCTAGTTTGCTTCCCGTTTGTGCATGCCACGCATAACTTACCATTCACATATGTTTGATGCAGTAGTCCTCTTACCAGATTTTTGCTTTCCATCTTCTTTAGTAATCCCATGCTTGCATGTGCTAATCGTCTATGCCATGGCGTGGCCTCTTCTTCACCTACAAGCAAGCATTTAGAAATAATCAGTTCTTCAAGCATAAGAGTATAAACTTTATCTCTTCTATTAGGAGTAATAATAGTGTCACATGTGGAGCCATCAATAATTCTACAAAAATTTGCAGCAAATTCTACTTTCATACCTTTGTCGCACACCTGACTAATAGAAATGAGGTTGTGTTTAAGCTTTTCAACCCATAGGATGTCTGAAAGCTAAAAGGTGTTGTTAGCTACAACACCTTTACCAATTACCTTGCATTTTCCATTGTCACCTAAAGTAACACTTCCTCCTTCACGCTTAACAGGCTAAGGAACTTTTCGCTATCACCTGGCATGTATCTTGAGCAGCCAGAGTCTAAGTACCACTCACACTGTTGTCCCTTAGCTGTGCCATGTACCTACACATAGGAAGAACGTGATATGTGTGACCTGCGAATCCAAATAGGTCCACTGGTGTTAGTAACTTTACTTTTTGGAACCCAAATTTGCTTAAATTTAATGTTAGTGTTCATACACTTACAATTATAATAAGCATGACTAACACCACCACATGTATAACATTTAGCAAACACACTTCTTCCTACACCAGTTTTTTTTGATACTTTCTATTAATTCTAGGCATTTCATCCATTCTATTTCCATAGCCCAAACCACGCCTATCATACCTTTGTCGCACAACTGACTAATAGAAATGAGGTTGTGTTTAAGCTTTTCAATACATAGGACGTCTGAAAGCTGAAAGGTGTCGTTATCTACAACACTTTTACCAATTATCTTGCATTTTCCATTGTCCCCTAAAGTAACACTTCCTCCTTCACGCTTTACAGGCTAAGGAACTTTTCGCTATCACCTGACATGTGTCTTAAGCAGCCAGAGTCTAAGTACCACTCACACTGTTGTCCCTTAGCTGTGCCATGCACCTACACATAGGAAGAACGTGATATGTGTGACCTAGGAATCCAAATAGGTCCACCGGTGTTAGTCACTTTACTTTTTGGAACCCAAATTTGCTTAAATTTAATGTAGGTGTTCCTATACTTGCAATTATAATAAGCATGACCAACACCACCACATGTATAACATTTAGCAAACACACTTCTTCCTACACCAGTTTCTTTTTGATACTTTCTATTAATTCTAGGCATTTCATCAAATTCTATTTCCATAGCCCAAACCACGCCTATTATTACCATGTATCTGATTTCCTAGAATAATGTCTAATGAATACTTTCCAACACCAAATTTTTTAATAGACAATTCAAGATCAGATATTTTAGATTTTAAGAACATATTCTCATTAACAAACATGGTACATTTACTAATAAAGGCCTTTTTGTTCTCTTCCTCACTCTTTTTCAGATTAACCATCTTCTTTTCAATCTCTTTGTTTTCATTGATTAGCCTGCAAATCTTCTCATTTAGCTACTCATTTTCAACTTCTAGCTTAATCATATTTAGTTTAAACATGCTAATATCTTTAAGCGAAGTAGAATAGTTAAGACATTCAGTTTCAACATGCATACTAGATTTTTCCTTTTTCAAAGAGCTAATAGTAGAGTTACATGCAACAATCTTTTCTTTTATTTCATCAACTTCTAATGACATATTATAATTGTCTTGTTGCAATTCAAAATTAGCACATTTAAACTTTTCTACATGGGATTCAAGTAACTTTGCATTTGATTCCAAGATTTGAATTTCCTTTTCTATTTCTTTACAAATAGTTATAAGTTCAGCTTTGGTGCAAGTTTGTACCTCATCGAGTTCTCCCATCAGGCAAACGAAGGAGTGCTCAACTTCCTCTTGAGATTCATTCTTGCTGTCCATATCCCATGTGAGCACCAAAGATTTCTCCGTTTGCTCCGCATCGTTGTTCTTTCCTTGAAGGCATTGCTTTATAAAATGCCCCTGCTTTTTGCATTTAAAACATATAACTGGATCAGTAGTAGTCTGCTCAAAAGATTTATTATTAGAATTAAATTTAGAGCGATTAAACCTTTTTAGCATCTCTGATCTCCCATTACCTGTCCTGATATATTTTCTGAAGTTTCTAACTAAGAATGCTTCCTCCTCATCTTCATCTTCATTCTTCTTAGCCTGAAGGGCTAGTGCCTTTCACGTCTTGATTTCATCTTTCTCTCTAGTTACAAGGCTCTGCAGCTCCAACTCATGAGACATCAGATTCCCTATCAGGTTTTCCACTTTCATCTGCGATAAATCCTTAGCTTCCTGAATAGCTGTAATTTTGGGGCGGAAGGAGCTATGCAATGCTCTCAAGATCTTTCTGATTTGCTCCAGACTCGAGTACGTCTTTCCAAGAGAGGTAAATTTGTAGACGATGTCTGTGAACCTCGCAAATATCTCTTTAATTGACTCTGATGGAAGCATGCGAAAACTTTCATATTCAGAGCTGAGTAATGCAAGTATGAACTCCTTAACATGCGACGTTCCCTTGTGGGTCACCTCCAGAGTATGCCAAATTTTCTGTGTAGTTTGACATTGAGATATACGGTTAAACTCAGCTTTATCTAAAGAACAAATCAATGCATTCATAGCTTTATAATTCAATGAAAAGCGCTTCTTATCAAAGTCATCCCACTTATCTTCTGGTTTTAACATTACATTATCAGCAATATTAATGGTGGGATGTTTATAGCCTTTTTCTACAATGCTCCATACATCATAATCAACAGCAGCTAAATAAATCCTCATCCTAGTTTTCCAATATGCAAAATCAACACCATTGAACTTAGGGGGATGAGAAATAGACTGACCCTCAGCAAAAGCAGAATCAGACATATTAATAGACATGGTCAACTAGGATAGATCCTCTAAACTTGGCTATGATACCACTTGTTGGATCTGGATCTAAGCCTGGGGTGAATAGACTTATAAAAATATTCGTGCAATCCACACGAAATCTCAGGCAGTTATAGTACAACCAATCAAACGCAGAGTCTAATAAAACAGTCACATCATGCACAGGCGATATACCCTGTTTCCGTCGTCCTAACGACCTACGTCCAGCCTCAAAAGCAATACTAGATTATTAAAGTTAACTGGTACAACCTGTAGCTAGAGCATCAACTCTACACTCACCTGGCTCTCAGTATCTGCACTCACCAAAGTGCCCAAACAATAACAATCCTAGTAAAGCTCTCTCTTGCTAGTCCCAACTAGCCAAGTCTCCAAAAGATAATAAATTGTTCTACAAATATTACAACACCAATATCACAAAATATAATAAAGTATGAGTTTATAATTGCTTAGTTGTGACGGTGTCGATGTCTCTGTTGTTCAGCGCATAGTCAGATAATCTGACAGTAGTAGTCCCCTCTGAAGTCCCCAACAGTCAGCAGGTTGTGGCTTGGAGTTCAAGTTGCGCATGAGTTTCTGATCAGGTTGCGGCATGCAACAATTAATCACTGAGGTGCGGCAACCAAGTTGTAGATGAGCAAATCAAAACACCAGGTTGCGGCTTGGAATTACTGAAAGTGTCAATCACTAATGTTGTAAGTTGCGGCACCAAGTTTCTAGCATGAAGAAGAAGTCAAAAAGATGCGGCCCTGGTGGGTTTCTTGGAGTTTTTGAGAAGAGAGAGAGATCACCCTGACTTTGAGACTTTGCCAAGGAACACCAATAAAAAAATCGGCCTATCTTCTCTTGGAGATTTTTAATGGAGAACAAAAAAAAATAATGTGGCCCCTGTTCTCTGATATTGCGGCTACCAGCATAGTTTGGCTCTTTGAGATTCTTTTAAAGGTGTCACGCCCCGCTTCCCATTCTACCGGAAGCGAGGACGCGAGCGGGTCCGCGATGTGCTTAAAACAAGGAGGAGTACTTTTTTTTTCTTTTTGAAATCTTTTTCTTTCCTTTTCTTTTTGGAATCTTCTCTTTTCTTCCTCCTTGGCTTAAACACACTAAGCGTCTGTATAAAAATTGCAGATCCTTGCATGCAAATTTAAGAAGCAGCTCAAACAACATTATTACATATCCAGCGTACAATAATTAAGATACAACATGGGCCTAGTATAGCAATACAAACAAGGTACACAAATTACATTATTTTAAATGTAAAGAAACAGTCGCGAAGGGGATTGTCTAATCTTCTGTGGGTAGGTACTCCACGTGCTCGTCAAGCACTGGCTCGGTTCCTGCGGTAGTGTCTTCACAGAACTCACTATCGATACCTGACGGACATTTCGTAAAACAACAAAATGAAATGTCCGTCAGCGAGGTATACTCGGCAAGATATTCTCAAAACCAAAACGTTAGACATTTAAATTAAACAACGCTGAATTTTAAAGACAAGCAATAAGTTTAAACTTTAAAAGAGTTAAAGACAAGCAATAATTTTAACTTTAAAAGAATTAAAGACCAGTAATAAGTTGAACTTAAAAGAGTTAAAGCAGCTAAAACAGTTAAAGCAGTTAAATCATTTAAATCAGTTAAATCAGTTAAACATTTGCAACCTGCATCAATTTAATCATTTGATAGCCATTTGCAATATCATTTGCAACCTGTAACAATTTCATTATTCAATAACAATTTGCAAGCCGTCTGTAACCTGTGACAATTTAGCATTCAATAAACACACTGTAGCAACCTGTAGAAAAGAAGTTAGAACAATAATCAATAACCAGTCTAACCTAGTGATAAGTCCATGTCCAAGAGTACTAGAGATAACCAACATGCAGCCTGCGACGGGAGCAACTCCGAGGCTTACCCACCGTTCCGATATGGCAACGGTCAAGGTTCTAACCCCCGTAATGTGTTGGAGGTAATTTAGTATGGCGCATCCAGTCATTCTGTAACACTTGTGATCATAGACTTCCCCAATCCCAGGTCAAGTCTAGTGTTGGTCAAAAGAACGTGTACTATCTGTCTATTATTGAAATTCCATCTTTCATTCTATATTGTTGAAGTTCCATCTTCCATTCAGTCAATTCAATCTCGGTGTTCCAATAGTCTGTACAACAGTCTCGCGAAAGTTCACAACTTCACGACTCGATTAAATGAAAACATCAGGACCACTTAAATAAATAAAAGAACGAGTAAGATGTGATTTTAACCAAGCAAAAGAGTTTAAATTAGCTTAAAATACTTTCTAAGACTAGTAGTTATTTTTCAAGATTTTTAAACAATTTTTAAACAATTTTAAATAGCCAAAAAGCAATTTTAAATCAAGAAATGATTTTTAAAACATATGTTCAAGGAATTGTTTAGAGCAAACCGTACATCAGAATTCTTCAAACAAGGTGTCAAAATGATCGTACTCACTAGTACTACGACATATATTTTTATCGTACATAAGTGTACGTAAAAATCACAGATTACGAATTTTAAAAGGATTTTTAAAACAAGAATTTATCATTACAACATATCTTCAAAGATTTATTCCGGGCAAACCGTACGTCGGAATTCTGTAAACAAGATGTCAAAACGATCGTATTTACAAGTACTGTAACATATATTTTTATCGTACAGCGGTATGTGTAAAAATTGCAAGCTACGAATTTTAAAAGGATTTTAACCTATTTAAGTTTTGCCTTTAAAAATTCACTGTGAGAAATATACTTGCCTTTTGGTGATGAAACTAGCGCCAATGGATTCATTTCGACGTTTCTGATTTTCTGAGACTGGTCTCGTATTTTTCTGATGCCTGTAAGATTAGTTATGAATTTTAGTTCATTAAACCCCTTATAATAATATAGAAATACGAGCGTATATACGTATTACGTATACGTATTTTAATACGTATTCTCCGTAATAACGCTTCGATCTCACCCTCACGTCGAAGCAGCGGGGGTCTTCGCGTTCGCCGACGGCGGCGGTGGCGTCGGGGGTCGGGTTCGGCGGCTTCGCGGCGAGGCGACGGCGGCGAAGCTCCGGCGGTGCGGCGGAAGACAGCAGCGAGCGGCGGGGCGCTGGGCTGCTGTCGGGGAAACGCCGGAGGACGGGATCGAGGGGAGCGGCGGAGAGCTCGGAGGCGGAGGCAGTCGGCGTGTCTGGCGGCGGCGGTCTGCTGTACGGCGTGCGGGGGACGCTGCGGGGAGGGGCGGAGAGCTCGGAGGCGGAGACGAGGCCGGGGAGCGGGTCTCGGTCGTCGATCGGAGAGGAGGAGCGGCGCTGGGCGGTGTCTGCGGAGTCGGGGGATGCCGTGAGCGGGTGGTGGTGCCGTTGTGCGGCGGCGAGCTCGCCGTGGGGGTCGGCGGTCGGAGGACGGGTCTCCGGCGATGGTGGAGGGGAGAGAACGTGAGTGAGAGTGGGGGAGAGATCGACGTGAGTATGGGTTCGTCCTTGGGCTTTAATAAGCCTGGGGATGGGTTTTTAGGGAGAAAGTAATTAAGGGGGTTTAGTCAGAGGGAGAAGAGTGATTAGTGTGGGAGAGGGATTTTTGTTTGAGATGAAATGGGTTCTCTGGAGCAGGCTAGAGAGAGAAAGAGAGATCCTCGGGGAGCTTTGTATTTGGTCTGACTGTTACTATGAAGGAGAAGATGGGATTCAGTGGGATTATATAGGCTAATGAAAATTAATTTAATAAGGATGTAATTAATATTAGACAAGAAATTTAATGCAAAGTGTTAGCTTTTGACAAAAGAGATAGAAAACTTAGACTAAGCTTCCTACTTGGAACGTGTGAGGTTGCCGACAGATAAGAAATTAAACTAAGTAATTAGCTAAGTAAAAAGTGATTAAGGAAATGTAAAACGTTAATTAGTGAAAACAATTGGTGAAATTACAATTTTGCCCCTCGGGTAAAACGACTCCGAAAAATTACGAAAATATAGCCACAGGTTCGTATCGTCATGAGGATCGTGACTACGAGATCCGTTTCGTAGTTTGGACTACGGAAATACGTGTTTTGGGCCAAAACGTTTAAGAAGCGGGTTTGCGGGTTCTCTATTGATCCGACTTCGGAAAATTACGAAATTAATGTGGGATGCTCTAAATGATCATAAAATGACACTGTAGAAGTTTGAAATCATTTTGAAAATGTTTACATAGAAAAATAATTGGTACGGCTATAACATCAATAATTGAGTTTAAATAATTATAAAAATCATTTAGGAATTTAGGTTGGTACTCGTATACCCTAAAATATGTTATAAATATATTGGTTCCACAAAACATTTTTTTTTATAAATGATTAAAAACTATTTTGATGTTCAACTCCTAACAAACCATTATAAAATACTTTTAATTAAGAAAATACGTAGAAAATAGGTATGGATGAATACGGGTCATTACATTCTACCCTCCTTAAAATAATTCCGTCCTCGGAATTTCTCAAAACTTTATAAAATAAAATGATTACTGTTATTAAGAAGCTCAAGCAAATAAATGAGAAAATGGAAAACTTGATGAAAATTACAATTTAGAAAATAAGTTGTAAATAGCATGAAATATAATGTGATATCACAGTATCAAGAAAGCAAGAGATATTTCTAATAATCATCAACATTATCATAGCTTCCGTAATTATTCTTAAGACCAGTAGTATTACAAAAGTTACTCTAACTTCTCAAGTAGTCCAAAATTAATATGAGAAAATAATATCACATGAAAATGAGGGCTATTATGATGACAACCTCTGTTCGAACTTGGAACCTGAGGTGATAAGCTAGTAGCAAGATAATAAAAAAAAATCATAAAATTTATTCGTGCTACTGGTGACTAACTGGATCTAGCCACAGATGTCGTCGATTAATCCACGGGTACCAACAACATCAATCTCCATAATGCCCAACCACATGCTAACATCCAGATCAACGCCCAAAGGTAAGTACAAGGCCAACACTCAAGGTCAGTATTTACTTCCAATATCCCTTCCATCAATCTCCATAATATCCCACAATAAGGCAAGATCCAAGCTCTCATCCAGAGCCAAGCACAAGGCTTACATCCAACTTCAACTCCCAAGGCTAATATCATGCCAATAAGCATCGCCATCACTCCTTCCGTAGACCAATACTTGACATTCACAACACCCAACATCACCCAACAAATGAACAACCAAAAGCACGCTTTTCCGCAAACCAAAAAGAGTTGTCGCAAGAGGAAGCCTAAACGGGACATCAATCTGGGTGAGACCCAGGGCAGAGAGCTCAAGAGAAACCCAAGGATCACGGCTTCCCAAGATATCAACCATACGGCTACAGCGAGGGTGGCGGCGAGAGTCGTTGCTAATCCCATCAATCGTCGGTGGGCCATCGGCGGCTGTTGATCCAAGGTGGCGAGGTGCGACGGCTGCGACTACGCGATGTGGCGGGGGCCTCTGGGATGGGGTGGAGCTTCGGGTGAGGCCGGATGAGCTTGAGAGGTGTTGGGCTCACGAAGAAAGAGGCACGACGAGGGGGTGGGCGTCGTCTCGGTGGAGAGGAAGCCACGTGATGGTTGGAGAGGGAGAGATGAGGGGGTTTTTAAAGTGGGCACCGAAAGTCATAGATAGGGTAGGCGCCGAAAGTAATAGATAGGGTAGGGTAGGGTAGGCTAGGTTAGGCGGGAACGGGGCTCGAGGAGAGGAAACAGACAAAACGCAATAAAGAGAGGGAGAGAAAGTATGCGGGAAAAGAATTCAAACCATGGAAAAATCTGGTATAAGACGAAAGTAGGGGATAGAAAATACGAGCTCAAGAAAGAAGAAGAAGAAGTAACAGTCTACACTTACAAGTCGTGGTTTGGCTCGTCTCAAATTTGCTAGTACTATCCTCAAATACTTCTGAGCTTCTTTCGATCTGCTTCGTTGTCGAACTTGAACTTTGGATGATCGAAAACCGAATGCTACCCTCCTTAAAATAGACGTAGATAGGGTTCAAGCAATGAAAAGATTTTAACAAAGTCAATCGAAAGGTCATCAATATAAAGGAAGGTTGATAGTGAAGAAGATCGATGACGTCACATAATCATGATTCACGTCCTTGCGGTCCAGCGGACACGGCCAGGGAAGTGACTAAGCCAGGATCACTTATGCCTAGTCTAGCTAGGTCGATCCAACAGACTTTAGCCAAGCACATTGACCGGATCATGGTCCATTGAAGAAAGCTTATCATTTATATGCGTGCCATCATCAACTGAAGGAAAGGTGATGAAGTAGGTAGATGGTTCAACATATGAAAATAACTATAACTGCTAGCAAAAGAGGTTACTAGGAAGGGTATAACCAAGAATGGAACACGAGTTCCTAAGCAAGGGTTAAGAGTCAAAAAGTAACGAGGTTCAATGGAAATAGTTCGTTGCGAATTTTGTGATAAGAAGCAATAGGAAACTTCCAAATTAAGAAGTGGACATGGTACGAAGACAAATATATATAGCACGATAAAATATGCTAGCAATGATAATAAAGACAATGGGTGTCAAATCGATGTAAAGGGAAAAGGTTCAGATATACTAGTGATTACCGGTTTAGCAGCCTCATGGAGAATTTGGGTTTGAATTTCTAGTATTTCCATTACGATACCCAAGATGTCGTTGTTGGTGACGCCGTGTGTATCTGGTCGACCTGCCATATATACTTCAAAACAAACCGCAATGTAAGGTAAGTAAAAAAATCAAATCACCATCAGTTGTGAGTATTTGGTTGACCTGCCAAACTTCAAAACAAACCGCAATGTGAGGTAAGTTAGAATAAATCTATTCTAGTTGTACACCTAGATATTAATGTCATTTAAACCGATCTTAAAGTATTTGCATACGCATGACCTGCATGGGCCGCCACCAAAACCTGTCACGCCCCGCTTCCCATTCTACCGGGAGCGAGGACGCGAGCGGGTCCGCGATGTGCTTAAAACAAAGAGGAGTACTTTTTTTTTCTTCCTCCTTGGTTTAAACACACTAAGCGTCTATGAAATAATATGGCAGGATCTTGCATGCTTATAAGAAATAGTACAGATGACATTATTACAATACCAAAGCGTCTGAAAGTAAAGTACAACATAGGCCTAGTATGGCCGCAATCAACAAGTACAACAATTACATTATTCAAATATATAAAGTGCAGTCGCGAAGGGGATTGTCTAATCTTCTGTGGGTAGGTACTCCACGTGCTCGTCAAGCACTGGCTCGGTTCCTGCGGTAGTGTCTTCACAGAACTCACTATCGATACCTGACGGACATTTCGTAAAACAACAAAATGAAATGTCCGTCAGCGAGGTATACTCGGCAAGATATTCTCAAAACCAAAACGTTAGACATTTAAATTAAACAACGCTGAATTTTAAAGACAAGCAATAAGTTTAAACTTTAAAAGAGTTAAAGACAAGCAATAATTTTAACTTTAAAAGAATTAAATACCAGTAATAAGTTGAACTTAAAAGAGTTAAAGCAGCTAAAACAGTTAAAGCAGTTAAATCATTTAAATCAGTTAAATCAGTTAAACATTTGCAACCTGCATCAATTTAATCATTTGATAGCCATTTGCAATATCATTTGCAACCTGTAACAATTTCATTATTCAATAACAATTTGCAAGCCGTCTGTAACCTGTGACAATTTAGCATTCAATAAACACACTGTAGCAACCTGTAGAAAAGATGTTAGAACAATAATCAATAACCAGTCTAACCTAGTGATAAGTCCATGTCCAAGAGTACTAGAGATAACCAACATGCAGCCTGCGACGGGAGCAACTCCGAGGCTTACCCACCGTTCCGATATGGCAACGGTCAAGGTTCTAACCCCCGTAATGTGTTGGAGGTAATTTAGTATGGCGCATCCAGTCATTCTGTAACACTTGTGATCATAGACTTCCCCAATCCCAGGTCAAGTCTAGTGTTGGTCAAAAGAACGTGTACTATCTGTCTATTATTGAAATTCCATCTTTCATTCTATATTGTTGAAGTTCCATCTTCCATTCAGTCAATTCAATCTCGGTGTTCCAATAGTCTGTACAACAGTCTCGCGAAAGTTCACAACTTCACGACTCGATTAAATGAAAACATCAGGACCACTTAAATAAATAAAAGAACGAGTAAGATGTGATTTTAACCAAGCAAAAGAGTTTAAATTAGCTTAAAATACTTTCTAAGACTAGTAGTTATTTTTCAAGATTTTTAAACAATTTTTAAACAATTTTAAATAGCCAAAAAGCAATTTTAAATCAAGAAATGATTTTTAAAACATATGTTCAAGGAATTGTTTAGAGCAAACCGTACATCAGAATTCTTCAAACAAGGTGTCAAAATGATCGTACTCACTAGTACTACGACATATATTTTTATCGTACATAAGTGTACGTAAAAATCACAGATTACGAATTTTAAAAGGATTTTTAAAACAAGAATTTATCATTACAACATATCTTCAAAGATTTATTCCGGGCAAACCGTACGTCGGAATTCTGTAAACAAGATGTCAAAACGATCGTATTTACAAGTACTGTAACATATATTTTTATCGTACAGCGGTATGTGTAAAAATTGCAAGCTACGAATTTTAAAAGGATTTTAACCTATTTAAGTTTTGCCTTTAAAAATTCACTGTGAGAAATATACTTGCCTTTTGGTGATGAAACTAGCGCCAATGGATTCGTTTCGACGTTTCTGATTTTCTGAGACTGGTCTCGTATTTTTCTGATGCCTGTAAGATTAGTTATGAATTTTAGTTCATTAAACCCCTTATAATAATATAGAAATACGAGCGTATATACGTATTACGTATACGTATTTTAATACGTATTCTCCGTAATAACGCTTCGATCTCACCCTCACGTCGAAGCAGCGGGGGTCTTCGCGTTCGCCGACGGCGGCGGTGGCGTCGGGGGTCGGGTTCGGCGGCTTCGCGGCGAGGCGACGGCGGCGAAGCTCCGGCGGTGCGGCGGAAGACAGCAGCGAGCGGCGGGGCGCTGGGCTGCTGTCGGGGAAACGCCGGAGGACGGGATCGAGGGGAGCGGCGGAGAGCTCGGAGGCGGAGGCAGTCGGCGTGTCTGGCGGCGGCGGTCTGCTGTACGGCGTGCGGGGGACGCTGCGGGGAGGGGCGGAGAGCTCGGAGGCGGAGACGAGGCCGGGGAGCGGGTCTCGGTCGTCGATCGGAGAGGAGGAGCGGCGCTGGGCGGTGTCTGCGGAGTCGGGGGACGCCGTGAGCGGGTGGTGGTGCCGTTGTGCGGCGGCGAGCTCGCCGTGGGGGTCGACGGTCGGAGGACGGGTCTCCGGCGATGGTGGAGGGGAGAGAACGTGAGTGAGAGTGGGGGAGAGATCGACGTGAGTATGGGTTCGGCCTTGGGCTTTAATAAGCCTGGGGATGGGTTTTTAGGGAGAAAGTAATTAAGGGGGTTTAGTCAGAGGGAGAAGAGTGATTAGTGTGGGAGAGGGATTTTTGTTTGAGATGAAATGGGTTCTCTGGAGCAGGCTAGAGAGAGAAAGAGAGATCCTCGGGGAGCTTTGTATTTGGTCTGACTGTTACTATGAAGGAGAAGATGGGATTCAGTGGGATTATATAGGCTAATGAAAATTAATTTAATAAGGATGTAATTAATATTAGACAAGAAATTTAATGCAAAGTGTTAGCTTTTGACAAAAGAGATAGAAAACTTAGACTAAGCTTCCTACTTGGAACGTGTGAGGTTGCCGACAGATAAGAAATTAAACTAAGTAATTAGCTAAGTAAAAAGTGATTAAGGAAATGTAAAACGTTAATTAGTGAAAACAATTGGTGAAATTACAATTTTGCCCCTCGGGTAAAACGACTCCGAAAAATTACGAAAATATAGCCACAGGTTCGTATCGTCACGAGGATCGTGACTACGAGATCCGTTTCGTAGTTTGGACTACGGAAATACGTGTTTTGGGCCAAAACGTTTAGGAAGCGGGTTTGCGGGTTCTCTATTGATCCGACTTCGGAAAATTACGAAATTAATGTGGGATGCTCTAAATGATCATAGAATGACACTGTAGAAGTTTGAAATCATTTTGAAAATGTTTACATAGAAAAATAATTGTTACGGCTATAACATCAATAATTGAGTTTAAATAATTATAAAAATCATTTAGGAATTTAGGTTGGTACTCGTATACCCTAAAATATGTTATAAATATATTGGTTCCACAAAACATTTTTTTTATAAATGATTAAAAACTATTTTGATGTTCAACTCCTAACAAAGCATTATAAAATACTTTTAATTAAGAAAATACGTAGAAAATAGGTATGGATGAATACGGGTCATTACAAAAGGAGAACGTCCTGGGCTTGAGATTTTTCAAGGAGCTAAAAAAAATTGAAACGCAAGAGGCTCTTGGGAAATTTTTGATGGGATCAAAAAAGGTGTGGCTATGCTCTTAGATGATTTTGCCAAGAGGAGAAGAATCATGCGCATGTGCTTTGAAATATTTTAAGGGGTAAAAGATGATTGGCTACTGGCTCAGGGAGAATGATAATGGCCTCTGCTCTTGGGAATTGCTAGGGTAACTTTCGGCTTGGGCTTGACAAATTTTTATGCAAATTTGACCTCTTTAATTACTTAAATGATTTTTCCCTCTGTTTTTTAAAAAATTTCGGCCCCTATGCATTTTTGCGTGCGTGGGTAATATTTGGCCGACGCCTCTCTTTTTTATTGGATGTTAGGTTATATATGAGAGTGTCTAGGGTAGGTGCGACAAGATGAGATCCAAAGTAGGATTAATTAGGCTATAGGGAATCCTAGTGATAGGGGAATTTACAAAGGGTATGAAGTTTGGAGTTGATATGGAGAAGGATTTGATCTTAACTCCAATTAACTCACAATTAATTGCATCTCCCTTTTGACTTTTCTGCTTTGCACATTGACCAAGTCTCTTTGTGAAGTAATCACACGTTTGCCATTCCTGAAACACTTAACACACATGTTAAAAACGTTTACACATACTTGTTATCATCAAACACGAAGTTCATAGATCGTTGCTACCAACATAGGTTGTACCTTATAGCATACAATTTATACTTATTTATTCTTATTTGTGCAATACTTATTTTCCCTACAGGTTTGACACCTTTTGGTGTTTGGACTTCAGGTCCGAACACTTCACGTTTCATAAGCGAGTCCAGCTCATTTTTTATTGCCGCGTTCCATATTTGGCCAATCTCTACGTTTGCATTTAAGCAACGAACTATGGAACGATATTATATAATTATCATCACTTTTGTGATGTATGTGGCAATATGATATGTGAATTTATTGTCGACAATTGTGTTCTTTCTGTCCAACACCTCCCCAGTACGTACAACATTTACTTTCATTTCAGTTTTTCCTGGAATTTCCTCTGTAGTGGATTCCGGGAATGGTGAGGGTATGGATATGAGCTCATTGTCATGTGGTAGTATTGTCTCAAGGTCTCCAGGAGTTTTACTTTTTCTTTGATTTTTGTCCTTGGAGCCTGGTGGTGTGCCTCTTTTCTGTTGAGGAACAACCACTTCTGCTGGTGGTGGATTGCATCCATTCTCGGGGATGTCTATCCTAGCTGGAGTATTTGCAACAGGGACGTGTGATCTGACAATGTTCTGGTTGTAAGTAAATGGGTCCGGTAACTATTTATTTGTAGGATCTTTAGTATCTTATCTTTACATTTATTTGTTACCAGATCATAGTGGGTTAATAATCCTATATCCCACGTTATTATTTGTGCAGATCCAGATTTTTCAGTATTTGGGCCCAATTTGGGGAAATTCGTCTCATCAAATTCACAGTCTTCAAGACGTGTCTTAAATGCATCCCCCGTTTTAGGGTTCTAGATATATTATTGAGGGTGAGTAAATCCCTACATAGATACCTAGACGACGTTGAGATTCCAATTTTTGTCCTCGGTGGTGCTAAGTGATATAAACTGCACAACTGAAAATTCTCAAGTGAGAGATGTTCAGTGGTTATCCATATGCAAGTTGCATTGGAGAGAGACTCTTACCTCCAGCTGGTCTTATTCTTATTCTTATTTTTATTAACGATGCAGCTTGCAATATTGCATGTCCCCATGCATTCACTGGCAACTGGGATTTCATGGACGTGTAATTGATGTGTCATTATATTCCACGTTTTATCTATATGATTACACGTCAAAATGATTGCTCAATTACATATTTCATACGCTTTTATGCTCATAATTGGAACTATTGTACTTTAAGAGCGTTTGGTTGCATTTCAGGGAATATCGAGCGATTTGGAGTATATTGGAGGAAAGAGCGCATGCTTCGACACCGGAACTCCTGATGCGTCGCGTTCGGTGACTTAAAGCTGCCGGGGAGCAGGGAACGGAAAAGAGAGAAGGAGTGAAGAAGAGGAGAATGAACAAAGCATGGTTCTATGATACCATGACTCATGGATTCCAGGTCGCTCGATCGAGCTATGATGCAGCGAAGGAATCGAGTGATCCAAAGTGCTGGAAACAGGATAGCCGTGCACTCTTTTCAAATATGCTATCACCTGGGATTTATTATTATTTTTATTATATTTTCCTCAAATAGTAGACTTCAAGATGGTTCCAACTCCACCAAGAACGTGCAAATCGGAGGTCGGATGAGCTCTGAGAAATTTCTGCAAGCTGATGCTGCAGTGCTGAAATCTATTTTCGACCATTACTCGACCGAGCAAACCATCAACTCGACCGAGCAGAGTGAAAAATGCTGTTAAATGCTGCTGAAATCTATTTTCAACCACTACTCGATCGAGCATCCACCTACTCGATCGAGCAGCTACCTAATCGACCGAGCAGACCCTACTCGGTCCGAGCAGGCAGAGCGACGTTTTGAGCAATGAATCCAGACTTCTGACGACTCGACCAAGCAGCCACCTACTCAACCGAGTAGCTACCTACTCGACCGAGCAGGCCCTACTCGTTTCGAGCAGGCACAGCTTGTTTTTGGACAACGGATTCATATTTTCTGACGACTCGACCGAGCAGCTTCCTACTCGGACCGAGTCGCCATGGGCCCAGAACGTTAGTTGCATCGAGATCTTCTCTAGGGCATGACTTTGAGAGGGTTTTGAGGGGAAATATATCAGGAGGGTAGCCGTCACTTTGGGGAGGAACTTTTGGATTTTTTTGGCTTTTAGATCTTTTTAGAGTTTTTTGGAGACGATCGTTTGGGGAGTTAGGCTATGCCCTAAGCCCCTCCCTTGTATCAAGATAAGTATTTTATTTTTCTTTAATTCTATTTCAGTTCTTCTCATTGATTGATTATTGAATATCTCGTTGATGCATGCTATGATGAATTCTCTTGCTATTATTGAATCTTCTATTGTTCTTCCTATGATGCATGCGTAGTTCTATCTAAAGCTAATGGATTAGCCCTAGGATTTTAGGATTTAGATGTAAAGTTGGGATTTTTATGATGTGTTGGGTATAAAAGGGGTTCTACTTTGGTTGATCCAGCTAAATCCCTAGGAGAACTCGTATTGAGATCGTGCCCACGGTCGGTGGAATCGATTAGGTTAAGGATTATCCTACGGATTTAATTAGGAAGTCAGTAGATCCAACCAAGGCTCGTGACCATGCTCGGCTCGTGCCTTGCGGGGATCCACCGATGAACTATATTACTACATTGACGGTTACCACCATTGCGTCAATAAGAGACCATCCACATAAATCCAATGCAACGTAAGAATTCTAGCCTAGCGTCGATATCCGACGATCTTAGTGGCGAGTCCTAAAGCCCTAGCCTTTTATATTTTAGTTATTTCTTTCTTTGTGTGGAACCCCTTGTTTGCGACGTTGAGTGACACAACCTTCGCATCCATCACCATTACGACCCTCCATACTCCACTTCCACCAACAAAACTGCAAGTCTAACTCAACCGAGGAGTATATAGGTAGTATAGCACCGATTCTCCATGTTCGATACCCGCTTGCCACTATACCGTGCGCTTGCAATAAACGACATCGTTTCGGAGCTAGTTCCGGGCCGATCAGTACTCCATTGCAGTCTTTTTATTAATGACTCTTTCAACCCATTTTGGGTATGAACATGTGGCACATGATGTTCAATTTCTATCCCATTTGCTAGACAGTATTCTTGAAATGACCGGGAGGTAAATTTTCCAGCATTAACCAGACATATTTACTTTATTTGGTTGTCTGGAAAATGCGCTCGCAACATTATTATTTGTGCCAATAGCTTTGGAAAAGCTAGGTTGCGGGTCGATAGTAGACACACATACGAATATTTTGAGGATGCATTAATCAGTACCATAAAGTACCGAAAGGCCCACTAGTGGTGGTGTCACGCACCGCTTCCCATTATGCTTGGACGCAAGAAAGCGAGCGGGTCCGCATGTGCTTAAAGCAAAGACGAGGTAATTTTTCCTTTCTTCTTTGACTTAAGCACAATAAGCGTTAATTAGCAAAAGCAGGTCACTGCACGTGAATTTCTCAGAAGCAGCATAAATATTCATTACATTTCAAATACCAGCGTCCAAAGTAAAGTATACAAACAATTAAGGCCTAGCATGACCGTACAATCTGCTGAAAACAAACACACCTGAAAACAACAATTTAAATAATAAAACTGAATAGAAAACTGAATAGTCCAAGTGATGGTAACGTGAGGCACGTTTTATCTGCATCATTAGATTTGTGATATCAGGCTAATGGTTATCAACCAGTTAAAATATTTTAAACTTAACTTACAAAAAAATAATGTTAACTTAAAAACTAACATTAACTATTAACTTAATTTGTAATAACTTAACCTTATACTTAATTATTAACTTAAAATAAGTTATATAACTTAAAAATATAACTTTAAAAAAATAACTTAAACTAACTTTTATAATCTTTTAAACTAATATAACTATAACTTATTAACTTTACTAACTAATAATAAGTTATCAGTATAATAATCTAACCTTATTATTAATTATTAATTATTAACTTTAACTATATAATACTCAACTTACCCCTCTCCCTGTCTCTTTCTCTTCTTCGTCTCTTTCTTCTTTCTTTCTTTCTTTTTTTTCGCACGGGAGATCGGCGGCAAGGGGCGGACGGCGGGCGGGGTCGGTTCAGTTTGGTGGCCGGCGTGCGCCTGCAGCAGCGACGCCTGGGCCTAGCGGTGGCATCGCTGGGATGCGGCGGCGCGGGCGGGCGGGCGGGCGGCGGTTCGGGGCCTGGGCGCAGCAACGACGAAGACGAGCGCCTGCAGGGGTGGTGGGTCAGCCTGGGATGCGGCGGCGTGCGCAGGCGGGGCTCCGGCAGGGAGGGGATTGAGGAAGGAAAGATGGGGATTTGATTTTAGGTTTTGTTTGATCTGAAATTGGGTTTCAATTTGGATTTCAACTGATCCTCCACTCCTCTCAATTTCAATTTCCGATTTGAATTTCAGACTTGCTCTTTGATATAGGTTCTGATTTTGGGTCGAATGGGTGAGAGAATGATGGAATCAGGTTGATTTGGGGCTGAATTTAAATTTGGTTATGGAAATGCAGGGAGCTGGAATAGCACACTGTTGTTGCCATTGCCGTTGATTTATGAACACAGTGGAGGGGGAGATAGCTTGAAGAGGTTGAGTTGGAGGTAGGGATGTAAATGAATGGGATGTTGGATCTCACTGGTTTCTTTCGGTGGGATTCAATAGGGTAGGGTTAGGGTAAATGTAACTTAGTTAATTAGTAATTTAATTTTTAGCCAATAGTAGTTAGTTAAGGTTAATAAGCCAATAGTTACGCTACGGTAAAAAACTAAAAATAGAGACGCGCTCGCGTCGACGTGTGGACGAAAATCACTCGGACGAACGAAGTAAAAGAAATACAGGCACACTACAATCAAAATACGACTAGAAATAAATGCCTTTACATCTTACCCTCCTTAGAATAATTCTGTCCCTGGAATTCTCTACAGTGCAGGAAAAAGGTAGGGGTAACGTTCTCGCATCTCATCCTCTCGCTCCCAGGTGGATTCTCCTGGCGAGTCATGTCGCCACATCACTCTCACGAGCTCGACGACCTTGTTCCTGAGCGCCTTCTGATGTCGATCAAGAATCTGAACTGGCTGCTGCTCATAGGTAAGGTCTGGTCGTACCTGATCTCCGAATGATCAACCACATGCATAGGATCACTGATATAACGACGCAGCTGGGAGACATGGAAAACATTATATACTTCCTCCAATGATGGTGGTAGAGCTAGGCGATAAGCCACCTCTCCAACTCGCTCTAACACATCAAAAGGTCCAATGAACCTTGGACTGAGCTTGCCTCGCCTCCCAAAATGTATCACTCCTCGGTTTGGGGATATCTTCAGGAAAACATGATCTCTTGGTTGGAACTCCAAGTGACGACGCTTGGCATCTGCCCAATGCTTGTACCGGTCTTGTGTAATGCGTAACTTGTCTCTGATGTTATGCATTACATCCATTGTTTCAACAATCATCTCTGGGCCCAATAATTCTCGATCACCAATGTCATCCCAACTCAGCAGGGATCGACACTTCCTTCCATAGAGTGCTACGAATGGGGCCATGCCAATGCTTGCTTGGTAGCTATTACTGTAGGAAAACTCTACCAGGTGTAGATGATCTTCCTACGAGCATTTGAAATCCAGCATACAAGCTCGCAACATGTCCTCCAATATCTGGATGGTACGTTCTGATTGGCCGTCCGTCTGTGGGTGATACGCAGTGCTGAAACTAAGAATGGTACCCAAATTGGATTGCAGACTCTTCCAAAACTGAGATGTGGATCTAGTGTCCTGGTCATAGACGATGCTCACAGGAACTCCGTGCAATCAAACAATCTCCTACACGATTATCGTTCACATCACAACGTATACTAGAAGGAAGTATTAAAGGTAGAGGATAGATCATTACATCCATATACTTCTTTGCAAGTATTTCCGTAGATTGTCCTACTCGGAAGGGTATGAAATGTGCTGATTTGGTTAATCGGTCAACGATCACCCAAATCGCATCATTTTGCTTAGTACTTCGAGGTAGTCCAGTCACGAAATCCATAGTGATGTGCTGCCATTTCCAATCTGGAATCGACATGGGTTGAAGAAGTCCAGCAATGCGATGATGTTCAGCCTTCACTTGTTGACACACACGGCACTTAGCAACACTTCGAGCCACGCTTCTCTTCATTCCAAGCCAGCAAAAGTTCAGACGGAGATCCTTGTACATCTTAGTGCCACCAGGATGAATGGAGTAGGAAGAGCTATGATCCCTATTCATCAGCTCCTCTCTGATATCACCCGAAGGTACGCAGATCCTACTGCCGTATCTCAGGAAGCCATCCTCATGAATAAGAAATTCCGTTCGGAGTCCAGCTTCGACTTGCTCCCTGATCTTCTGTAACTTTGCATCTCCAGTCTGAGCAGCTTTGATTCGGTCTACGATAGTAGCCTGAACTTGCATATTCATCAATGATGCAGAAGTCCCGGGTAAAATAACTTCAACCTCCATCTCACGTATAGCCTGCTGAAGTCTCCATTGAATTGAGAGAGTCAAGATCGCTGGTTATCTGCATAATGCATCTGGTACGAATTCACCTTCCCTGGATGATACTGGAGGTCGATGTTGTAATCCAAGCTCCAACCATCTGCGTTGCCTCATATTAAGCTCCTTCTGAGAGAAAATATACTTCAGGCTCTTGTGGTCGGTGTAGATCTTGACTTGCTCGCTCAAAAGAAAATGCCTCAAAATCTTCAGAGCAAAAATGACCGCAGCCAACTCCAGGTCATGAGTCGGATAATTCTTCTCGTGAATCTTCAACTGTTGAGAAGCGTATGCGACCATATGACCCTGCTGATGGAGGACACATACAAGGCCCTTGCTAGATGCATCACAGAAGACTTCAAATCCTCCAGTTCTGTCTGGTATAGCTAACACTGGTGCAGTCGTCAGCTTGGCCTTCAATATCCTAAATGCCTGCTCATAAGAGTCTGACCATACATACTTGACGTCCTTCCTCGTCAGGCGGGTCATAGGCTCAGTAATCTTTGAGAAGTCCTTGATGAATCAACGTCAATAACTCGCCAATCCTAGGAAACTCCGGATGTCTGTAGCTGATCAAGGAGTCGGCCAGTTCCTGACCGAAATGACCTTCTCTGGATCGACAGAGATACCGTCTCCTGATACCACATGCCCAAGAAAGGCGACTCGGTCTAGCCAGAATTCACGCTTGATGTACTTGGCGTATAACCGATGATGTCGCAAGGTCTCCAATACAATCCGCAGATGCTCGGCATGCTCTTCTTCATCCTTCGAGTAGACCAAGATGTCGTCGATGAAGATCACCATGAACTTATCCAAGAACTCATAGAAGATCAAGTTCATAAGGTTTATGAATACGGCTGGAGTGTTAATTACACCGAATGACATGACTATAAATTCATAGTGCCCATACTTGGTCCAGAATGCCGTCTTCGGGATGTCTTCACTTCTGACCTTCACTTGATGATAACAACTTCGGAGATCCAGATTCGAGAATACTCGCAATCCGCCAAGTTGATCGAAGATGTCGTCAGGGCACGGCAGTGGGTACTTGTTCTTTATGGTTACCTTATTCAGTTCTCGATAATCCACACACATCCTTCTCGACCCATCCTTCTTCTTGACCAAAAGAACTGGCGCATCCCAAGGAGATGCGTTGGAATGAATCAATCCCTTCTGCAACAAGTCGTCGAGTTGTTTCTGAAGTTCTTCCAGTTCTGCAGGAGCCATGCGATAAGGAGCTTCGAAATAGGTTGAGTGTTTGGCATAAGGTCGATAGTGAATTCCAGAGCCCGATCAGGCAGTAATCCTGAAATAACTTCAGGAAATACGTCTGCAAAGTCTCGAACCACTCTAGGTTTCTCGGGCTCAACTAGCATAGATGCAATGATTAGTTCGTTCGGCTTGGCCCAAAACTTGATAGGCCCAAGTGAACGTTCTCTGCTCATGAATTCAAACACAGGATGATCAGGGATTTCAAACACTACTTTCTTATTGTGACAATCGATAGTAGCGTAGAAATTTCCTAACCAATCCATACCGAATATCGCATCGAAATTTGACATGTCGACTATCATAAACTCTGTGAACAACTCGTGTCCACAAATCACTATTGGGCAAGAACGACAGCCACTAGAAGTCCTCACTACTCCACTCGCAATAGTGATACT
Source organism: Scilla litardierei (assembly GCA_030789695.1). Lineage (NCBI taxonomy): Eukaryota > Viridiplantae > Streptophyta > Magnoliopsida > Asparagales > Asparagaceae > Scilla > Scilla litardierei. The sequence goes on from CM061134.1 coordinate 31,851,898, forward strand.
CAAGTGATTTGGTAGAGAATCAACATGAATAGAATGTCTCTCTACAAATCTTTGGGATATGAAGCAGTGAGTGGCTATGGAATAAAAAAGAGATAGGGCTGGATAAGAGGCTATCAAGACAACACCTAGTTCATAGGAAATATGTCTTAGCTAAAAGATAGACAAGTAACACATGCATATATCATAATCATTATAAAAGAAGGGTTTAAGTAATACCTGAAATCACTTGTCCATCCGACTCAGCCTTCGCGGCTGTCATGGTGAAAATCTGACGTCTCGGCTGGTTCTGCCTCGCCAATGCAAAAGCCTTCTGTTGTGGAGCCATGTTGTGGAGCCAGAGGTGGTCCATGCTGAGTAGGTCCAGGAGCTCCACGCGGAATAGTCCCAGATGGTCCAGCTGTCATCGGCTTGTTGGTGTGGCGAGGGCAGTCTCTGGTAGCATGCGCAGATGCTTCACATATCAGGCATTGATTCAGCAGCTCTCTGCAGTCCTTCATGACATGACCCATTCGCTTTCAGTGGAAGCACACTAGCTGGGGTCGATTGTTGGCTGGGGCAGCAGGCCTCTTGAACTGTGTAGTTTGAGTAGGTCGGAGGTTGCCCCTGGGTGGCTCCGGTGGATGCCTACTCCCTCCAATCTTAAGCGCCTTCTTACGCTTCACAATAAGTTCATGATTCTTAGCAGCATCCAACACTTTCTAATGTGTAGTCGGATACGTCGAAGACATTGAAGCCTGAATGTCCAGGTCTAGTCCCTGGAGAAACTGATAAGCACAGTCTTCGGGATCTTCCACCAGATGTGGGGCGAATCGACTAAGCATCAAAAATTCTGCCTCGTATTCGTCAACCGTCCGATCGCCTTGTTCCAGGCTGACGAAACGTTGCTACAATTCCCACTTGGCCGATCGAGGGAAATATTGAGCATCGAAATGCTCTCGAAACATGGTCCAGTTGATGGACTTGATAAGACGAGTTTCTTCAGTGTCCCACCAGTTTCGAGCATTTCTAGTCAGCTGTTTCTTGGTAACTTCTACCTAGCCTGCCTGGTCAATGCAGGCAAGACTCAGGTCCTATTCTGTGGTTCAAGCCTATTCTTCTGCTGCTAACGGGCCTTCTCTCCCAGAAAATCTCTTCAGGTTCAGCTCCTAAAATTACTTCGCTCCGGGCTCAGCTCGAGGTGGGGGTGGTGCAGGTGGTGCAGGCTGCTGACTCTGCTGGATCAGCTGATGTTGGGTCTCCAACATTCCTCTCATGATACTCATAAGTTTATGGAGGTCGGGAGCACCATTTCCGCTAGTTCCATTTCCGTTGCGAGTGTGCGGTCTTCCTGCCATGCTACAAAAGGAACAAGTTAAATATTTGTGTACAAAGTTATTCAAACGATCTGGTTAGTGATGATATTCACACTGCTTCTGAAGTATTTCATATAGAGGAGTATGACCTACATGGGCCACCACTAAAATCTGTCACGCCCCGCTTCACATTATGCTTGGGAGCGAGAACGCAAGCGGGTCCGCATGTGCTTAAAGCAAAGAAGATGTACTTTTTTCTTTCTTCTTTGACTTAAACACAATAAGCGTTAATTAGCAAAAGGAGGTCCCTGTACACGAATTTCTCAGAAGCAGCATAAGCAGTCATTACATTTCAAATACCAGCGTCCAAAGCAAAGTACACAAACAATTAAGGCCTAGCATGGTCGTACAATTTGCTGAAAGCAAAAACACCTGAAAACAACAATTTAAATAATAAAACTGAATAGAAATAGCCCGCTCTAGCCTTCCGCGGGGAGGATCTCAGCATTGTAGCTCTGATCAGTGGGGTCCACCTCTAAGATAGGATCCTCAAAAGTATCCTCAAAAGTAGGGTCCTCGAAGTACTCTGTCTCTGAACCTAACATATATTTCATCAGCACATTTGAAATATATGTCAGCGATAAGTTCGGCAAGATATTTAAAGTAATGAAACGAGGAACAACTAGAAAAGGGCAGAAGACCGTTAGTACACAGTTATGAATAATAAATACAGAAAAGTAAAGTACGAGCATGCATAGATTTGCAGTTTAAAAGTGAAAACAGTTGTATATTGCATATTTGATTGTTTGTGCTCGTGATAAGTCCATGTCTGAGTAGGTAAATGTTCTCGATACACCCTATCATCGGGAGTTTACCGTGACGCTTCTTGCCATTCCTAACCTGGAAGATGGCCAAGATGATTGCCTCCATTAGTGTGGTTTGGATTTAGCCGTAAGATGTTCAAGCAATATTTACAGACTCTACTACATGAACCAACCCCACCCAAAGTGTCTTTCTAGTCATCGACTAGGTTCTATCCCATCTGTATTCGATGGTTTCATCCCATCTGTATTCGTTGGTTCCATCCCATCTGTATTCGATGGTTCCACATATATGTTTCGAGGGCTGTGTCTTACCCTCTGTCCGATAAGCGTGTTTTGCTAACATGCAGATATTAAGGTTAATTTAACTAGATAGCAAGCGTATAGTGAATTGTTCCAAACAACAACATTTACATAACGTGCCCATTGATGAGAAAGCGAACGGTTATGTGTTTAAACAAACAACATTATACGTGTCTACTTAAACCAGAAAACGTCTAATATAATGAAAGTATGCAGTTTAGCTTGACACGCGCATCAAAAGGAAATTTAGCACTAAGGTTGCACAGTTCAGGTTGCATTTCATTTCTTATAAAATACTTGCCTCGAGGTGATGTTGGGTGTCCAAGTGATGGTAATGTGAGGCACGTTTTATCTGCATCATTAGATTTGTGATATCAGGCTAATGGTTATTAACCAGTTAAAATATTTTAAACTTAACTTACAAAAAAATAATGTTAACTTAAAAACTAACATTAACTATTAACTTAATTTATAATAACTTAACCTTATACTTAATTATTAACTTAAAATAAGTTATATAACTTAAAAATATAACTTTAAAAAATAACGTAAACTAACTTTTATAATCTTTTAAACTAATATAACTATAACTTATTAACTTAACTAACTAATAATAACTTATCAGTATAATAATCTAACCTTATTATTAATTATTAATTATTAACTTTAACTATATAAAACTCAACTTACCCCTCTCACTGTCTCTTTCTCTTCTTCGTCTCTTTCTTCTTTCTTTCTGTTGGATATTGACGACATATATACACCCATGAGGGGATGTATGAGGGCCTATGGACCTCAGATGTCGCGTGCACGAAAGCGTGCACGAAGGGAACCTTTTCTCGTGTGAAAAGGACCACTCGATAAGTGGAAAAAGTCACTTTATAAGTGCATAAAGGCACTTGATAAGTGAATGAAGAAGAGGATAAGTGAATGTGCTAATATAGGCTAATAAGCTTATATTTAGTTATTTCCTACAATAACTACCCCTAAAGCCTATAAATAGGACCCAAGGGTAAGGCATTTACACTAATCTAACCATGCCATAAGTTTGCATAAGGCAACTTATGTTCTTATTCTTCCTTCCATTAAAATCCTCTTCTAAATAGAGATTTAGGCGGTGAAACGCTGCTTCGATCCTCCGTGACGAAGTACTGACCGTTGTGGCGAATCCGAGGGCGAAGTTCAGAGATTACGGTGCCGCGTACGCAAGCGTAAGTCTCTCCTTTATTATTTGATCCTAACGTTCTTGTTTTGATATGATCTTACATTGGTATCGGAGCCATACAGGTTCGCCCGGTCTAATCGTCTTCCCGGTCTAACCGATGAACGAGGCGTTGTCTTTTTCACGAATGAGTTTCCTACCATTATGGATATGGTAGGAGCGCATCGTGACGGAGAGAATCGCAACAGTTGTTCTTTTCACGTTAGGGTCTTCTGTCATTACAGATATGGCAGGAACTCTCCGTGACGGGAAGAACTGACCGTTCATCTCGACAAACTCGCACTCTTCATGGATGCTGAGTCTCCATTCACTAGGGAATGTGAACTGTGGAGCGTGAAGTTTGCGGCCTTGAAAGTGTGTTATTTTTTCATTTTGGCATATGGCCATTGAAGTATAACTACTTTCTCGATGAATGGGTGTCTCATCGGGGAAGAAGATGGCGGTTGCAAATTCTCATCGGAGAAGAAGATCCCTTTGGTGCATGATCGCTATGGCCATATGGGCCATGGAGGCTATGCATCCCCCCTCCCCATGCGGAGGGGGTTGGCTACGGCCAATAACAAACACGGCCACCCCTCCGGTGGGGGTGTGCGGCCAACCCTATGCAAGGGGGAGGCCGGCCATGGCCTTATGGGCCAAGGCCGGCCATGGCCTTAGGGGCCATGGCCCGGCCATGGCCAAGGGGCCATGGCCAGGCCGCGGCCAGGGCCTGGCCGGCCCTGGCCGGCCTCGGCCAGGGCCAGGAGGCCCTGGCCACGGCCAGGGCCTGCCAGGGCCACGGCCGGCCCTGGCCGCTGCCAGGGCCACGGCCAGCCCTGGCAGCGGCCAGGTCCAGGCCGAGGCCGGCCCTGGCCTCTGCCAGGGCCACGGCCGACCCTGGTAGAGGCCAGGGCCATGGTCACTGCCGGCCCTGGCCTCGGCCAGGGCCAAGCCCCGGTTGGCCCTGTATTTTGATTGGGGAAGGGGGGCTTGCATGGCCGGTCTCAACGGATCCGGCGGCAGTTGTCTGCGGCAAAATTCTCCTGTAGGGGGGAAGCGCTTGGAACCATACGGGAGCCGGCGGCGGTGGCTTGCAGAAAACTCCCCTCAAAGGGTGTTCGGCCTTGGCTAAGTTGCGATGGCAACTCTCTCTTCGGAAGGAAGAAGAATTTGGCATTGGCACGGCCACGACACGACCCCGGCAATGGACGGGGAATTGTCGAAATATTTCGGCTATGTCACCCTGTAATGGGGTGTAGGCCCTGCAAAATACGTTTGCAAAATACGTTTGAAAAATACGTTTTCAAAATACATTTAAAAAAACGCTTTTTCGCTGCAAAGTACTATAAGAGTACTGTTATTAGATAAAGTGATGGGGAAATATTGAAAGTTGTTCTAGATGGTGATTGGGATCGTAATGACTTTTACGATTCTAGAACAACATCTTCAATATTTTTTGAAAGTAACTTATCAAATATAATAATATCGTTCCAAGTGGGATTTTTCCAAGTGGGAGTGATATTAAACTAGTCTGAAATTTCACATTCGATTGATTCAGTATCTCAATGAATCATGATTCGACCAGTGGTCTTTTGGAGTAGTTTGTGGGACACCTCAGCTCAGTCTGGGGGTAGTGAACCATGGACTAGCCATTTCCCTGGTCGGTCCGTTGGCCGAGACTAATGAATCATGAAAATGTAACAATATGATGACTATGTATATGAAATTAATGCAATGTTTTTGATCGCACCTTTCTTTTCATATCTTTTACAGCATTTTAAAGCTAAAATGTCTTCTGCCGCTAAAAACATCGTCGCTGAGTTAAACAGAGGTGAAAAACTCAACGGCGATAATTACAAATTATGGTCCATTAAAATACAGTATGTTCTAGAGGAGCAAGAAGTGCTCGAAACTCTAAAGAACGTAATGATTGAACCCGAGTTGGGCACTACGGCCCAACACAGACGAGATAAGGAAGCTTTTGATGCTTGGTCTCGGAAGAACAAGATAGCTCGCATTACGTTATTGTCCAGTATAGCCGATGACATAATGCGCATCTTCCGAGAGCATGACCTAGCCATGGACATATAGTCCAAGCTTGAGGAGAAGTTTGGTGGCACCTCGGTGTCCAAACTTCATTCTTTAACTATAAGATTTGATTCATACAAGAAACGTCCAGATCATTCCATGGGGAAACATCTGTGACATATGGCGAATCTCATCTCAGAGTTAAAGGATGCAGGTCATGTGCTCACTGACGAGCAACAAATCCAAGCAGTCATACGTTCCCTACCAAATGGGTGGGACCAAATGAAGATGCATCTCACTCATAATGAGAGCATCAAGAACTTCAACGATGTTTCTAAGCACATCGAGTTAGAGGAAGAGCGGCTTGCGACGCCAAGCCAAGTGCAGAAGTGCACATGGTTGCTAGTTCCTCACACGGGGGAAAGAAACGGAAAAATCATTCGAAGTTTACTAATGAACGTAATAAGCAACCTGAGTCTACCAAGAAACCCAAACATAAGGGTGGGCACAAGAAATGGCACAAGAAGAAGGACTTGAAGAAGATCAAGTGTTTTAAGTGCAACAAGTTAGGTCACTATGCTCGTTCATGTACGAGTGGAGGTGACGAGGTAACTTGTAATAATACTAGTTACATATGCGTTTCTAGTTCAATATTTCTTGTAGAATCTAATCCTTTTTGGATAATTGATTCAGGTGCCACCGACCACATAGCAAGGGACAGACGGTCCTTCGTGGTAAATCACCGGATACCCCAAGGAACGAAGTGGATCTATGTAGGAAACAACACACGTGTTGAAGTGAAAGGTGTTGGGACGTGCAAGCTCGTCCTGGACAACGGTCGCACTATCCTACTTCATGATGTTCTCTTCACTCCGGATATTCGAAGGAATATTATTTCTGTGGTCGTTTTAATGGGTCTTGGTTATAATTGGTTTTTTCATGATTGTAAAGTGGACTTGTTTTGTAATAATTCTTCAATTGGTACTGGGTATGTTTCCAAATGATTTATTGTATTAAATACAATGTATGACTCCTCATTTTGTAATGAAAATTTCCTTGTTGCAAATTCTTCGACTTATGAGTCAGATATAATTTGTTGGCACACAAGGCTTGGTCACATTGGACCAACGCGTATGGATAGACTTGCCAAACGTGGCCTTCTATCCAATGTTTCAAAGGTCGATATTTCGACCATGCGAACATTGCCTTGTAGGAAAATCTTGTCGCAAGCCGTTTGGAACTGGCACAAGGGCCGAGGTTCCATTACAGCTCATCCATTCGGACATATGTGGTCCGATGAATGTCAAGACAAGACGCGGGAAGTCCTATTTCATCACTTTTATTGATGACTTCACCCGATTCGGACATATCTATTTGATATCCCACAAAAGTGAAGCATTAACCTGCTCCAAAAACTATATGAGTTTAGTGAAAAATCAATTAGATCGCAAGATTAAGGTCTTGCGAACCGATAGGGGCGGTGAATATCAATCAACAAGTTTTAAAGAACTTTGTGATGAAAAGGGCATAGTTCATGAGGTAACTATGCCTTATACTCCGCAACAAAATGGTGTTGCAGAAAGGAGGAATAGGACTTTAATGGAAATGGTCCGTTCAATGATGGCGCAAGCTAACTTGCCAATCACCTTTTGGGGTGATGCATTATTGACGGCCGCTTTCATCTTGAACCGCGTACCCTCGAAATCAGTTAGCTCCACTCCTTACGAGTTGTGAAACCAAAGGTCTCATGACTTAAACATTTTGAAACCTTAGGGGTGTGCATCCTATGCACATATTTCGTCCCATAAGTATGGCAAACTTGGACCACGGGGAAGGAAATGTATCTTTATACGATACACAGAAAAATCCAAAGGTTATGTTTTCATTGGTCAGGAAGACAATGGAGGTCTAATTGAATTTGAGTAGAGGGATGTCACTTTCTTGGAAAACGAGTTTCCAAGATAGGGCGAGATAAGTCAGGACTTATCTCTATTTGAGATTAATGATCAAGAAGGATTACCTCATTCGAGTGGGAGAATTCTTGGTGAAGACGAAAATACGTTTCTACCTTCACCAATGGATGATACGAATGATGCTGATCCTATTCCATACGGGAATAATGATCCAAGTGGGAGCAATTCTAACGACATTCCAAGTGGGAGTGATATTAGAATTGATCTAAATTCAAGTCAACAAGGACTTGAAGAATCTCAAATACGACGTAGTAGTCGTACAAGGTTAGCTCCTCTAAGATTTGAGGATGAATTTCCGCAAACCTTTATGACTTTACTACAAGAAGATGACGAGCCTGCTACTTTCAAACAGGCCGTATCATGCCCTGCAAAAGACAAATGGATGGAAGCGATGAAAGATGAATTAGAATCCATGAAAGTTAACCAAGTCTGGGACTTGGTTGATTTACCCAGAGGACGTAGAGCCATTGGGAACAAATGGGTTCTCAAGATCAAGCATAAGGCTGATGGCTCTATAGACAGATATAAAGCTCATCTTGTCGCGAAAGGTTTTACACAACAGGAAGGGATAGACTACGAAGAGACCTTCTCACCTGTTGTTCGTTTTACCTCGATTCGCCTGATTCTGGCTATGGTAGCTTTCTTAGACCTCGAATTACTTCCAATGGATGTAAAGACTGCCTTTCTCAATGGAGAATTGGACGAGGAGATCTATATGGAACAACCAACATGGTTCGTAAAAGAAGGAAACGAACATAAGGTTTGTAAACTTCGTAAGTCCATATATGGTCTTAAACAATCCTCGAGGCAATGGTATATACGATTTCAAGAAGTTGTCTTATTAAATGGTTTTACCATGCTTGATGAAGATAACTGTGTATATATCAAGAGGCTTAAAAGCAAGTTTGTTATTATGTCTCTATACGTAGATGACATTTTAAGAGCCGGAAATGACAAGGGCTTTGTGATGGATATCAAGACTTGGCTTTCATCAGTTTTTGAGATGAAAGACATGGGAGAAGCCGCATATATCCTTGGAGTTAAGATTTCAAGGAATCATTCGAAGAAACTTCTTTCTCTTTCACAAGAGACTTATATAAAGAAGGTTCTAGAATGTTTTAATATGCAGGACTGCAAGTCCATTGATACTCCTATAAGCAAATGCGATAATTTATGTCTGAAATCGTGTCCAAAGAACCAAAAGGAAAAGGAAATTATGGAAAAAGTTCCATATTCCAGTGCAGTTGGTAGTCTTATGTATGCTATGATGTGTACAAGACCGGACATATGTTTTGCCATTGGAATGGTAAGTCGTTACCAATCCAATCTAGGGCAAGTACACTGTAAAGCGGTTAAGAGGATAATGTGGTATCTTAAAGGAACTGTGAACTATGCTTTATGCTATCAAGGAGATGCCTTGAGGCTCGAAAGCTACACTGATGCTGATTGGGCGGGTGATCTCGATGAGCGACGATCGACCTCAGTATATGTTTTTCTACTCGGATCTGGTGCAATATCCTGGAGTAGCAAGAAACAATCCTGCATCGCACTTTCAACTATGGAAGCCGAGTTTGTAGCATTTAGCATGGCAGTCCAAGAGGCTGTTTGGCTTAGGAAATTCTTAGACAGGCTAATTGATGCGAGTGACTCAGGTGCTGTACCAATACACAGTGACAGTCAAACATCTAGAGCCTATGTCAAAGATCCAAAATTCCATTGTAAGACCAAACACATTGATATCCGCTACAAATTTGCAAAAGACTATGATAAGACCAAGAAGGTAGACATAAGGTACATATCTACGCATGAGATGATAGCGGATCCGCTTACGAAAGAGATCCCCAGAGATGTGTTTTACAAACACTTATCATCTCAAGGATTGTGTAAGAGCTGAGTTGTACCAATGTAAATTCTCATGTCTGTAAAAGATCAAATTTAATAAAAGAATAAGTTCTTTTCAACATTGCATATGAGTTTCTAGAAAATGTTTGTGTACATTTTAAAATCTCAGTTATATTTTCTAGTATGTCGGACAGATTGAGGTTGGCTCTCTCACATGAGCAACCGCCTTTATTATATCAGACGGATAAAATAAAGATGAGACATGTTTAAAGTCAAAATCGTCAGACGGATGATTTAGAGTCATGACTTAAACAAAATAGTCGTATGAAAGATCTGCATCATATGGATGCTTACAAAAGATCTAAGAGGATTCTTAAATCCTATCTGTCTTATGCGAGATGTGGGTCCAGAAGATTATTTGAGTAGTAAAAGGGACTCAAAATTAGACATTGTGGTGTCTGATCATCATCCTTATAACATCATTAAGACATACGCTCCCTGGGAAAGGAGTGATGTTGTAATACGTATTCATACTACATATGCATTTGACCATTGGGTTAGAATAGTAATTGTGTTTACTATTATGTGAGACCCAAAGACCACATGGGTCTTAACTCATTACCCCTATGGACTTTAATTGGTTCCTTTAGATTTGACTGGGTGATTGCTATCTTAGCATGTTGCTTATGGACTATGGTCAATTCGGTCCGGCGGGGCATGTTAGAAAAGCAAGTCAAGTCAAAATCGAAAGGATCGCAAGAAGAGGAAGATTAATTTCATATTCACATTTGGACTTTAAAGATTCAAAGCTGGCCCGCCAATTGTAATCTAGATGTGATTCAATTGTTGAATATAAATTATAAGAAATGTGAAGAAATAATCTAGGGTAAAGCATGCGTTAATCTACTCAACTTTGCACCTCGAGGAGTGTTGTGTATCTCTAACAAGTGCACAAACAGCGGACTCTATGTGCATGACGGTTACACGGCCTATTTCTCGGTATGATAAACAGAAGAGTTAAAGGAAAAGATGTTTCCTTACAATCCCCTCAAGTGTGAGTGGGAGATGTTGGATATGGACGACATATATACACCCATGAGGGGATGTATGATGGCCTATGGATCTCAGATGTCGCGTGCACGAAAGCGTGCACGAAGGGAACCTTTTCTCGTGTGAAAAGGACCACTCGATAAGTGGAAAAAGTCACTTTATAAGTGCATAAAGTCACTTGATAAGTGAATGAAGAAGAGGATAAGTGAATGTGCTAATATAGGCTAATAAGATTATATTTAGTTATTTCCTACAATAACTACCCCTAAAGCCTATAAATAGGACCCAAGGGTAAGGCATTTACACTAATCTAACCATGCCATAAGTTTGCATAAGGCAACTTATGTTCTTCTTCTCCCTTCCATTAAAATCCTCTTCTAAATAGAGATTTAGGCGGTGAAACGCTGCTTCGATCCTCCGTGACGAAGTACTGACCGTTGTGGCGAATCCGAGGGCGAAGTTCAGAGATTACGGTGCCGCGTATGCAAGCGTAAGTCTCTCCTTTATTATTCGATCCTAACGTCCGCGTTTTGACAGGATCCTACACTTTCTTCCTTTCTTTTTTTGCAGGGGGATCAGCAGCAAGGGGCGGACGGCGGGCGGGGTCGGCGCAGTTTGGTGGCCAGCGTGCGCCTACAGCGGCAGCGGCAACGCTGGGATGCGGCGGCAAGAGAGAGTGGGCGGTAGCGGTTCGGGGCCTGGATGCGGCAACGGCAACGACGACGGCGAGCGCCTGCGAGGGTGGCGGCGGTGGCGGGTCGGCCTGGGATGAGGCGACACACACAGGCAGGGCTCCGACAGGGAGGGGGATTAAGGAAGGGAAGAGGGGGATTTGATTTTGGGTTTTGTTTGATCTGAAATTGGGTTTCAATTTGGATTTCAATTGATCCTCCACTCCTCTCAATTTCAATTTCCGATTTGAATTTAATATTTGCTCTTTGATTTGGGTTCTGATTTTGGGCCGATTGGTGGAGAGAATGATGGAATCGAGTTGATTTGGGGCTGACTTTCAATTTTGTTGTGGAAATGCAAGGAGATGGAATAGCACACTGTTGTTGCCATTGCCGTTGATTTAAGAACATAGTGGAGGGGGAGATAGCTTGAAGAGGGTGAGTTGGAGGCAAGGATGGAAATGAATGGGATGTTGGATCTCATTGGTTTCTTTCAGTGGGATTCAATAGGGTAGGGTGATTCGGAGTGAATATTGCATATTTAACCCCCTTATTAGTCCTATTTTGTGCCCATATGATGCTTAATTTATCTCTAATGCACTCGTATTTTTCTCATCATCATTTATTAGAGAAATTACTCTATTTGTGCACAAAACGTGAATTTGATTGTGTATTTCTGCATTTTTATATTTTTCCTAGCATCTTCTCGATCTCACGATTCCAACGACTATTTATTTGTATTTTTCTGAGATCTGTGCTAATTTCTATGAATTTTTGAATGCAGAATACCATTTATTGGAAAATAATTAATTGCGCACGAATCTTGGCGCGCCACGCGGCGCGATCTCAGCGACCCCCGCCCAATCGAACGGCACACATCAACAGGGCGACGCGTAAATTCTTCGGCCGTTCGATTTCGATCGAACGGTCGAAAATTCGCTCGCTCGATATCTCAGCGCAGCGCCTCGAAGCGGCGACGTGGCATCACGATGGCCGCTCGATCTCCATCCAATGGCGCCCAGAAGCGACGAAGAAAGCGGGCGACGCGACGCTATGAGGATCGTCGATCCTCGATCGGACGGCTTCGATTTAACTCCGAGGTTGAGTCGGATGCGGAAGCGGGGCGGGCGCGCGCAGATCTCCAAGCCCACGTGGCGCATCCACAGACGATCCCGCATTGGATCGAACGGCCACAATTTGATGCGGGTATCGGATGCGGTTTTAAGCGGGTTTCAAACCCGTTAAGCCCCCAAAACCCGCAATGCTAATATATAAGCGTATTCTAGGATTTTGGGGCGTATTCTGGCGTATTTTGGGACTTTTGGAGCGGCTACTGTGCGTATTTCTCCAGGGAAAAATTCTGAAAAATTCCAGAGGCTATTCTTCCTATTCTAAAGGAGTTTTGGGCTTTAAAGAGGAGATTTGGTGATAAATTCTTGAACTTATACCCCGTATTTGGTGTATTTCTTTGTATTTTGGCTATTAAAACGATGTATTTGGCTATGAAATCTGATTTTCTTTGCACCATGCGTGGCTAATCTCCTTGTGCTATGGTTGTGATGTAATTAGGAGTATTTAGTTGATGAATTTCATGTCTTTAGCCCTATTTTGATGTCAAAATCACTCGTAACATTGATTTCTACAGCGTATTTGTTGGGTATTTGCTTATGGTCGATATTATTTACATCCCGTATGGCTAGGCCCTGACAAGGCTAGCCAATTTATGTTCACTAATCTGAACCTATTATTGCTTTTATCATTTAATGAAATCAATGTTGCTAGTGATGCGTATATGGCCACTTTGACTAGTTTTCATCGTTTCATCTTCCGACGTCTTCGTGCCCTGACCGGACGAAGCGTTGAGTTATATGAAAGACATGATATTTCAGCGATTATTAACTCCTAATGAAATCACAACCGTAGCACATTCACTTCATACGTGTTGGAGTTGACGTAGTTAGGGTGTCGTAATTATTGGTTTCTATATCTTTTCGCCCTATCTTAATTGTATAATTCTTTGGCACGTTTTCATACGCTTGATCGCCATACCTTCCGACGTTCTCGTGCCCTGACCGGACGAGACGTTGAGTTATAGGAAAGGTATTGATATTCATTGGTTGCACACACCCTAACGAAATCAAACCCAACACATACTCCCCATACTTGTATCCCTCTCCAAGTCACCGTAAATATCGTAGGATTTTCATTTCTTATTCCATACTCATTGATCCTATATCTCCGTGTTTGACAGGTGGTTGGCTAACATCGTATTATTACTCTTTTCAGATTGACGTTCGTAGTTTTGCAGGTCAGTTGTCCCGCGGATTCGATACCTGGACTCACCAGGATATTACTTGCACGATCTCCTGCGCTTGGGAGTAGTTCTCACAACATTTGAGACGAGGCAAGTTTTTGGCGCCGTTGCCGGGGACAACAGTACTTGCGATCTACGATTTCAGTTCGTTTGGAGGAACATTCGGTGAGATCCTTCCATCTTATAGTCTAGGATTTTTTATTTTATTTTTTGTTTTCTTTTTAAAGAATGGAGTATATGGAATACATGAAATTCTATTGCACGAACAATTTGTATGATGCAGAATATTATAAGGCACACAAACATAGGATGGAGAAGCTCAAGATCGTTGGTTTTAATCAGACTGATTGTGAAACTTTCTTTCAGGCCTGGAGGAGGTTCACAGACATAATTTCGAGCTATCTGCAGCATGGGTTTACGAAGAAAGAGCTTATGGAGTCCTTCCTAGGTGGACTACGACCACAGCTGCAGGAATTCTTAGGAGTCATGACGCCGACAGAGGCGTGGAATTATATGGAGTCTTTGCAACAGGACGAAGAAATCATGAAAGAGACTTCAGAGTGCGATTCAACGGAGCCTTCAAGCCTTGATCCAGAGGAGCAAAGCGTAGACGTACCTTTGCAACACTTGAAAGAGGAAGTTCAACTGCTTATTCAGACACATGAGGCCACATCCCATCAATTCCAAGAAAACTTCCTTGCTCGGAGTCGGCAAATTCAGCAATCCATTGAAAATCTTACGCTGATTTCCACTTGCTTAGAAGAATATAAATCTTTTGAAATTCAATTTCCAGAAACTATTGTGAGTCCATCTTCTATTGCAGGTATATCGAGCGAGCCATGTCACGATGAAGTCACGAATGAAAACATTGACATGGGAGGAAGTGTGTGCAAAGTAGAGGATGAGCGAGCAATTTTGGATGAACAGGAGGAGGAGACGACTAGGGACATGAGTTTAAAGATCATCGCTATGAAGCCCGAACCAATCCCTTCCTCAGTTTTCTCCCAAAACCATTTACCCCTCTCCACATTGACTGAGCATCACACCGAGCGTAGTGCACATTTTTCAGGGAGTAGTCATCATCAAGCTTTATTTTATTTTACTTATTTTGATGACTACATATGGAACATTTACGTAGAAAGAAATTTTAAACTAATTTGGACTGACATAACTCGTCTCTTGCAGGACATTGGTAAACAACTTATTGAGATGCTTGGAGTTGTGTTGCTGGGGTCCAATTTAGCTTTTGGAGGAAGAATAAACGCCGAGGAGCGCAAGGAACAAATTGAACAACTTCCTCCACCATCAAAGATTCGGGATCCGCCATTTGATCACGGTGTGTTCTTTCCAGTAGTGTAGATATTATATGCTTTCTAGGATGCTTGCTTGAATAAACTCGTACCCCTTTCGACATTGAGGACAATGTCCATCTTTAGTTGGGGGGTGTGTATGAGACCTTAGGATTTTTTTTCAAAAGCATGCCATAAGGAAAGAATGACCCACCAAATCTCACCATTTTAAACTCCTTCATATTCCTCAAATGCGGATGATTATGCATTAACTGAGTTCTAGCTACTTGTTTATGGCTTGAATTAATTTTTTTTTCCTTCATGAATTACCGTTAATATGCTATTCATGAAAATTTTTCGATTGTCGTGATTAATATCTCGAAATAGTTTGAATTTATTTCATGCATGCTAATGTGATGAAAAAGCTTGAGTATACACGATTTTTTTTGAAAAGTCTTCAAGTTGAAGAGGAATTTGGCCTTGGTTATTAATGCTTTGTTTAAAAAAAATGATGGGTATTGAGTTGCTTAAGAAAAGAAAATTGAATGACAAAAGAATGATGAAAAATGAATGAATAAGTATATCACTAATAAATAACTTGGTTGGCTCGAGTAGTACAGTCCGAGGGGTCCTTTTTGGCCTAATGCCATATTATCGTCTGATTTGGGAGCCATTGACCGGAAACTCACTCATTTGATGGAGCGATCCAAGTTATACATTTTTCTGCGAATGTTGCTTGATGCGCGTTACGCGGAACGATTAAAAGAAAATAAATGGTGAATATATATTAAGCAAATTCATTACCCATATCTTGAATGGTTGTTTTGATAGGCCAATTCCTTGGAAACAAGAAAACTAGAGAAAAACGACGTGTTATACTTTCGCTTGCGCAAAACGATGCTTGTATGTTATTTATTCATACTAAATTAGAGAAAACATCATGTGAATGATCTTGGTCATGGATGTGTATATTGATGGTATAAGTCATGTTGGAAAGCGTATTGTTGAGCCAGGCCATAAGCGAATGATAGAATTATTTTTTATTGATCATCCGTATTTATCGCTTTTTTTGCTAGGGACTAGCAAATCGCTAGTTGGGGGGTGTGATTCGGAGTGAATATTGCATATTTAACCCCCTTATTAGTCCTATTTTGTGCCCATATGATGCTTAATTTATCTCTAATGCACTCGTATTTTTCTCATCATCATTTATTAGAGAAATTACTCTATTTGTGCACAAAACGTGAATTTGATTGTGTATTTCTGCATTTTTATATTTTTCCTAGCATCGTCTCGATCTCACGATTCCAACGACTATTTATTTGTATTTTTCTGAGATCTGTGCTAATTTCTATGAATTTTTGAATGCAGAATACCATTTATTGGAAAATAATTAATTGCGCACGAATCTTGGCGCGCCACGCGGCGCGATCTCAGCGACCCCCGCCCAATCGAACGGCACACATCAACAGGGCGACTCGTAAATTCTTCGGCCGTTCGATTTCGATCGAACGGTCGAAAATTCGCCCGCTCGATATCTCAGCGCAGCGCCTCGAAGCGGCGACGTGGCATCATGATGGCCGCTCGATCTCCATCCAATGGCGCCCAGAAGCGACGAAGAAAGCGGGCGACGTGGCGCTATGAGGATCGTCGATCCTCGATCGGACGGCTTCGATTTAACTCCGAGGGTGAGTCGGATGCGGAAGCGGGGCGGGCGCGCGCAGATCTCCAAGCCCACGTGGCGCATCCACAGACGATCCCGCATTGGATCGAACGGCCACAATTTGATGCGGGTATCGGATGCGGTTTTAAGCGGGTTTCAAACCCGTTAAGCCCCCAAAACCCGCAATGTTAATATATAAGCGTATTCTAGGATTTTGGGGCGTATTCTGGCGTATTTTGGGACTTTTGGAGCGGCTACTGTGCGTATTTCTCCAGGGAAAAATTCTGAAAAATTCCAGAGGCTATTCTTCCTATTCTAAAGGAGTTTTGGGCTTTAAAGAGGAGATTTGGTGATAAATTCTTGAACTTATACCCCGTATTTGGTGTATTTCTTTGTATTTTGGCTATTAAAACGATGTATTTGGCTATGAAATCTGATTTTCTTTGCACCATGCGTGGCTAATCTCCTTGTGCTATGGTTGTGATGTAATTAGGAGTATTTAGTTGATGAATTTCATGTCTTTAGCCCTATTTTGATGTCAAAATCACTCGTAACATTGATTTCTACAGCGTATATGGCCACTTTGACTAGTTTTCATCGTTTCATCTTCCGACGTCTTCGTGCCCTGACCGGACGAAGCGTTGAGTTATATGAAAGACATGATATTTCAGCGATTATTAACTCCTAATGAAATCACAACCGTAGCACATTCACTTCATACGTGTTGGAGTTGACGTAGTTAGGGTGTCGTAATTATTGGTTTCTATATCTTTTCGCCCTATCTTAATTGTATAATTCTTTGGCACGTTTTCATACGCTTGATCGCCATACCTTCCGACGTTCTCGTGCCCTGACCGGACGAGATGTTGAGTTATAGAAAAGGTATTGATATTCATTGGTTTCACACACCCTAACGAAATCAAACCCAACACATACTCCCCATACTTGTATCCCTCTCCAAGTCACCGTAAATATCGTAGGATTTTCATTTCTTATTCCATACTCATTGATCCTATATCTCCGTGTTTGACAGGTGGTTGGCTAACATCGTATTATTACTCTTTTCAGATTGACGTTCGTAGTTTTGCAGGTCAGTTGTCCCGCGGATTCGATACCTGGACTCACCAGGATATTACTTGCACGATCTCCTGCGCTTGGGAGTAGTTCTCACAACATTTGAGACGAGGCATAGGGTTAGGGTAAATGTAACTTAGTTAATTAGTAATTTAATTTTTAGCCAATAGTGGTTAGTTAAGGTTAATAAACCAATAATTACACTATGGTAAAAAACTAAAAATAGAGACGCGCTCGCGTCGACATGTGGACGAAAATCACTCGGACGAAAATATCTGGATGAACGAAGTAAAAGAAATATAGGCACACAACAATCAAAATACGACTAGAAATACAGGCCGTTACAGGTGATGGATTTGTCCACATGTATTTCGTTATATTCTTTCGAGGAAGCATGTAGATTTTTTGTCAATTTTTTATGAGAGATGGCCTTGTGATTAGTTTTCCTTAAGGAATGAAAGGGATTTCTCCCTTC
Organism: Scilla litardierei; assembly: GCA_030789695.1. Lineage (NCBI taxonomy): Eukaryota > Viridiplantae > Streptophyta > Magnoliopsida > Asparagales > Asparagaceae > Scilla > Scilla litardierei. Next base: position 31,869,894 of record CM061134.1, read on the forward strand.
TGAAGAATCTTCTGGTTCTTCATGTCATGCCCATAGAATATGGATGAGATGCGGTGCATCATAACTGATCTAGGTTGGCCAAATCTGTCATGCCAAAGTAGAAACTTGGCTGGGATCGGACACTTTTGGTGCTCCGTCAAATTTGCTTCCTCTCTCCAAATCATTGTATGATAGTGGCCTGATGAAAGGCTCTCAAAACGTTCAATTATGGATTTTACACCTTTTTCTTGAGACATTACATACAGATGTTTATTATTTGTTCACATTTGCAGTTATAAGTGGAATCCGTTTAAACGGTTGTCCTTAAAACTTTGTAAGTTTCTTTTTGAATTCGGAGAGAATAATGCATCCTTTATTTTTAACTTCTGTGTCATTTGGGAGCAACAGAGTTGCGTTCCCAGAACCTTCAATAATATTTGATGACCCTAATATTTATTGGCCTTTCATATGATATGAAAATAGCATTTATATTGAAGGATCATATGTGTTACTGTCTACTAAGCAATCATGAGAGCAGTTCATCTATAAAAAGATGCATCATATAAGAACATATGATTTTAGAAAAACATTTTCAAATTTATTCATACTTCATTCAATCATTCAGATATCTCTCATAACATTATTTTTTAATAAAGACAAAAATGGCTAATAAAACAAGTCGTCTTTTTCGAAGTCTTCAGCACTGAACTGAACTGGAGCAGTGATGGTCACCAGATTTATTTCATCTTTCTTCTTCAAGCTTTCTTTGTACAAATCTTGTAGGTGCCACGGAGTTCTGCACACTCTAGACCAGTGTCCTTTCATGCCACATCTATGGCACTGGTATTTACATTCCCTTCTCGGTGGGGGTGCATCATTATTGTTGCCATTTCTGCACCAAGTGAACTTCTGCCTTCCTTCATTTCTTCACTGTTGGACTTGTCCTCTGGCCTTTTTATTCGGTCCCTCCCTCTGTGATTTTCTTTTTCTTTTATTATCTTTCTTCTTTTTAGAAGAAGATGCATTGTGAGCTTCTGGGAGGGGGGCAGTGCCGGGGGACACATATTATGAGTGGTGAGGAGAAGCTCTCTGTTTTGTTCAGACATGAGTAAACATGACATCAGCTCAGAATACTTGATGAATTTTCGTTCATGATATGGCTGCATCATTATCGCATCCTTTTCGTTGAAAGACGTGTACGTCCTTTCCAGCATGCGATCTTTTGATACTTTTCACACAACTTCAGGCGTGAGACGATACTAAAAAGAGCTGAGTTGTACTCAGATATGGACTTAGAGTCATGCAGTCTCAGGTTCTCCCCCTCATAACGTGCCCTTGGAAGTATAACATCTTTCTGATGTTTATATCTTTCCTCAAGGGCAGTTCACAGTCAAGTGGATTTTCGACCATAAGGTATTCAGCCTTTAGGGTCTTATCCACATGGTGACGAATATAAATAATGGCTTGCGTATTTTCAATGTCAGTCGCCTTTCCATCTTTTGTCATAGCAGAAATGAAGGATTCAGCCCGCATGTGAAATTTAACATCTAGCTGCCAGCTCAAGTAATTTCTCCCTGATGCATCCATCATTTCGAAATCAACGCTTGCGATTTTTGCCATTTTATCTAGCAGAGCACAAATTTGCATGAATTAATAATACGTAAAACATTTTCATACGGATGCAATTTTTAAATGAATAAGCTAATTGCGTGGATCGGCCAGTCCCACTTAAAATAAAAATGACCCAAAGTTCATATTACAGTCCATATTACACAAATGAAAGCGAAAATTACAACTTTGGAAACCAATTGGGTCCCATTTTTAAATTCTTCAGCTTCAAGAGAGGCCTCTGCCTCCATAAAAAGTAGTCATCGGTCTTGGACATTACATAATTTTCTCACTATAACTTCTCTCAAAAAGAAAAGAAAAGTGCAGAAAAAGTAAAATGTGTGTCTAAACAGCCGATCCAAAACCACAAATTAGTCATCCATGCAAAAATTTATGCTTATTAAACATTTTCATAACACATTACATGCATCGCAGATGCAGAATAGGATAAACACAATAATTTAAATACTTAATAATTATTCAGACCACAGAGCAATTGTTGAGTATTGGTGTTTCATACCAATCTTATTTTGATGATGACACACATTATGTAAATCATAAAGAATTAAAGCACAATGTTAATGATCTCCCCCTACTTATATGCACCAATTATATAATGAGCTACACAAAGGTAAATACTCATAATACCAATAAAAACATGGTGACATATAATAGGCATGGATTACATAAACCAATTGCAAAGAATAAAGGCATGCAAACATGAATGGTTTATCTAATCCCATATATCTCTTCCTATAGAGATATCTCTCCCCATATGCATATGTATATATCTCTCCCCCTATAGATATGATCACATAATGCATATATCTCTCCTCCTTGACATCGTCAAAAAGGTGGACATCAAAAATATCCCACTTTGTTATCTTAACCAAGATGTGACAATATGCAAGAAACGAAAGATATGTATGATACCAAATTTAAAAATTTAGTGGGTATCAATTCACTATCCCATGCTCCCCCTATATCATAGAAATGGTCAACTTTTGACTTCTAGGATCTAATACCAATTAATTAATGGAGCCATGGGCCTAAAAAGTGTATCAAAGCAATAGATATGGAAAAATCAAGCTTCAAAGCTACACAAAGAATATTTCCAAAAACAATGAAACATGAAACATGTTGGCAATAAACACGAGGTTTGGTTTGAGACCCAAAATAACCAAATGTAAATAAAGATCTCAAATAACCTCCGAAATAAGAGTTAAAATATGTCTTAAAATAATTTAAACATATAATATATTAACTCCCCATTGACATACACATGGATCAAAAATGCATGCATGTCAATAAACCCCAAGGTCCCCATTTTCATGAAAAGAAATAAATTTGAAAATATTTTCAAAATCATGAAACACACACAATCAATGGGTATGCTTAAAATAAACATAGAAGCACAATACCCATGCAATATGCATATGTGTGAGGAACCTAAACATTAGGTAACCAAACCCAAGAGGAGTTTGATTTCCTAATGTAATCACACGAGGTGATCACATCCCTAACTAGAGAGTTGATGTAACTATCTCTCTCTTGCACACTAACCTTAGTGGGAATTCATAATCTCAAGGATTTCCTAGGCAATGGTTTTGCCTTTGCAAGAGGGAAGGATGTGGCATGCTTAGGTGTAGAAACAAATTTCTTAGCCTGCAAAGAATGAGGATTTTGCTTCTTAGCAAAAAATGAAGATTCTTCATTCTTCCTCATCACCTTGTGATCTACATGCTTCTTGTTGGTGTTATTGTTGTATAAGAAAGCATGGTGATTCTTCTTAGGTGTTTTAGCAATATTTCTTGTATTTGCACCATAATAGGAATTAGAGGTGGGTTTGGGAACCACATTTTGAATATAACCCAAACCTCCTCTATGATTTGCCGGATGTTGTTTTTCCAACAAATCGTGGAGTGAATCCCTAGAATACACAAAGCTTATGAGCTTCCAGGATTCCTCTTCACATTTCAACGTAAGTTGTTGAATGTGAGCATCTAAGCTAAGGTTTTGAGCAATGAGTTTTTCATTAGAAAGGCTCAATTCCTTAACTTGAGAGAGAAGTGTCTCTCTCTCACAAGTGTCATAAACAGGCTTTTCATTATGAATATTTTCACTAGAAGATTCTAAATCATGCATCCTACTCATAGCATTATCAAGTTTAGCTTTCATTTTCTCATATAAGTCGATGCACTTACTTGCCAAATTGGAGGCCACATTTAGGCGGTATTCAAGCTCCTCATAGGATGGCTTTTCCTCCTCGGCTTCCTCATCACTATCATCCTCGCTTGAGCTTGACGAAGACTCTTTCCCATTAGCCATAAAGCAACTTTCTTCTTTGGAGTTGAGCCATGTCTCTATCTCTTCATCGCTAGTGTTAGATGAAGTTGATGAAGAATCATCAAAGGCAACGAAACACCTTTGATCGTGCTCCTTGTCATCCTCTTCTTCATCATTAGATGTGTCCCCATCGGAATCATCAAATGTTCCAATAAGTCCATTCTTTTGGTTCTTGACCTCGGACTTGGCTTTCCAATGATTCTTCCATTTACCCTTACCGATGTCTATGTTGAGTTTGGAAGTGCATTCGGTAGCCACATGACCTATTCCACTGCAGTTGAAACAAACCAACTTGTTAGACTGTGAGACAAACTTTGATGAAGACATACCTTGATTCTCCTTGAGGAATGCCTTGAAATTCTTGAATTGCTTGGCAAGCTCGATGTAGTCATCGTCACTAAGAACTTCTTCATCATCATTTGGAACTTCTTGTTGGAACTTCTTTTTCCACTTGAAAGACTCCTTCTCACCATGCAGAGCAACGCCCTTTTTCTTCTCGGGCTTGGTTGACTGGATCTCTTCCTTATGATGAAGTAGCACTTCATGAGAGATCTCCAATGTATGCCAAATACTGTTGGCCGATTTGCGCATGGAGATGCGATCAAACTCATCCAGAGTGAGGGCGCAATGGAGAACACACATAGCCCTAGCATTGACTTTGATCAAGTCCTTCTCCGCATTAGTTCTCAAGGCCGCGGGTGAAGTAGGCTCCTCGAAAGGTGACTCCGTTATGTCCCAAAGGTCATGACTCTTCAAGTAGACCATCATCCTGATCTTCCAACTCGGGTAGTTGGTTCCGTTGAAGAGCGGGGGTCGGACGGTTGAAAGACCTTCTTCATGAGGCGCGGATGTTGCGTTGAATGCCATCGTTGCAGTATGCTTTAACCTCGCTCTGATACCAATTGTAGGGATCGTCTAACCCTTGCAATACTAACAACACACACTAGAGGGGGGTGAATAGTGTAATGGCAATAAAATTGTCCAATTAAAATTTAACTTGCAAATACGGAATAATAAATGCAAGAGGAATTAAATGGCACAATCAATCCAAACGCAAACACAAAGTTTTACCTTGGTTCCCCAAACTTGGGTACATCCAGCCATACCAATATTCACTATAATCCCACACAGAGAAGTGAATACAAATCTCATAAGGAGATACCCCACAAAGAGGATTTATGCCCTACACAAGGATCCAACCAATCCTACACAAGGATCAAGACTCCCACACAGAAAATCACTAACTCTCACTCAGAGAATTAGGGTTAGCCCTACACTAGGACACTAGAACTCCCACAAAGAGGTTAATTCCCACAAAGAGAATTCCCTAGTCCCACAAAGAGACAATCTCCTACAAAGAAAGAAACTCTCACAAAGAGAGTATCCTAATCCCACAAAGAGAAATAGGAAAACAAATTACACCCTGTAAAGTAAATACTCTTACCTATGCCTTGAGATGCTTACTCATGAATGAATGCAGGGCATGAAAGAGGATCTCCAAGTGTTGGAATATGCTTGAGAGCACTTGGATGATTTCCCTTGAGCTGGACTTCAATGCATGAAGGAAGATGAATGCTCAATAGAGGGTAATGAGGGAGCTTGAGAGTGGCTTAAAGATCTCTTGAGATTTTCAATAGAATCAAGAGTTATCAAGTGTTGTCAAGAGTTCTCAAATGATGGCAGCACACTCATATATATAGGAACTCTATATCAAGCCCAAAAACCCAAAGAAACAGCCAAATGAACAAATCTGCAACGACTAGAAACTGGGTGAAAACGACATGAACAGTCGACTGATGATCATAAGACAGTCGACTGATCCACGGCTAGAAAATATCCAACGGCTATAAGGGGGAGATTGTCGAGTATTGGTGTTTCATACCAATCTTATTTTGATGATGATCACAACATTATGTTGTTGCTAATGAATCTCATGTTTTAGTCTCTCAGTTTATTTCAAAGATATCTTTCTTGGAGACTAATCACTTGGTGTAAGGATGGACATCATGTGAAGAAGGGCCAAAGTTTCGACTCAAGGAGTGCCAAAGCTTGGAGATGGTGGAGAGCAATCAAGGCATCTAGATTGAAGACTTACACTCTTAAGAAAGCATTGTAATCCATGTAATTTACTTTATTGCTTTCTCTCTTTTGAGTCTAGGGTTAATGTAATGCCTTGCTAGATGGTTTGCTCATTCATGCATATGCATTTATCCATCTTAGTGAACCTTAGGATTATCATAGAATCCAACCCAATAGGTTCACTCTGTCCAAAGACTCACTTGGAGTCTCTGGCTTTCTGTCAGTCGCCTGATGAGGGAAACACAGCCGACTGGGTGATTTCCAGTCGCCTGTAGATCCTTCTACAGTTGCCTGATATGCACAGCTCAAGTCAACATTTCGATTGACTCAAACTTGAGCTTTACGCACAGTCTCCTGAGGATCAGTTTACAGTCGCATGTATATTTACAGTCACCTGGAAATTGGCCAATAGTCGCCTGTCTAGCGTAAGTGCAATCACTGCATCTCTCTGTCTTCTCTCCATATTTTACAGTAGTCGACTGATGAAGAATATACAGTCGCCTGACTTTTTGGCAGTCGACTGTAGTATTAACATCAGTCGCCTGTGCGAAGAATTGGAGAAAGAGTGCAGCTCTCTGTTTCGATCCACCCCTGCAGCATTCGTCTGCTGAAGGATTAACAGGCGCATGTCCTATTTGTCAGTCGACTGTATTGATTTCGTCAGTCGACTGTCCTAGCTCAGATTATAGCCGTTGGATATTTTCTAGCTGTTGATCAGTCGACTGTCTTATGATCATCAGTCGACTATTCCTGTCGTTTTCACCCAGTTTCTAACCGTTGCAGATTTGTTCATTTGGCTGTTTCTTTGGGTTTTTGGGCTTGATATAGAGTTCCTATATATATGAGTGTGCTGCCATCACTTGAGAACTCTTGACAACACTTGATAACTCTTGATTCTATTGAAAATCTCAAGAGATCTTTAAGCCACTCTCAAGCTCCCTCATTACCCTCTATTGAGCATTCATCTTCCTTCATGCATTGAAGTCCAGCCCAAGGGAAATCATCCAAGTGCTCTCAAGCATATTCCAACACTTGGAGATCCTCTTCCATGCCTTGCATTCATTCATTAGTAAGCATATCAAGGCATAGGTAAGAGTATTTACTTTACAGGGTGTAATTTATTTTCCTATTTCTCTTTGTGGGATTAGGATACTCTCTTTGTGAGAGTTTCTCTCTTTGTAGGAGATTATCTCTTTGTGGGACTAGGGAATTCTCTTTGTGGGAATTAACTCTCTTTGTGGGAGTTCTAGTGTCCTAGTGTAGGGCTAACCCTAATTTTCTGAGTGGGAGTTAGTGATTCTCTGTGTGGGAGTCTTGATCCTTGTGTAGGATTGGTTGGGTCCTTGTGTAGGGCATAAATCCTCTTTGTGGGGTATCTCCTTGTGAGATTTGTATTCACTTCTCTGTGTGGGATTATAGTGAATATTGGTGTGGCTGGATGTGCCCAAGTTTGGGGAACCAGGGTAAAACTTTGTGTTTGCGTTTGGATTGATTGTGCCATTTAATTCCTCTTGCATTTATTATTCCGCATTTGCAAGTTAAATTTTAATTGGACAATTTTATTGCCATTACACTATTCACCACCTAGTGTGTGTTGTTAGTATTGCAAGGGTTAGACGATCCCTACAGCAATGTCATACACCGTTAGGTTAGGTAACTAACGGCAGATCGGTCGCAGGATCTTTGTAATTATTAACTTAATGCCGCACAACTTAAGATAAGTTTTTCCCAAAAAATGAGCCATAAAAATGTGATGTAATGCCTATAAATAAGATCCTAATTAAAAGGGATATCATATATTAAAAATATGCAAATCGTTGTGCATTAGGGGCTGATTCAAATAAATTTGAATGATGCCTAATTTATTTATTCATTGTAAAAAGGAAGTAAATTTTCCTTTTTATATCCCCAAATAATCCCATAAGCCCTAAATTTCCCCACAAACACCTCATTTCAATTCCCTATTTTATCGGATTTTTTCTGGAATTTTTAAGGCCCAAAACCCCTTTTATTAATTTATTCGTTTCCATATTTCCCATTTCCATATCCCATTTTTCTTTTTTCAAACGATTTTCGGCCTGAGGCCCGCAGTGCGGCTGCGGGCTTTAGGCCCGTAGCCCCTTTTCTTGTTTTTAACTTTGCGGGTCTGAGCCCGCAGAATGTGTTGCGGGCTTCAGGCCAGCATCGGCATCCCCCCTTTTAAAATTTGCGGGCATGCGCCTGCAGAATATGCTGCGGGCTTCAGGCCCACATCCGCATTCCCCCCTGTTTTTAAATTTGCAGGCTTGAGCCCGCTGAATGTGTTGCGGGCTTCAGGCTCGCATCGACATTTCTTCCTCTTGATGTTTTTTAATAATTGCAGGCTTGAGCCCGCACCATGTGCTGCGGGCTTCAGGCCTGTAGCCCCGAAGGCCCAAACGAGAATTGGAGGGGGCGGCGGCTAGGATTAGCCGCCGCCCCCTATGATTCCGATGGTTGGAGCGCAGCCGCCATGAAGCGGGGATGGGGAGTCGGGGCCGCCACCGTGAGGCAGGAGGGAGGATCGCCGTTGCCGTGATGCGAGGGAGGGATGGCCTTCACCGCGATGCGGGGAGGAGGCCGCCGCCGTGATGCGGGGAAGGGGGGCCGCCTCCGTTAGGCGGGTGGGGTGGGGATGGCAGCCACCGTCTTCGGGGTGGGGAGTGGGGTTTTGGTGTCACTGCCTTCGGGGCGGGGAGATATTAAAAATTATTTCGATTTCTAATATCTTATAAATAGATAAACCATAAAAATAAGGTTTTTATGATACGAAAATAAGTATCGATGATTAAAAATCGTCGTTTAAATTTAGGAAAATGTTTTCTAATCCGATCTTGCGAGATCAATGTCTGTATCATGATCATGATAAAAATAGAAATTTTGAAATAATACCTCTAGATTCGTCCTCCAGATCAAGCGACAATTGACGAAGCCTACAAGTAGAAGGTGAAGCCCACGTGTGGAAGACGAAATCCGTGCGTGGTAGACAAAGCCGCGAGTGTATCTATGCATTCTCCTTGCTTTTCGCAACGAACGGGTTATAGAAAATTTTAGAGGCTCGTGCTGATAATGTGTTGTGAAGCATCATCTCTGGGGGAAGGCCTCAGTCCTTTATTTATAGTAGAGGTATGAGCATATATGGATGAGATATAAGCTTATCTTATGGATAAGATATAATCCCCAATACAAATTCCCATCATTATCCGTTTACAACAAATACTAAATTTTTTGGGGTTTGGAACCTAGTTAAGTGCAATACTAGGAATCAGAGAGAGATTCAGCGTCAGTATGAATGTCCTCAGGCAGTCAGGCTTGGCATATATTTAATATATTAATATTAATAACTTATGTTTAACAACAACAAAAACTTACGTGACAAAGTATTGAAGTAATCGTTTCTCGGAGTCAGAGGGGGATCATTTACGAGTGCGACTGTGACGAGAAGTAGGTGTGTTGCGAGTCGATTGAGGGAGAAGAATAAGAGGGGGTCGTCTGTGAGAAGAATGAAACTGTCGCGGTGTCACCTCGGTTTGCGTTTTGCAGTTGCCGAGAAGAAAGGAAACGTCTCTCGGAGAATATGAACCGTCTGCGAAGAGATAACGAACCGACGAAATCGCAAATTTGGTATAATTAATAATTTATTATATAATGTATTAATGTATTAGATATATACATTTAAAAAAAATGGCCCCCGGCCTTGGGCCTTGGGCGGCTGTCCTGTGTGCTCTAGATCAGGACCGGGCATGATGAGAAGGTGACAGGAGAAGATGGCGATAGCAGAGGGCTGTGATTTTTTTCAGAGAGAGAAAAAGAGAGAAGACGGGTAAAGTGAAAATTGATGTGTGTTTACAGTTTCGCAGGTTTTCACTAAACCTTTTAAGGTTTTTTTAATCACGAAACACCACAAGCTATTAAGAGACAGATCATGTTCTTTTTTTTCAAATTGACCGATTTACCCTTCTTCAGTGTAGCAATAATCTTCCCCAAAATGAACCCAAAAATTTGGTAAGAAAGGGACAAAACAAATAAATAAAAAAGCATAAAGCAAATAATAACTTTAGGATCCATGTACGAGGTTGTAAGAAGGATGTTGTTACGATGAAGAAAAGCAAAACAACAATTTGAAGAAAAATTAAACGTATCAATTTTTTACGACTTGAAAGCTTCATGATAAAAAAATTCGAAGGGTTTAGACCTTTGAGTCTTCAATGAAATTAACCCGAAAAATTTCGTTGCTTTTTGCAAACACCAATAGCGTGATGACACCTCAACGAAGTAGGGAAGGTTGAGAGAGATGTTTTTCGTGAAAAAGAGACGAGAAAACTCTGAAAGAATACTGTTTACCGTAATAGTAATGCTGGGAACTGATATGCAAATAAACATTTTTGCTCAGTTCACATGCCACTTAATTATTTGTTCAGTACACATACTTTAAAATTTTAAAATTTGACATTTTACTCTACACACATACCCAATTTCCAGAAAAGCACTTAGGTCTGTGCGCACAATTCCCCTCATCTCTTCACTCTTTGTGTTTCTCTTCTCCGGTGATCGCCGACTCCCGTCCTATCAATGACTACCGACGACCAAAATGAAATCGATGAATGCGATGAAGGATTTCTCGAAGCCATCGTCCAATTCATCGAAGAAGCCGAAGCCAAAGTCGAAGTCGAGGGAAGGGGATAGGAGGGGGTGGGGTGGCTGAGCAGGGGGAGGGGGGAACTGACAAGGGGAGTGTGAGGGGAGTCAGGGAAGGGGCTGGTGTGGGGTGGGCGAGACTGGGGAGGGGGGAGGAGGGGCTTGGGTGCTCAGTGGAGGGGGATGGGGTTGAGGCGGGGATATGAGCGCTGGGTAGGATGCAGAGGAGCATGGGAAGGGAGCGACTCGACAAGTGGTTGGGGAGTGGGGGAGGAGGCAGCCGACGAGGGGGCTGTGGACAAGGGGGGATCCATGATTTTATCCTGCCCTTGGCTACCCAAAATATTCTAGTCATCAAGAAATTAAACAACACCCTGGTATAGAGCCCACAAACTATTCGTCGGGTCAATTATATAAAGTGAAAAAAATTTGTTCGGGTCGATTAATATGAAGTAATATGTTAAAATGAAAAAAAACCCTAGAATCATCATTATATTAAGTAATTTGTTTGAATCAATTTTTTTTATTCATCGAAAAATAAAGGCAGAACTACCATCAGAGGGTAAACCCTCTAATACACCCAACCCTAGAGGCATCAAAGGAAAGCAGCTGCGATAAAGAGGGGGTGCCCTCTCCCAAATTCGCAGGTCATCATCAAGATCACAACCCAAATTGGCCAGCGCATCCGCACAGAAATTAGCCTCCCGAAGAACATGACTTATGGTGCAAATAGTAAACTGCGATTTGAAAGACCTAATGTCCATGATCAGGTTCAGAAGTGGATGGCAGCGGACGTCACAAGATTCCAAAAGCGAACAAACAACATATGAGTCCGTCTCACAAACAAGAGTACGAAACCCTCTTCTCCAGGAAATATCAAGCCCCAGACGAGTGGCATGAAGCTCCGCATTCAAATTAGTACCCCAGCCAATATATGCAGAAAACCCCAAACACCAGCAACCCATCTCATTCTGGAAAATACCTCCTGCACCCGAAGTACCTAGATTCCTTCTACAAGCGCCATCAACATTAAGCTTAACCATTCCGCATTCAGGTGGGTACCACCTAATAACCAAAGGAACGTGGGGGGCAACACCAGGAATGCCATAGACCCGAGAAAATTCGGCAGCAAGGTAAGAAATACGTCGGACCTGAGATGCATCATCATCAATAATAGGCGAGTCATCAAGGACCCGTCGACACCGGGCACACCAAAGCTTCCATAAACAAGTAGTAAAGAGAATAGTCCGAGACCGTGAGTTAGTCCCAATGTCCAAAAACTCCTTCATCCAATCTGCCATAGGAAGTTGATAGAAAGTGGCAAACTCAGAGATAGGGAAAAAGACAGCCCATACCTTCCTTGCTTCATAACAATCCCTCATCACGTGAATAACAGTCTCTGCATCTATCCCACAGACAAGACAAGTATCTAAATCAGACAGGCCCCAATGATGACGCAGAGAATTAGTAACAATCCTATCCTTGAATACCAACCATAGCAAATACCGCCAACACGAAGGAATAGGCAACTTCCATAGCCAAGCATAATGGTCAACCCCCAACATAGATTGATTCCCCAACAAATAACTGTAAGAAGACTTCGAGGAAAACCGACCATCAAATGTAAGGCGCCAAATGTAACTATCCCTCAGAGAGGAAACCTGGGGGAGGGGATATGACATAATCTGCTGTGCTACAGTATTAGGAACATGAAGTAAAAGTTTATCCACATCCCACGAACCATGTTGAACAAAATCCTACACCAGAACTTGAGAAACATCCACCTCAGGAGGTGGATTGGCAATGGTCAAAAGTGGTTCCCTAACCAATTGTCACTCCAGAAGTTCGTGGTAGCACCATCACCCACACGTGTCCTGAGACCATCTTTAAGACTGAGCAAGCCATGCACCAAACTTTTCATAGAGTACGACCAGGATGAGGGTAACTTATCCATACTCAAAATGTATGGGAAGATATTATCAGGTAAGGAATATTTCGACTTTAAGATCTGCACCCAAAGAGACTCTGGTTCCATCAAGACCTTCCACGCCAATCTCTGCATAAGTACCTCATTATGAAGCTCCATTCTACGAATGCCCAACCCTCCAGAACTCTTAGGTTTGCAAACCTCCGTCCATTTCACTAGATGAAGCTTTTTCCTCCTCCCAAAGCCACCCCAAAAGAAAGGCGCGATTAAGCTTATCCATCTCCTTTAGAGTATGGCGCGGGAGCCAGGTGGTGAGCATAGAATAAGTTGGAATGGCTGATGTAACTGAACTTATCAAAATGGCTCCCCCGGCCAAACTCAAAAGTTTGGACTTCCAACCAGATAATTTCAAACTAATCGTTTCAACCACCTCCCGATAAGTATTCTTAGTAATATGTCCATGAATCAGAGGCACGCCCAAATACTTCCCTAAAGCAGAAGAAGACAGCACACCCAAGGAGTCACAAACAAGAGAGGCATGTCGATGACCCGTAGCCGGTGACACAAAGCATCGAGATTTATCCATATTAACTTTAGCTCCCGAGGAAGCACAGAAAATATCCAGGATCTCTCGAACCCGTTGTGTTTGCTGAACTGTTGCTCTGCCAAATAGAAACAAGTCATCAGCAAACAACAAATGTGTGATCGCCGGACCCCCTCTACCAATCACAACTGGGGACCAAGATTTATCAACAACAGCTTCAGTAATAAGCATATCAAGCCGCTCCATACAAAGAACAAACAAGTAAGGGGAAAGAGGATCCCATTGGCGCAAACCTCTTGATAGAACGAAACTTTCAGAAATCTCCCCATTCCACATCACTGAAATCTGAGCTGACGAGACACAGAACATGATAGGGAAACCCACTCTCGGGGAAACCCAAAAAGGCTCAAAGTCTCCTCCAGAAAATCCCATCTAACCCTGTCATAGGCTTTCTCCAGATCAATCTTAAGTGCAAAGAATCCATGTTTGCTTTTGGATTTCCTGACAGTATGGATTAGCTCCGGTGCCACCAAAATATTATCTAAGGACTGTCTCCCTGGAATAAAGCTTGCTTGCAAGGGGGAAACAAGGCCATTAAGAAAGGGCCGAAGACGGTTAACCAGAACCTTGGTAATCAGATTGTAGGTAACGCAACATAAACTAATAGATCAGAACTACTGAATCTTCTCGGGCCTTTGGATTTTTGGAATAAGAACAAGCAAAGTTCTAGTAAGCTCGGCATTAAACTTCCATGTATCCAAAGCATCCGCAACCAGTTCTGTCAAGGAATCCTTAACTGTGTTCCAAATATTTTGAAACACCCCAGCCTGAAATCCATCGATACCTGGAGCCTTCCAAGCTTTCATCTGGAATAAGGCATCGCGGACCTCTTGCTCCCCAACCTTTTCAACAAGCAACCCTCTCTGGTCAGGGGATAGAGACGGGAAGAAAGTGTGTGTGAATGTACACAGAATATATTTAAGAACCCACAAAGGAAATGCTCAAATGTAACCATATACCAACAAAATTTAAGATCTTTAAGATAGTTTTCGTATAAAACAAAAGAAATTTAAAAAATGTTCGAACTCTAATGTCATTGATTAAAATATTAAAAATATCTTCCTTTGTATTCATCTCCCCCACTCTAAATTCTTTTATTTTTGCATAAATTGAAACATGCAACTTGCTATATTTGTTTAAAATTAAAATACATTAGCATGATAATTGATACGACCCTCCCAGGATGGGCCAGAGCCGAACGACCCAGGCCCATGTCGCAAGCCCACGGCCCTGGGGAGAACGGATCGAGCAATGAGGCCACCACGGAGGTCCATAGCTGGGCCGGACCGAGCGGGCGCTACCACAGACCCATGCCAACAGGAGTTAACCGCTCCCCTTAAAGCGCGCCCCCTTAATCACCATTAAGGGGCCCCATTACGTCTGTCTTCATGACCCATGAAGGCGCCATTAATGGGCGGAGGATGATGGCGAGATAAGGAGAGATCGAGGAGACGTGGCTGGAGGGAGGCTCCTATAAAGAGACGCGAGGTACAACGTACAAAGGGATCACATCCTGGATACTCAAAACGACTGAGATTTCCTCTCGTATGACTTTTTCTTCCACCTTATATTTATCCTCCACAGCTCGGTCCGAGGACTCGGGTGTTGGCCTCCCCGTGAGTCATACCGATCCCACCAAGCATCTATCAGACCCGTTCTGACTTAGGCATCGGAGGGGACTTGGTCGGAACCAAGGTCCGACCCCCCTGATGAGCTCTCTCGTCCAGTCAGGTCCAGGCGATCCAGTGGCACCGAGGCGACCCCTCAGCGTCTCCCCAGCCAGAGTCGAGCGTACTCGTCCCTGAGCCTGCTCGCCTCCGATCCACCAGGAGGTCGTCGCTTTGCCGAGACTACCCTTCGACAAGCTGACGCGAACTTTCGTGTGCCCCTCATCGAGAGAACGCGCCTTCGATCGAACCCAGAGGTCCCACGTGTCCCTTTTGACCACGTTGATCTCCCGCCCTCCGGTCAACAATTCAGTGGTGAGAAAACACACCGAAACATCTGGCGCTGTCTGTGGGACCAGAACAAGCACCGACGTCAAACAACTGCATCACTGAAATGGAGTCCGCCTGCAATGCAGTAGGATGCATGCCCCTGATCCACGAAGAGGGCGACTACGTCCCAACCGAAAACATGCACAGTTACTCCACCGAGGGCACCAGCGACTCACGCTCGGTGACCCAAGAACAACTCCGTCTTTTCGCCTAAGAGACGCACACTCACTTCCAAACGCTGGCAGCCGTCCTCCAACAGCTCGCGGGCAACCCGCACCTCCCAGAGGGGGGTACTGCAGCCATTCCTGGTCGACATGAACACCACCCCCACTGTGCGCAGCATGGTCGTCGCTCACGGCGACAAGGGTGCCAACCCGGAGCGGAGGTTCACCCTGACAAACTTCATCCTGGCACAATCCCTCACCCCCACTTCGCTCCGGGATGGGGAAGACGGAAGGTTCGAATGGGCCAGAGGCGAGTCGACCACGGCCTCATCCAGGCGATCACGCTCGACGCATCGACCGTCACCCAACCCTCAGATCCGCTGAGGATCGACAGGGCCAAAGTGGGAGCCCCCGTCGGAGGAGGCATAGAGGCCCAAGAGATCACAACGAGAGGAGAGACGCTCGGCAACCAACACCTGTCCTCGGCCAAGATAAACGTCGAGCGGATTCCCCTCGAACCCACGTTGGCCCACAGGGGTAGCCTAGCGCTCGCATCGAACCGTCGGCAGGCCGGAGAGACCTGGGAGCCCCCAGGGACGACCATTGCCCCCTGGCAAGGAGCATTATAGACGCCCGGGTACTGTCCGGGTTCAAGGTACCGACCCTGAAGAATACGATGACACGGGGGACACAAAAGACAATGTAATGGACTATGAGGGAGTCATGGCATTCCAGGAGGCCGACAATGCCCTGCTCTGTCGTGGATTCTACTCCACCCTTCGGAAGTCTGCCAGGAGTTGGTATCACAGCCTCCCCAACCGCTCCATCAACAACTTTTAGGACCTCTCCCAGAAGTTCTGCAAGAAATTCATGGCCGGCCGACAGATAAAGCCGGACTCGGAGCTTATGTTCAATGTGATACAGAGGCCAGGTGAATCCCTAAGGAGCTACATGCGACGCTTTACCGCCGAGAGGCTGAATGTGGAGAGCTGCCCTGAGATGGTCGTGAAAACGTCCCTGAAGAAAGGGCTCCACCACAGGGGCCTAAAGAAGTCGTTGCACATCGAACCCACGAGGGACCTCGCTGATGTAATAGCCCGGGCGGAGCGTTATATGATGACGGAAGAAGCATTGACAGTAGAGGAAGGAGGTCTCCCCACAGGAACCAGACGGGGCTCCAAACGGGATGAAAGCGAGCGCCGCGAGCCAGATGACCACAAGCGGGAGAAGAAGGCAAGGGGAAAGCCGTGCAAGGAGGAAGCGCGACCCCTCAGATTGAACGCTACCCCGGACGTCGTCTTAACTCAGGCCCAGAAAGAGGGCCACATCGGTAAGCCACCCCCGAAGATGAAGGGTGGCAGAAGGGACAAGGAGAAGTATTGCAGGTACCACAAAGACAACGGCCACGACACCGACGAGTGCTGGCACCTGAAGAAGGACATAGACAAGCTGATCAGTCGTGGACACCTGAAGAACTTTGTCGACGACCCAAAGACAACCCCAAGAGAGGGGACATCCAAGCAGATGGACAGAGGGAAAAAGGTGAACGCCATATCTAGACCACACTGCGCATTATCGAGTGAGAAGATGGGACTATCAGTCGTAGCTCATCCCCCCAGGCGAGAATAACTCGCCTATATCTTCCCCGCTTATCTCCTTTCAAATGTACTCCCGGATTTAGAGAATGAAATGCAAGTTTGCATCAAAGCAGTCATGCTCCTTCCCACCCCGCCGTACCGGACCTCGCGGTCGACTGTAAGGCTGGGGGCAACTCCCCCTGCTAGCCGACCGTAACAATCGACCGTAAGGCTGGGGGAAACTCCCCCAGCTGGCCGAACGCAATAATCGACCGTAAGGCTGGGACAACTCCCCTAGCTGGCCGACAGCAACGATCGACCGTAAGGCTGGGGGCGACTCCCCCAATGGGTCGACCGACATGATCGACCGTTAGGCTGGGGCAACTCCCCCAACGGGCCGATCACAGCGATCGACCGTAAGGCTGGAGGTAACTCCCCCAGCGGGCCGATCACAGCGATCGACTGTAGGCTGGGGGCAACTCCCCCAGTGGGCCGATCACAGCAATCGACTGTAAGGCTGGGGGCAACTCCCCCAGTGGACCGATCACATCAACTGATCGTAAGGCTGGGGGCAACTCCTCCAGCGGGCCGACTGACACGATTGATCGTAAGGCCGGGGCAACTTCTCCAACTGGCCGATCATAGCGATCGACTGTAAGACTGGGACCACTCCCCCAGCGGGCCGATCACAGTGAACAACCGTAAGACTGGAGACAACTTCCCCAATGGGCCGATCACAGCGACCGACCATAAGGCTGGGGGCAACTCCCCCAGCGGGCTAATCACAGCGACCGACCGTAAGGCTGGGGGCAACTCCCCCAGTAGGCCGGTCCATCGATCTATCGTAAGCCTGGGGGTAGCACCCCAGATGGCTGACCGACCCGACCGACCGTAAGGCTGGGGCAACTCCCCTAGCAAGCTGGTCCATCGATCGACCGTGAGCCTGTGGGTAGCCCCCCAGCTAGCCGACCGACCCGATTGATCATAAGGCTGGGGCAACTCCCCCAGCAGACCAACCACCCGATCGACCATATGGCTGAGGCAAGTCCCCCAGCAGGACGATCACCCATTCGACCTTAAGGCCGAAGGTAACCCCCCGGCCGGTCGAACATCTGATCGACTGAAACCCCATGGACGCTTCCTTGGTGCCGACTTGGCAGACCGACCATCAAGCGAGTTGGCACGATCCTCCCAGGCCCACCCACTCAACCCAGCAGAGGACAAGATGTTTGCGAGGAAACACCCTGGGGGAACTAAAGAATGTCAACCTTGTAAATGTTGGACTCCCTCAATAGGCCGACGACTCCGATCGACCACAGAGCCGGGGGCAACTCCCCCAGCAGGCCAGCTGAGGGCAACTCCCCCAGCAAGCCGATCCCTTTGATCACCCTTGGAGGTTAGGGAACAACCTAAGGCAGGAAGATCGTTGCGATCACCCACGAGGCAGAGGACCACTCTCCCAGCGGGCTAATTACCTTAATAAGACGATGACTCAACCAGCGGAAAGAAAGCCTCCCACGACTCAAGCCAAGGAACCGCCTCGGCATGAACAGTAGGAGGGGGCAACAAAGAGGCACAATCCAAAAGACACTTGATGAAAGTAGATAAAAGTACGACAGCGCACAGAAAGGTAAAAAGACTCGCAAAACAAATTATCTATTACTTTCAAAACTGTTCTCTTTTACAAGGAAGGAGACAAATGCGGGGGTACGTTACCTACGACACCGGGGCTCGGAAAGAGGCATCTCCAGGGGCCTCGTCTTGCCCCGATCGAGCGGGCTCCTTGGGGCCAGGCGGGGACGGGGAAGCATCTGCCGGACCTGCTCCTCGAACCTTTGAAAACTGTCCCAAAAGGCTCCCACGATCCTCGGGGCCAAGAGGTCTTCATAGGACTCGAACGCCCCCCTGGAGGGCTTCTGTGATCCTCGGCTTCAGAACCTCCTCGTAACCCCTCTCCACCTCATCGATAAGTCGGGCGGGGTTCGCTTGTTGCAGGGCTTCCAGCTCCGCCCAGAGCTTGTTCCTCTCTCAGCGGAACGCCTCCTCTGCCTCTTGGACGGACCTCTGGGCCGTCGCCAGGACCTCCCTCAAGCTCCCCACCTCGGAGGTAAGCTCATCCACCCAATGCTGCGAGCGACATCTTCCGCGCAGGCCTCTTCAGCCGCCATCTCGGCTGCCCCACCCCTTAAGCGCTCCTGCACCAAGGATGCCTCGAGACCGTCCACCCATGCCGCGTGACGCTGTGTCTCTACGGCCATCATGGAAGCCTGCAAGATAGAAGGTGTAAGCCAAGGCTACCGCATAACGGAGTCGGATGCCAGAAAAAGACCAACCTGCTGGAGCTGCCAGATTAGGGAGTCCGCTAAGCGATTGGAGCGGACCCTCTCCAGAAAGGAGCAATCCCTCGGAAGGACGGAGCCCTGTGGCAGCTGGACGGCCATGCCTCGATTGACAAAGACCGACTCTCTGGACGGGTCCTTTGGGCTAGCCTCAAGCATGGACATGGCACCCCCTGTGCCGACCGGCGATTGCTCGACCAGGCTAGCGGAGGGGGCCACCTCCACCAGCGGGAGGGTTGCCCCTGAGATAATCGTCGTCTTGGGCACCACCGAGGGCCTGCCCTACCCTGCCTTCCTCCTCCTCCTCTTCTCTTTGGGCCATCCAGACTCCAAAGGAGGGCGCTTCCTTTCTCCCCTGTGGCCCCCAGCTGGGGTTCGGGACCTTTGCCCAGCACCCCCAGTGTCCCACTCGATACGGGCGGTATCGGAATTACCGCCGGCCATATTTCCTGTCGCAGGGGATCGACGACAACCCGAGGCGGCGGTGTGACAGCGACTGTTGGCTCCAGACTCCCCACCGCAGGGTTGGCCTCGTGAATTTCATCCTCCACTGTGCACCGATGCGCATGACCAGAAGGATTTTCGCGCCCGCTGGTAGCTCCCTGGCAAATGAGCTCGTGCACGTCGTGGCTGAACTCCTGACCCGCCATCCTGCAGAAGGAAAGAAGATCAGGGTAAGCAAAGAAGGGGAGCAGAAGAAAAAAATCGCCTACCGGGGGACCACATGACGTTCTTAAGGAGAAGGTCATCCAGCAAAGGCCAGACTGACCTCTCCACCAGGGGCAAAGACGACAAAAGTCTGATCGTTGCCTGATCGCCCTCGGAAAGGGACAGTGTTAGGTCATACTGACACATGTTGGAAACAGCATCCTAACCTATGTTTGACGATAACAAACCCTACCGAACTGTTCTAATCTGTTTGTTGAGTGTGTCACATGTCCCTATAGTCATGATTGCTCAGGTTACACATGTACGTACTCAAGTACGTAGAGATACAAGGGTGAAACTTCATTTGGAATTACACAAGCTGATCAAACAATGGAGTATAGCTATGAAACTCTACTCTAGAGTTAATCATAGACTATAAATAGCATGGGATTTTTCTCAGGATTTATGGAGATTGTTTGAAGTCCAAATACAGGGAAATACGAGAAAATACTGAATATACAAAGAAGAAACTTTTTCTACAAGAGGTGAAATGAGGTGAAAAAATTCTCACATGTCAAAATGAAGCTATGGGATTTTTGAGAATTATTTCAGAATTTTTGGGATTTATTTGATGCCCAAATACGCAAGAATACAGTGAAAATACTCAGCAAATACGGCATACGGTACTGTTCACATATACGCTTCAATCGCAGCTCAAAATTCAAGCTGACGTGGCATCATCCTGGCCGTTCATTTCGCATCCGACGATCGATCGAAGCGAGGAGACGTGGCCGCTTGTCAGCCGTTCGATCCAGATCCAACGGCCACCAACCACGCCCACGATTCGCAAATGGCGGGCGCCGCTGATTCAGTCGCGGGCGACGTGGCGTAATCTCCACCGTCGGATCTCCATCCAACGGTCCAGATGTTGCCGACTTCGAGTCAGCGCTGGCGGGCGGCTCGTCAGCGGAGGCGGGCGCTGAACGCGGAAAATCCGCGAGACGTGGCCGCATCTCGTCCGTCCATCGTCGATCGAACGGTTATCGACAACGCGTGTTTTGCGAATGCGGGTCCCAGCGGCTTTAAACCTGTGAAGCCGACGTTAGCGGATCCCCTCGCACAGTGCACAGACCCGTTAAGCTGATCCTATATATACCCATGTACATCTCTTCACATTTTCATCAACAAATGGAGTTCTAGAGATCCAAATTGAGTTCCGTAAGAAGCGTTGCGACCGTGACTTCATCCCCGACGCAGTGACAGCAAGTTGAGCAGCTAGTTCCTCCTGTGCAGCAAATGAGATCACTTTGAGTGAGGAACTTCTACCGACTACTTTCATGGAGACAGCGACTACTTCTTCTACAGACATCCAATCATCATTCCGTAAGAAGCGTTGCGAAGCTACTGATGTGCTGAAAGACGACAACCAGAGAGATCTTCACAAATGAGCTTTCTAAACTCTTGACCTTTGTTATTTGTGAAGTTATTAATGTTTTGATCAGCATTTCTGTAATATAATTTCTTCCGTTATTTGGGACTCTGGGAACCAAACTTGTTGTGGCAAGTTGGGTTGGGGAGTGATACTTGTATGTTTCTTTTTGACTTTGGTGAGCTTGAGTTAGGTCTGACAGGTTGGTGTTGGGGCACCAATCTAAGGGAGATTGTAACTTCTTAAAGAAACAGTATAAGTGATTGCTCATTGGGGTGGACGTAGGTCATGGGGACCGAACCACGTTAAATTCTGTGTCTTCTGTGAATGCTTTGATTGTCCGATTCCTAAACTGCATGCTGTAAACTAGGCTTAATTTTTATCTTGCGATAATTTGGTCAAAGGCCTATTCACCCCCCCTCTAGGCCTTATTTAGATCCTACAAGTGGTATCAGAGCACCAGGCCTGTCCATTTGAGTCTAGTTCATAATGAATACATATGATTCAGCATTTGCTGAAGGACAGTCTACAGTTAGACCACCCAAATTTAATGGGATTGATTTTGCTTACTGGAAAGCTAGGATGAAATTTTTCCTAGTCTCTTCAGATCTTGAAATTTGGAAAATTGTTGCTAAATGCTATCACCCACCTACAATCAAAATTGAAGATATTGATGTACCAAAACCAGAAGATAAATGGGATGATAACGATAACAAACTTTATGCTCTGAATGGTAAAGCTATGAATGCAATTATCTGTGCACTTGACAGAACTGAGTTTAACCGTATATCTCATTGTCTTACTGCGCAGGAAATCTGGAACACTCTCGAAGTCACTCACGAAGGAACCTCTCAGGTGAAGGAGTCCAGATTAGCGCTGCTGAGCTCAGAGTACGATGGTTTCCACATGCTACCAGGAGAATCCATCAAGGACATGTACACTCGCTTCACCGACATCGTATACAACTCAAAAGCCTTGGGAAAGTCTTACGACAGCATCGACCTCATTCGGAAAATCCTAAGAGCACTTCCTAGTTCCTTCTGGCCTAAAGTGACGACCATCCAAGAAGCGAGAGATCTCACTAAGCTGAAGCTGGATGATCTGATTGGGAATCTGTTATCCCATGAGCTGGAACTAAAAACCGTCGAGACAAGAGAGAAAGGTGAGGCTAAACCTTTAAAGACCATCGCTCTCAAAGCCGAAGAAAGTGACAAAGAAGATCTCGACGAGGAACATGCACTGATGGTCAGAGGATTCCGACGCTTCATCAGAACTCCTACCGAAAAATCTGAAATGGCAAAAAGGTTCAATCGTTTTAATAAGTTTAATCCTTTGAATTCCTCGTCTGAACAGAATACTACTAAAATTGTTCAATGTTTCAACTGTAAGAAATTTGGACATTTCATGAAAAACTGTCCAACAAAGAACGCGTCATCCGAAGCCAAAGGGAAATCATTTACGGTAACATGGGACGATGACGACGAAGACGAACCACAAGACGAGGTAGCGCAATCATCACTTTGCCTAATAGGTGAAAGCGACACGAACAAGGTAAGAGATGAATTTTCTTTACCAGAATTAATGAACATTTGTGAAAACATGAATTCAGAAATTACTTCTCTTGAATCCTCTATAGAAAATTATAAAGAAATGAATTTCCAACTACAGCAGGAAAATTATAATGTTTTGCAAAATGAAATAAAATTGAAAAATGAAATTGCATCGCTCAAAATTACCATTGAAAAACTCAAAGGAAAATCTAGTATTACTGAAGCTATACCTTGTCAGACTTGTGCTTCATTAAAGCTAGAAATTAAGAATGGTAATGAAAAGATTGTTGGCCTAAATAAAAGAATAGAAACTCTCGCTAAAAATGAAGATAATGTTAGAAAGAGTTTTATAAATAAAAGTGTCATGCTTGTAAATGAAAACATCTTTTTGAAATCCAAAGTCTCTGATTTAGAACTGAGTATCAGAAAATTTGGTGTAGGAAGGAAATCACTAGACATCATTCTTGGATATCAGTCAATCAAAAACGATAAACAAGGGCTAGGATTTGGAAATGTTTATAATGAAAACATGATAAAGAAAAATCATTACATCAAGAAAAAGAAATGGAACGCCAAATGTTATACCTGTGGTTCTTTTGAGCATTTATATAGAAATTGTCGTTATAAGAACCAAAACATGAAGTTCAAACAAGTATGGGTTCCGAAAGGTACTATGACTAACCATTGTGGACCTATTTGGCTACCCAGGTCACACATACCTTGTTCTTCTTATGTGTAAGGACTCAGCGTGGCTAAGGAACAACTGTGTGAGTGGTATTTGGATTCAGGCTGCTCAAGACACATGACAGGGAACAGCGACAAGTTCCTTAGCCTCGTGAAGCAAGAAGGAGGAAGTGTTACATTAGGGGACAACGGCAAGTGCAAGGTAATGGGTAAAGGTATTGTTGGCAACAATACTTTTAAAATTTCTGACGTCCTCTGGGTTGAAAATCTCAAACACAACCTCATCTCCATAAGCCAACTCTGTGACAAAGGTATGAAAGTACTTTTTGATGAGAAAATTTGTAAAATTTATGACTCGGTCACAGGTAATACCCTCTTCATAGCCAATAGGAAAAATAATGTTTATACAATAATGATTGAAGAAATGACAATTGCTAAATGTTTGATTGGCAGGGAGGAGGAGGCTATACTATGGCACCGGAGACTATCACATGCCAGCATGAAGTTGCTACATAAGCTGGAGAATAAAAACCTGGTCCGAGGCTTGCCACATCAACAGTACGAGAATGGTAAGGTGTGTGTTGCATGCACAAAAGGTAAGCAAACTAGATCCACTTTTACGGGAATTCGGGAAGTAACCACTTCACGAGTCCTAGAATTGATTCATATGGATTTGTTTGGGCCTACCGATGTTGCTAGCCTCAATGGGAAGAGATTTTGTTTTGTTTTGATCGATGATTTTTCTAGATATACATGGGTTTACTTCTTAGCCAAGAAATCGGATTCCTTTGAAAATTTCCAAATTTTTTGTAATCAAGTTTCAAATGAGAAAAATCTTTCAATTATGAAAATTAGAAGTGATCACAGTGGTGAATTTGAAAACTCTGTTTTTGAAAACTTCTGTTTGGAAAAATGGATCTTACATGAATTTTCTTCTCCTAGAACATCTCAATAAAACGGGGTGGTCGAAAGAAAGAACCGAACTTTAAAAGAGATGGCAAGAAGCATGCTTAATGATTATTCTCTTCCTATGTATTTTTGGGCCGAAGCAGTGAATACAGCCTACTATGTCTGCAACAGGGTTATGCTTAGACCTTTAATGAACAAAACATCCTATGAACTGTGGCATGGCAAGACTCCTAACATTTCATATTTCAGAGTATTTGGATGCAGGTGTTTCATTTTAAACACAGGAGATCAGCTGGGAACATTTGAATCCGAATCAAACGAAGGAGTGTTCGTAGGATATTCATCAAGGAGCAAAGCATACAGGATCTACAATAAACGAACCTTAACTGTTGTTGAGTCAATTAATGTGAAATTTGATGAAGCTGAAATAGATCCTTTAAATTGCAGGGAAACTGAAGCTGGAGATGCAGACAAGGAAACTACAGAGCCTGAAAACATAGCTGAACCATCTGAAGGCCAAAAGGAAGCTGAACCAGAAGTACCACAAGGAAATAGACTGGAAAGAGGAGAGCTCAGGTTCAATCCACATCATCCACCTGAGCTGATCATGGGGACTCCTACGGAAGGTATACGCACTCGATCCACTTTCAATAAATTGTGTGCCTTATGCATTCATGGTGACTTCATTTCTGAAATTGAACCCAAGAACGTTGAAATCGCTTTAACTGATGAAAGTTGGGTTATGGCCATGCATGATGAGATTAATCAGTTTGATAGAAACAATGTTTGGACATTAGTGCCCCGACCTGATAATTACCAATTGTTGGCACTAAATGGATTTTCAAAAACAAACTTGATGAATCTGGAAATGTAATCAGAAATAAGGCAAGATTAGTGGCCAAAGGATATAACCAGATTGAGGGAATTGATTGTGATGAAACTTTTGCACCAGTTGCTAGATTAGAAGCCATTAGAATATTGCTGGCTTTTGCAAGTTTTAAAGGTTTTAAATTGAAGCAAATGGATGTGAAAAGTGAATTTTTAAATGGTTATCTGAAAGAAGATGTGTTTGTTGAACAACCCCCTGGTTTTGAAAGTCATGATTTTCCACACCATGTTTTTAAACTTCAAAAAGCATTATATGGTCTTAAGCAAGCTCCTAGAGCTTGGTATGATCGCCTTAGTGCTTATCTTTTGGAAAATGATTTTAAAAAGGGTAGTGCAGACAACACACTTTTTATTTTGCATGATCATAATCAGTTTCTCATCGTACAAATATATGTTGATGATATTATTTATGGTGCTACTGATGATCTTTTATGTCAAAAGTTTGAGAAGGTCATGCAGGATCAATTTGAGATGAGCCTTGTTTGAGAACTGAAGTATTTTTTGGGATTCCAAGTAAAGCAAACTGCAGAAGGCATCTTCCTATCGCAAACCAAGTACATCAGAGAACTATTGAAAAAGTTTGGGATGGAAAAGGCAAAAGGAATTGGAACTCCCATGAGTCCCACGACGAAGTTGGAAAAAGATGAAAAAGGAATCGACGTGGATCAAAAGCTTTATAGAGGTATGATTGGCTCTCTCCTTTACTTAACAGCGTCTAGGCCCGATATAATGTTTGCTGTTTGTTTGTGTGCACGTTTTCAAGCTTGTCCAAAAGAGTCACACGTAATTGCCATAAAAAGGATCTTTAGGTATTTGATTCACACACCATCTTTAGGCCTTTGGTATCCTTCATGTGGTTTATTTGATTTAATTGGATTTGCTGATGCTGATTATGCTGCTAGTATGATTGATAGAAAGAGCACTAGTGGAACATGTTTTATGATAGGACATTCATTGGTTTCTTGGTCTAGTCGTAAGCAGAACAGTGTTGCTTTGTCCACTACTGAAGCTGAGTATATTGCCCTTGGCAGTTGCTGTGCCCAAGTACTTTGGATGATGCAAACCCTGTCTGACTACGGCTTGGATCTTAGAAAAGTTCCATTACGATGTGATAGTAAGAGTGATATAGATCTTTCTAACAATCCTGTTCATCACTCTCGGACAAAACACATAGACGTAAGACATCATTTTCTTAGAGATCATTTGGCAAAAGAGGATGTATCCATTGAATATATTTCTACCGATTCTCAGTTGGCAGATATCTTTACAAAACCTTTGCCAGTAGATCGCTTTTGTCGTCTACGTCTAGAACTGGGCATTATTGATCATATTTAGAGTGAAAATATTATTTGGTGTGCTTTTATTGTTTTTGTGTGGTGTGCTACAAAAAGAAAAATAAATGCAAAACAGCTTGAATAAAAAAAATGAAAAAGAAAAATATAAAAAATAAAAAAGAAAAATATAAAAAGAAAGGGAAAGTGAATTGTCTATCTCCTCATTTTGCACTTTTCATCAGAAACAGCTTTAAATGCAAAACATATGACTTATGGATTTTGAATATTATATTCTTAACAATGCTTGCATTCAAAGACTACATGCTTAATTAGGTCATATTCATTAATGAGTAACTAACGTTTTTCATCTTCCAATCACACTTACACAGATCAAAATGTTTTTGATATGGATTTGAAATATTGAATAAGAAAGGTGGTTGTTGGTGGACTAATTTATGTTTTAATGGGATATGATGTTTCAAGGCATGGGTAAAAAGAAAAGCTCTCATCAAAATATATGTGTATAAAAAGAATAGCAAGACGAGTGTCTTCAAAATATATACACAGAGCTTCGTATGAAAAATGGATACGATCCATGTCCTTGATACTACCCTTGGACATCCAACTTATGCTATAAATGTCATTTTTTAGCGTTGGTGTTAAGTCCGTCAAGCACTGCCATTTCACATTTAAAAATCCTTATCGGTTATGTTTGGAATTGGTACCTTGAACTCATATTACATGAGAAGGGGAAACTCAATCTTTGACGTTCATATATTCAGTTGAAAAGTTGGATATGACAGGCTGTATTCCTTATTACCTCTCCATATGTACTAAACATTTGATCATCACACTTGAGCACGGAGATGAATTATGGTAGTTATGACTTAGTGCTTATTGCTTATTTATTCATTGTGGTCATCGATGTCTTGCTTGTTTGTTTTGCTTTATAATGTTCAATTTTCCATTCCTCATATGCTATTTCATACATTTTTTTGATGAAAACAAAGGGGGAGATAAATATTAAGATTGAGCATGTCAATAGGGGGAGCATATCATTTTGCCATTCATGCTCATATTCATGCTTCACACACTCACACACTTCACACATTTTTGATGTAATCTTAATGTCTGGTTTGTTCTCATCAAAAGGGGGAGATTGTTGGAAACAGCATCCTAACCTATGTTTGACGATAACAAACCCTACTGAACTGTTCTAATCTGTTTGTTGAGTGTGTCACATGTCCCTATAGTCATGATTGCTCAGGTTACACATGTACGTACTCAAGTACGTAGAGATACAAGGGTGAACCTTCATTTGGAATTACACAAGCTGATCAAACAATGTAGTATAGATATGAAACTCTACTCTAGAGTTAATCATAGACTATAAATAGCATGGGATTTTTCTCAGGATTTATGGAGATTGTTTGAAGTCCAAATACAGGGAAATACGAGAAAATACTGAGTATACAAAGAAGAAACTTTTTCTACAAGAGGTGAAATGAGGTGAAAAAATTCTCACATGTCAAAATGAAGCTATGGGATTTTTGAGAATTATTTCAGAATTTTTGGGATTTATTTGATGCCCAAATACGCAAGAATACAGTGAAAATACTCAGCAAATACGGCATATAGTACTGTTCACATATACGCTTCAATCGCAGCTCAAAATTCAAGCTGACGTGGCATCATCCTGGCCGTTCATTTCGCATCCGACGATCGATCGAAGCGAGGAGACGTGGCCGCTTGTCAGCCGTTCGATCCAGATCCAACGGCCACCAACCACGCCCACGATTCGCAAATGGCGGGCGCCGCTGATTCAGTCACGGGCGACGTGGCGTAATCTCCACCGTCGGATCTCCATCCAACGGTCCAGATGTTGCCGACTTCGAGTCAGCGCTGGCGGGCGGCTCGTCAGCGGAGGCGGGCGCTGAACGCGGAAAATCCGCGAGACGTGGCCGCATCTCGTCCGTCCATCGTCGATCGAACGGTTATCGACAACGCGTGTTTTGCGAATGCGGGTCCCAGCGGCTTTAAACCTGTGAAGCCGACGTTAGCGGATCCCCTCGCACAGTGCACAGACCCGTTAAGCTGATCCTATATATACCCATGTACATCTCTTCACATTTTCATCAACAAATGGAGTTCTAGAGATCCAAATTGAGTTCCGTAAGAAGCGTTGCGACCGTGACTTCATCCCCGACGCAGTGACAGCAAGTTGAGCAGCTAGTTCCTCCTGTGCAGCAAATGAGATCACTTTGAGTGAGGAACTTCTACCGACTACTTTCACGGAGACAGCGACTACTTCTTCTACAGACATCCAATCATCATTCCGTAAGAAGCGTTGCGAAGCTACTGATGTGCTGAAAGACGACAACCAGAGAGATCTTCACAAATGAGCTTTCTAAACTCTTGACCTTTGTTATTTGTGAAGTTATTAATGTTTTGATCAGCATTTCTGTAATATAATTTCTTCCGTTATTTGGGACTCTGGGAACCAAACTTGTTGTGGAAAGTTGGGTTGGGGAGTGATACTTGTATGTTTATTTTTGACTTTGGTGAGCTTGAGTTAGGTCTGACAGGTTGGTGTTGGGGCACCAATCTAAGGGAGATTGTAACTTCTTAAAGAAACAGTATAAGTGATTGCTCATTGGGGTGGACGTAGGTCATGGGGACCGAACCACGTTAAATTCTGTGTCTTCTGTGAATGCTTTGATTGTCCGATTCCTAAACTGCATGCTGTAAACTAGGCTTAATTTTTATCTTGAGATAATTTGGTCAAAGGCCTATTCACCCCCCCTCTAGGCCTTATTTAGATCCTACAACACAAGCTTCCCCAACCAGTCAGGATCACAACATCCTGGGGGAAAATGACAAAGACATAATCTCTACTCCAGTCACCAACCTAGCGGGGCAGATCCAGCAGACACTCCCTCCCCGCTTGGACGTCGATGTGCTGCCACGACCCCCAGCCGACCGTCTAAACCCGAAAATAGTAGAAGAAGAGGGGCAAGGTCGGCTCCAAGCTGTGCACACTGCAGATCATAACGAACCCAACCAATGCTGTAATCGAATAAGGGGTCAGCGGACTCATGGACACCACCAAGAACTCCATGACCTGGATGATGAAAGAGTGGAAAGGGAAGCGGAGCCCCATGCGGAACATATTGACATACACACCGGCTTTGCGGCTCCCTAGAAAACAGATCCTTTCGTTGTCAAAGGGAACCCGAACGTCGTACGGGTGGCACATGTACTTCGCCCTGATCTCCTCGGCCGTCGAAAAAGGAACGGTGGTTGACGCCCCAAGGATCAACGGAGGAACGTCAAACTCCTTCGTCGCATGGGCGTCATCCCGACGGGCTAGATTCTCGAACAGCAGACCCTTCCCTTTGTCGAGAGGTGGCTGAGGGGCGGAGGAGGGGTCACCAGACCTCGGGGCGGGGGATTACCGGAGCCAGGAGCGGAATTACATATCCTCAATGCACCCATTCGGCGAACCGAGAAGCAGAGAAAGGAAAAGGAGATTACGTTGAAGCGATTTGGAGAAGGAAGACGGAAAGGAATTCGTCGGTAGTTGGGAGAGCAAGTTTGGATTAGGAGGCATGAAAGAAACAAAAACCCCAAATTTATATGAAAGACCACCTCGAGATCTAAGCCACACAAAGACGGACGTGTGGCGGCATCCTGCAACCGACGGCACTTCAAATTCCTCTCCCAAGGGCGGGAGAAGTCCAATTGGGCAATGCTATGATGACTCTCATTTAATGCCATTTTTCTCGACTGACGCGCCTGTCAAATCCATACGATTCACATCCCTCGGACGGAACCGTCAGAATCCGAACGGCCCGAGTGATGGGGGCAATTGATACGAACCTCCCAGGATGGGCCAGAGCCGAACGGCCCATGCCTGTGTTGCAAGCCCACAGCCCGGGGGAGAACGGACCGAGCGATAAGGCCACCACGGAGGCCCATAGCCGGGCCGGCCTCGGACCGAGCAGGCGCTACCACAGAGCCATGCCAACAGGAGTTAACCGCTCCCCTTAAAGCGAGCCCCTTAATCACCATTAAGGGGCCCCATTACGTCCGCCTTCATGACCCATAAAGGCGCCATTAATGGGCGAAGGATGAGGACGAGATAGGGGGAGATCGAGGAGACGTGGCTGGAGGGAGGCTCCTATAAAGAGACGCGAGGTACAACATACAAAGGGATCACTTTCCGGATACTCAAAATGACTGAGGTATTCCTCTCATACGAATTTGTCTTCCACCTTATATTTCTCCTCCACAGCTCGGTCCGAAGGCTCATGTGTTGGCCTCCCCGTGAGCCATACCGATCCCACCGAGCATCTATTAGACCCGTTTTGACTTAGGCATCGGAGGGGACTTGGTCGGAACCAAGGTCCGACCCCCCTGACGAGCTCTCTCGTCCATTCAGGTCCAGGAAATCCAACGGCATCGAGGCTACCCCTCAGTGTCTCCCCAGCTAGAGCCGAGCGCACTCGTCCCCGAGCCTGCTCGCGTCCTCCACCAGGAGGTCGTCACTTTGCCGAGGCTACCCTTCGGCAAGCCGACACGAACTTTTGCGTGCCCCTCATCGAGAGAACGCGCCTTCGACCGAACCCAGAGGTTCCACGTGTCCCTTTTGACCACGTTGACCTCCCGCTCTCCGGTCAACAATTCAATAATGAGAAAACACCCTGAAACAATAATGAAACATAAGAAGATTTCAAATGAGGATCTTTGGGATGAAAAAAATAATTTGTTTACATCTTGACAAAAAAAATCTTTATGATGAAACAAAGAGAATAGTGGTTGTGGCTTGAGAGAGAAACCGAAAAGTACGAATTTGATTAGTTTTTGTTGCCTAGCGGGTTTAAACCAATTATTTAAGTGATGGTCCGCTTTAAAATTTTTTATAGAGAAAGCAAGCACAGCTTAGGTTTGGGCC
Source organism: Scilla litardierei (assembly GCA_030789695.1). NCBI lineage: Eukaryota > Viridiplantae > Streptophyta > Magnoliopsida > Asparagales > Asparagaceae > Scilla > Scilla litardierei. The sequence goes on from CM061134.1 coordinate 31,901,506, forward strand.
AATGTTTACAACTGTGCTAATTATAAAAATTATCTGAACTAGAATATTTGGGCTTAGACAAAACATGTTTAAAAAATGTTTGACGAAAAAACATTACCCGGGCTGTAGCCCACCTTAGCCATAAGGAGGATCAGCCCTTGGCTGTGGAGTAGGAGGTAGCAGGCGAGGGACAAGGGGTGCGTGGGCGTCGGCAGGAGAGGCGGCTGATGATAGGAGGGGGCAGACGAGGGAGGGGTGGCCGCACGAATAGGAATGGCAATATTGCGGGGCGGGTTGAGTATTTATCGAATTGACAGAATTTTGATTTATTTGGTAATTTGGAATTGGGAATTGGCCCAATTAGGAGAACCGTGGAATAGAGTATGAGTTATGTGTTATTCGCTGACTGCATGGTCCGCACCAAAATAGTAAGATTTTTTAGAACCTCTATACTTTACCGGGGCGGGCCGGGGTGGGCCGGGGCGCCTGCCATCCCTACGCACGAAGGATACCTTGGGGGGTTTTAAAAGGGTATTATTGGTACTTTTAAAAAATTTAAGTGGTACGTGTACTCAGCAAAAAGACCCGTTCGCATAGGAACTCCCATAATTTTACTTCTCAAATTTTAGGTACGCCGTGGATCAAGAAATCCAAACTTTTTAGCGTTTCTAAGTCAAACCAAACAGGCCCTGAGAGGCCCATTTAACTTGACCCACCAGAAGATTACTATTCTTACGGATAACACACCCCGTCAACATCAACCTGCAACACAGGATTTGATGGTGGTATCCAAACCCGGTCAGTGCATCCAGACAACGTAAGCCCAAATTGACGTAGGAATAGGAATGACAGTAGGCTCCTATCCCACCGTCCGAACCTTTGAGGTGGCTGGCCTCATTTCTCTTTGATCGAGAATTTCATGCACATTTTTTTTTGTTTTTCCTCTAGCACTTTTTTTCATTTCAAGGAAGGCTGGCCCCCGGTTTACATAGAAAATTAGGCAAATTTGGTGTGCACAGCAAACCCATCCATACTTAATTACTCCACGGTGGGGTTAGTCACAATTGTATAAATGAAGCTTGTTAGGCGGTGTTAGCCATCATAAAAATAAATAAACAAATAAATACAAGTCAATGTTCAAAATAGAATAAACACAGGAAAAATGAGAGAAATATACACGGTTAATTAAAAAAACATATTCTTTCCTAGTTAGCATCAATTATGAAGACAACTACGAGCGCTTCCTTTGAAGTGAGGAGCGGTTGATCATGTAAGTCAACCTTTCATTAGAGCAACCTTCAGAGCTAATGCTTTGCACAGTTCTTTTCACTTTTCTTCTTTTTGAAGGACGAGGGTGTGATTCAGGGTGTCAAAACGGTCTATTCGGGCCGGCCTGGCCCTGGCCCCGGGCCTGGGCTGGTCAACGGCCCGTTCACCGGCCCGGAAGCCGGGCCGGGCTTACGGGCCGGTGGGCCATCGGGCTTTTTTGACACCATGAGGTGTGATCAAATATGTCCATCTATCACTAAAGCAACCTTGAGAGATGGTGCTTTGTACAATAGTTTTTCCAGGGGTGGCTCCCCCCTCCCTCCCTCCCTCTCTGTGTGTGGGGGTGATTAGTGTGACTATGACGGCCTGAATCCGTCAATACTTATTTTATAGTATAAATACTTCCAAAAATATTTTTAAATAGGTTTCTATGATTTTTAAATAGTTTATATATATGTGTATATGATTTTTATAGGTATATGTTATCAAAAAATAGTTTCACCAAAATTATACAATATATTTTTGCATCATCAAAATGTTTATAAATAGTTTATATGATTTTTAATTATATTTCTATCGTTGGACTTGTTTCATTAATTTTTTTATATAGATGGTATCAAAATTATTTTAGAATATGATAATTATGATTCTATGATATTTAATTATTTTTTGTAATTTTTACATATTTTTCTAAGGTCAAATCGATTCGAAACCCGCGACCCAAGATCGATAAACACGTTTTGCCTCAAAACTTATATTTTGTAGCTCAAAAATTTAACCATATATTATTTTCATGATCCTTAAGAATTTAGTATATCGTGGTATTTTTTTCGGAATTTTTCGGAATCTTTTTAATCGGAGGGCAAAATCGTAATTTTGCTAAAACCGTAAATCGAAATTCACCTTAACCTAACCGAACCCTACCCTAACCACTTGCTACCCAACAACAACTGGGGGTGGATGAGATCTAACCCCAACAACCCACCAACCCACCTCCTCACACTAACCCAACACTTAAATTTTGGATGCGTGTAGTTTTTAAAAGTCAATGGAAAAATCAAATCATCACTTCTCCTCATTTCTCTCCTCCTTTCCTCCACCAAAGGCAAAAAAATGCAGCAGCCCCCAAGCCCCTTGGCTCCATCTTCCCCCTCCTTCCATCTCCAAAAAAAACTTCTCCCAATAACAACTACTACTACAACCCTCATCCCCCTTTTCCTCCTCCCTCTCATCTCTCTCCCATCTTCTCCTTGAACCCAAAAAGAGGCCACAACTAACTCCCTCTGACGATCTCCGATGTACTTTTAGGGGTCTATGTAAGTCACTCTAACTCTAGATTGGGAATTCCAAGTAGTTTTAAGCATACTAGATTAGTGTTAGAGAACCAGAAGATAGTTTCAGTTTTTTTCTGAGAAATTACATAAGTCTAACTTCTACTGTAGACATCCAAAAATTGTGACCTTACATAATATGGAAAGTTCTTTAAGTCAGATACACTTTTTATGTTAAGAACCGACCCATATTCTGACTGTAAATGGATGAAACCTACTGATTTTCTTCTAGAGATATTTCTGGGCTAATTTTGATATTTCACAGTGTACATATCATAACTTTTACCATAAATGTCCAAATATTATGATCTTAGATCATAAGAAATCCGATTTAAGTCATCTATAACTTTCGTGTTGAGACCTAGTTAAGATTCTCGATGTATAAAAACTGAACTAACTATTCTTTCTTCAAGATAATTTAGATTTGGATCAGATTTTGAACCTTATGTTCTACAAGCCATAACTTCCAGCATAGTTGTCTAAAAATTATGAATTTTATAAATTTGAAAACATCTATGTGTCATCTATAGATCTTGTTTAGAAACATATGTCAAAATCAACTATAGATTGATGAACTTGGTCATTAGATAGCATAATGCATAGTTAATTTTGTGTTAGCCTAGTGATGGTTATTGTTCATGTTTGGATGTTGGTATCATTCCAATAAGAGATGTAGCTTGACGTTATGATGTGGGTGTCGACATGGTGTTTGTAACGGCCTGTTTCTATCGTACGTCTTTCGTACGTATTATTATTAATTTGTTGATTTATTTGAATATTTGTCTTATGGTCTTATTTTTTTTCTTTCCATGTCCCGATCGTGTGATTGGGTCCCGCATTCGTGATTCTCACGACTTCACGATTGCGACGATATCTCATTTATAATTTTTGGTTGACGCAGATTGCAGGGGTGAAATCGTATTGATCAAAATACCTTAATTAAATTGATTTATTCTAATTTAATCCTGATTAGATTAATTTTCCTAATCTAACCCATTCATAATGATCTTAATATTCTAATCAGATTGATCCTCCAAGATTTTTTATATTCTAAATATCTGAATTAGATTATCTCTTAAATCAAATATTGTCCCGATAAATCGTAATGATCTGAAAATCCTAACTAAATAAATTTCCTTAAGCAGATCTAAACCTAAATATCTAAAATAAATTAATTTTATTAGATCTAATACATCTAATATCATAACTAAGTCGATTCCTGAATCACACCTTATTCTACTAAATCTTAATAATACTAATATCCTAAATGAATTAATCCTCCGAGATCTGATATTGATGAATCTTAAATCTAAATATTCAAACTTAATGGATTCTTCTAATCCAAAATATTTTAACTGTAGCGATTTTTCTGATCAAATCTAAACATCTCGACTAAACGTATCTCCCAATTCAAATCTAAACTAGTTAGATTTTTCTAAATAAAATTTAAACACTATATTTAATTATCCTAAATTGATCCCCTAGATCTAATATCCTAACCCAAAATTATCATCTTAATATATTAATCAAATAGATTCTCTTAATCTACTATCTTAACTAATTTTTTTAATATCTTAATTCTTTTCCCTAATAAATAACCCGAACTAAATATCCCCGTTTTCGTGCGACATATCCGAACTCACCCCGTAGTCTCTCCCACTAACAACTAACGCATGCAATCCCAACTATGCATATCCCCACGTCGAAGCTTCCGCCCGCAAAGATCTCAAAGGGATCTCAACCAACCCAGCGTTCATCTTCCCCTCTCCTTCAAAAATCTCCACATCTTTCCCTCTTCTCGCATCGCTAGCAGCTCCGACAAAGCCTCCTCAAACTCCACGGCCAACAAGTCACAATGTCCGCCCTCAGCAACCCCGCGCCTACCTCCAGTCTCTCTCTCCTATATATCTCTCGCTGCAACCCCAGTTCTCCGATCACTGCCTCTCTCAAAACAATGTGAGCTTTACTCCCAAGCGCAGGAGATCGTGCAAGTAGTATCTGGAGAGTCCAGAGTCGAATCCTCGGGACAAGTCGACCTGAGATAACACGAATTCAACTAATCAAATAAAATATACGGTTAAGAAAACAACCACCTTTGTGAAGGTGAAGAATAGTGTAAGGATTTGTAGCAAAGGAAGTGGTTCCTAAAAGTATTACGGTATCACGAAAGTTTGGTATCCAATGAGACAAATATGCTACGGTTGTGAGTTCATTAGGAGTTTATAGTCGCTGAAATTTCACGTCTTTTAATATCACACAACGCTTCACCCGGTCAAGGTGTGAAGGCGTCGGAAGATAAATCGATGAAAACTAGTCAAAATAGCCTTAAACGTATTACTAGCAATGTTGATCTCATTAAACAATAATCGCAGCGATAAGTTCAGATTAGAGAACACAAATTAGCTAGCCTTATCAGGGCCTAGCCATAGGGCACATCAACAATACCGACAATAAGCAAATACCCATCAAATACGTTGTAGAAATCAACATTACTAGCAATTTAAACATGATAATAGGGCTAAAGACATGAAATTTAGCAACTACATACTCCTAACTACATCACAACCATAGCACAAAGAGATTAGCCACGCATGGTGCAATAAAAATCAGATTTGATAGCAAAATACATCGTTTAGGAAGCAAAATACAAAGAAATACACCAAATACGGGGTATAAGTTCAAGAAATTATCACCAAATCTCCTCTTTAGAACCCAAAACTCTCTGAGAATAGGAAGAATAGTCTCTGGAAATTTTCAGAATTTTCTCCTGGAGAAATACGCACAGTAGCCGCTCCAAAAGTCTCAAAATACGCCAGAATACCCCCCAAAACCCTAGAAATACGCTTATATAATAGCATTGCGGGTTTTGGGGGTATAACGGGTCGAAACCCGCTTGAACTTGATCAAACCCGCTTGAAAATCGATCGGCGCAATCGTGGACCGCACGATCAAAGCGGGATTGAACCACGTCGCGCCACGTGGCCTCCGAAGCGGATCCATTATCCATCTGCGCCCGCTTCGCATCTCATTTCGAAATCTCCGAGCGCCATTCGGTTAATTCGCGACCGTCGGATCGACATCTAGGGTCGAGAATCCGCCGCTTCGTCGTAAACGCAGGAGCGCCCGCCGCCGTTAGATCATGATCGGAGGGGTTATAATCAGCCACGTCGCTGCTCAGCGAATTCGAATTCGCAGCGATTTTGAACCGTCCGATTCAGCGGGGACATTACGGATGGACGCCGCGTGTCCCGTTTATCTCCGCCTGTAGCTCGCCATCGAGATCTTTTGGCGGCCGTTGGATCATTATCCAACGGTCGCGAAAAATATGAAATTCCTCAGCGATCGTGCCATCGGATTTAGCGTGAACGGCTGCGATGAAGCCACGTGTCCCGTATTTCGCCGTATTTGCTTATTTTCGTGCGTATTTCCCCAATAAAATAGTATTCTGCATTCAAAAATACACAGTAATTAGCACAGATCTCAGAAAAATACAAATAAATAGTCGTTGGAATCGTGAGATCGAGACCAAGCTAGGAAAAATATAAAATATGCAGAAATACTTCGTTAATTCATGTTGTGTGCACAAATAAGGTGATTTCTCTAATAATTAATGGTGTACAAAATACACACATATTAGAGAGCAATTAAGCATTATATAGGGACATCATAGGACTAATTAGGGGGTTAAATACGCAATATTCAACCCGAATCACACCCCCCAACTAGCGTTTTGCTAGTCTCTAGCAAAATGAGCGAAATACGATACCAAATATACACCTAGATCACCTTATCAGGTCTCAAATCATTCATCACCATACTATCAAGACAAAAGAAAATGTCCACACACTAATGCCAAGATTTCATGCTCATTTTATAATGGTACTCATGGGTTTACAATGAAAAGCAAGTATCTCTGAAATGGTCATTAAATCAACTTAAATTCACTTTACATTAATTCATAGCGAATGGTATGCAAAATCAATGGCTCACACCTTTCAATCAAAGTATATAACTTGGAGCGTAGATGTATCATGCAAAGCAAGCAAAAAATAGATTGGCATCAAGACATACACACGTCAATTTTCATTCATAGGAAATCACACCATATCTTGTGCTATCTTTAAGTTTTGGAAGTTCTCTTGCCTTGCTAATGATGCACACTTTTTCTTGCTTTTCTTTTCTTATTTCATTGGTTCTGCGTAACGCACATCAAGCAACATTTGCAGAAAAAATGTATAACTTGGATCGCTCCATCAAATGAATGAGGTTCCAGTCAATGGCTCCCAAATCAGACGATAATAGGGCATTAGGCCAAGAAGGACCCCTCGGACTGTACTAATCGAGCCAACCAAGCTATTTCTTTAATGACACATTTATTCGTCCATACATTTTTCTTCATTCATCTTATTTCATTCTTTCTTTTGTGCATGCATAAATAACTTAGCAAGATAGCTTCCTTTTCTTTATTCTTTCACAAGAATGGGTTATCCTAATCATTTCAAAAGACAGTGAAGACTTTCCACCCAAGATCACACAAAGCATGCAAATAGCAATGAATATGAGATAAAAAGCAATGCTCCAGTCATTTTGTGATGGTGTGTTCCATTGAAAGCATATGACTTGCTAATTCATAATTTCAAGATTCATTAAGTCATCATTCAATCCTACCATAGAGATATATCAAAAGAGATTCACCATGAGTACTAGCATTCATGTCGAATGTGAATGAAATATGTAACAATAGTGGTGGGGGAAAATAAATCATATGTGCAAAGTGGTGAATGGATTTCGAGAATTTTCATCACATGAGGTTCATTTCTAGGTGTAATAAGCATTGGTGATAAATCTTGACTCCACCCCCTTTGTAATAAAAAGAAAAAAAATTTTTTTTTTGCAAAAGGGAACTACTAAAATAAAAAAAAGAAGAAATACAAAAAATCCTAAAGATTTATACCCTCCCCCCAACTTAAAATAGGCATTGTCCTCAATGTTAAGGAGAGGGAATCATGGAAAGAACACACCTGATTAGTTACCACCCGAAGGTGGATCTGTGAGGTCAATGGTGGTATCCTCTCTGGCCCAAAGCTCTTGAAAGTGTTTCAGACATTGTCCATTGACTTTGAATTCATGGCCATCCTTCTCATTCACTAAGACCACCGCTCCGTGGGAAAAGACTTCTTTGACAACGTATGGTCCCGTCCATTTTGAGCGCAGCTTTCCTGGAAATATATGGAGTCTTGAATTGTACAACAAAACCTTATCTCCAATTTGGAATTCCTTTCGCAGGATCATTTTGTCGTGCACAGCTTTCATCCTTTCTTTTGCGAGCTTTGCATTTTCATATGCCTCACGTCGTATCTCATCAAGCTCCATGATCTGCAATTTACGAGAAACATTTGATGAGTCATCAAGCAAATTAAGTGTTTTAATTGCCCAAAAAGATTTATGCTCTAATTCAACAGGAAGATGGCAATTTTTTCCATAAACCAAACGAAACGGTGACATCCCTAAGATAGTCTTGTATGCTGTCCTGTAGGCCCATAGAGCTTCAGGCAAGCGAAGACTCCAATCTTTGCGCGTTGGATTCACTATTTTCTGAAGAATATTCTTTATTTCCTTGTTCGCCAGCTCCGCTTGCCCATTTGTTTGAGTGTGGTAAGGTGTTGAAACTTTATATGTCACCCCAAATTTCTTCATTAGATTTGCAAAGAGCATATTGCAGAAATGAGAACCTCCATCACTGATAATGGCCTTTGGCACTCCAAAGCGCGAGAAGATGTTCTCTTTCAAAAATTTCAGCACAATGGAAGCGTCATTGGACCTGCAGGGAATAGCTTCCACCCATTTAGAGACATAATCGATGGCAACCAATACAAATATATATCCAAAAGATGGTGGAAAAGGCCCCATGAAATCAATAACCCAACAATCAAATAATTCTATTTCTAGCATGGGATTCAATGGCATCATGTTTCTTTTTGTAATTCCCCCCAACTGTTGACAACGCACACATGATTTACAATAAGCATATGCATCTTTAAACATTGTAGGCCAATAAAAACCACTCTGTAAAATTTTGGCAACAGTCTTATGAGCTGAAAAATGCCCCCCACATACCCCATCATGGCAAAAATGTAAAACACTATCAAACTCATGGTCGGGTACGCATCTCCTTACAAGTTGGTCTCCACGGTATTTAAAAAGATAAGGATCATCAAAATAGAACGATTTTACCTCATGCTTGAAGCGTTTGAAATCTAAAGAAGACCAATGTGGAGGGGTTCTACCTGTCACCAAATAATTAGCTATATCTGCATACCATGGTAGGGCAGAAATGGCGAAAAGTTGCTCATCTGGGAAGGAATCTCGCAATGGAATGGTAGGCGACTCTGTTCCCACCGTCAATCTAGAAAGGTGATCTGCGACATTGTTCTCAACTCCTTTTTTATCCTTGATCTGAATATTGAATTCCTGCAAAAGGAGAATCCATCGTATAAGTCTAGGTTTCGCATCCTTTTTAGATAAAAGATATTTAAGTGCAGAATGATCTGTAAAGATGAGAATAGGTGATCCCAATATGTAGCTTCTGAATTTCTCCAATACAAACACCACCGCCAGCAACTCCTTCTCCGTAGTAGTATAGTTCCTTTGTGCTTCATTTAACGTTTTACTGGCATAGTAGATCACACAAGGAACTTTCTCTTTCTTTTGCCCAAGCACTGCCCCCATTGCGTAGTCACTTGCATCACACATGATTTCAAATGGCATACTCCAGTCTGGAACCTGCAAAATAGGGGAGGAAACAAGTGAGTTCTTCAATTTATCAAATGAAACTTGACACTCTTGTGTCCATATGAAATCAGTATTTAAAGTTAATAAGTGGCAGAGGGGGCGGGAGATGGCGCTGAAATCCTTTATAAATCTTCGATAGAATCCTGCATGGCCTAGGAAGGATCGAATGTCCTTGACGCATTTTGGTGTAGGCAACTTCTCAATCACCTCAACTTTTGCTCTGTCTACCTGAATACCTGCTTTGGAGACTAGGTGTCCAAGAACCAAACCTTCAGTTGTCATGAAATGACACTTTTCCCAGTTTAACAACAGGTTCTTTTCCTGGCACCTGTGCAAGACAAGAGCTAAGTTAGATAAACAATTTTCAAATGAAGTGCCATATACAGAGAAATCATCCATAAACACTTCCATAATCCTCTCAACCATATCGCTAAAGATACTCAACATGCAACGCTGAAAAGTAGCAGGTGCATTGCATAATCCAAAAGGCATTCTCCTAAAAGCGAAAGTTCCAAAGGGGCAAGTGAAGGTAGTCTTCTCTTGATCCTCTGGAGCAATCTCTATCTGATAATAGCCAGAATAACCATCTAGAAAACAATAAAATTCGTTACCTGCTACTCTTTCCAAGATTTGATCAATGAAAGGTAATGGAAAGTGATCTTTTCGTGTTTTAGCATTTAACTTTCTGTAATCAACACACATCCTCCAACCTGTGGTGGTCCGCATCGGTATAAGCTCATTGCTCTCATTTCTTACCACTGTGAGGCCTGATTTCTTCGGAACCACCTGTATAGGGCTAACCCATCTGCTGTCTGAAATAGGATATATTATACCTGCAGCAAGTAACTTAAGAATCTCCCCCTTAACAACCTCTTTCAATGTAGGATTTAATCGACGTTGCATCTCACATGTAGGTTTTGCATCCTCCTCAAGATAAATATGAGAGTGCAAATTAAGGGATTTATACCTGTAATGTCCGCAATAGACCATCCAATGGCCCCTTTGTGTTCCCTAAGCACATCAAGCAAAGCACTTTCTTGTGCAGGCGTGAGTTTAGAGGATATTACCACAGGGAAGGTCTCCTCCTTTCCAAGGAAAGCGTATTTCAAATAGTCTGGCAGAGGCTTCAATTCCAACTTTGGATGCTCAATCTCTGAAGGTTGTTGTGGCGGAAATTCCACTGGCAATGTCTCGAACTTTGGCACCCATGCATCCCTTGATCTTTCATTTTTGCCCTGCACAAAATAAGATTCATCAATATCGTCGGAATTATAATCAATAAAATTGGACGAACATTCATACTTAGCATCAAAATAGTCTTCGATTAAGCTCTCAATAAAGCATACCTCTTTCACGTCATCAACATTTGCAGGTAACTTACATGATTTAAAAATGTTCAGCTCAAGTTTCATGTTACCAAAGCTTATCTTCAATTGTCCATCCCTACAATTTATCATAGCATTGCAAGTTGCTAGGAATGGACGTCCTAATATAATCGGAGTGCAATTACCTGATTGTGGCCCATGAATATCAAGGACGATAAAATCCACGGGATAATAGAATTTGTCAACCTGGACCAGCACATCCTCCACGCATCCTCGTGGGATTTTTACCGACCTGTCTGCTAACTGTAAAACCACATGTGTCGTCTTCAGCTCCCCCAATCCTAACTGCACATAAACAGAGTAAGGCAAAATGTTAACACTAGAACCCAAATCAAGTAAAGCATCTCCAAATTTCTTAGTTCCTATAATGCATGGGATAGTAGGAGAACCTGGATCCTTATATTTAGGAGGAGTGTCATGTTGTACCATTGCACTTACCTGTTGTGTTAAGAATGCTTTCTTTTTCACATTTAGACTCCGCTTTACAGTGCATAGCTCCTTCAGAAATTTAGCATATGCAGGCACTTGGTTGATTGCATCAAGTAATGGGATATTAATTTTTACCTGCTTGAAGATATCTCTTATCTCTGCCTGATACCTGTCTTTTGATGGTGGAGCAAGTCTGTGTGGGAATGGAGCTGGAGGTACATATGGTTCTGGCTCTTTTTCTGCTACCTCTTCCTCAACCTGCAAACTTTCAGGTGCTTGTGCCTCCTCTTTCTCCTCAGCTGATTGTTCATGACTAGGCATTTCTGGTTTTTCAATTTCACGTCCGTTACGCAATGTAGTCACTGCCTGACATGGTTTGACGTTGTTTCCTGAAAAAGAAGAAGAGGGATTCGTATTAGGGTTTGCGATAGGCTGAGCAGGTAATTTACCTTTGTCTTGTGATGCTATAAATCTCGAAAAATTCTCAGTGAGCTGTTGTTGCATCTGAGCCATCTGTTGAACTGCAGCAGTGAGACTCTGAATTTCATTGTTCTGCTCCCTTTTTCCTTGATAGTTGGAGTGGTTGGGATGGTAATAGGGAGTGGATGTCTGCTGCTTCTGCTGATATGAAGCACCTCCTTGGTTTGATGGGTTCTTCCAATTGGAGTTGTAGCCTTGATTTGCCACCCAATTCACCTCTGATTCTGGATTTCTGCCCAATTCTTTAATCGCTGGGATCAGTGGGCAGACGGTAGTATCATGAACTGGCTTCTCGCATATGACGCAGTATGGCTCTGATGTGACTGCCTTTGCTGCTCTGAGATCAATATTTTGTAGCTTTTGCGTCACCAATGCTTCCACTTGTGCCATCAATGCATCTTCAGGCTTCAAAGTCTGCAAGCCACCTTTTGTTTAATGTGTAGTCATGGACCTGTCAAATTCTGAAGGTGGCTCCCATCTTCTTGCATTCTCTGCAATGTTTTCCAAATATGCCCAAGCCTCCGTCGGGGTCTTCTCAAAGAAAGCTCCATTGCACATCATCTCTACATATTGCTTCGTATTCGGCTGCAATCCATCGTAAAAGAATCCAATGGTGCGTCCCTTGTCAAAACCGTGATGTGGGCACGCCAACAGAAGCTCCTTAAATCTTTCCAAAGTTTGATCGTATGCTTCAGTTTCCTTCTGCGAGAAAGACATGATATGCCTCTTTAAAGCTTGAGTCCTAGCCAAAGAAAAGAATTTTTTCAGAAACTCAGTTTGCATGGTTAGCCAAGAAGTAATATGTAACGGTCGGTATTTTCTAGGCGTATTATTATTGTATGTCCGTATTTACATCCGGATATTTTTGTGCGCAAATTCTTTTGTGCGTCGACGCGAGCGCGTATCCGCTTTTTGTTTTACCGTACCAACATTTATTGACTATCAATTTTTACAAATTACCTTAATTTAATTATCTCGCTAATTACAAAATTGCTAATCACCTTTTAACTTTCACTAATTACTTTATGTATTTTATTAATTACATTTTTTTTCTTAACAACTTAATTACTTAAATTAAAAAGCTAATCAGATTTTAATTAATTAAACCTATTGAATTCCACCGTTCGGGTGGGTGAGATCCAACAGCCTTCAATTTGTTCTCCCCACAACCAGCTATTTCCTCCATCAAATTGTCTCCCCGCTGTTCTTATAACAGTATTACCTCAACAGCTAGGAACGACAACCTGCAACTTCCTCTTCCCCTGTAAGGTTCTCCAAGCCAAAACCCAAAACCAGAAACAAAGCTTCCCCAAAACAATACAAACATCAATTCCCCAAGCAATTTCTCCTCAAAATCAAATTCACAAACACAACCCAAACTGATTCTTTTGAAATCAGAAATCAAAATCTTGAGGGATAATTTCAGATTCAAAAACCATTTCAGATCCATTTCAAACTCAGATCAACCCTTCGAAGAAAACTACTTCAGATCTGTAAATAAATCAAACAAAGGATCTGATCTCCCCCTCCTTCCTCTTCTCCTTCCTCCTCTCCTCCTCCCTAAGCTGGCCTCCACCCTCACCTGCGCGCAGCCGCCAGCCCAAGCCGCCGCCGCCCGCCGTTCACCCCGCACCGCCCGCCGTTCACCCCGCACCGCCCGCGCCTGGGAGCCGCCGCCGCCGCCGTTGCCTGGCCGGAGCGCCGCCTGGCCGGAAGCCGCGCCCCTCCGCCGTCATCTCCTCTCCCCCTCCTCCCTCACGCGCAGTAAGCCCTCCCCTTGCGTTTTTGCTCTTGCTGCCTTTGTTTGTAAACAAAAAAAAAAAGAGGAAAGCAAAAGAACACAGACTGAAGAATAAATGAGATGGGTGACAGTAAGAAAGAATTAAAAACATCCTATAGCTAATAATAGTAAGAAGTAGTCAATGAGAAATGGGGACAGAGTGTAAGAGAGAGTGTCAGCTTATTAAAAGAACAAAGAAAGAATAGAGAGAGATAGGTTTAGATAAGAATGAGTTTAAATGTATACAAATATATTTAATAAGTTGGTTGAAAGCCTTATTAATATGAAATGAGAGATAGTTATGTTAGGGTTATATTTTTAACATGCTAACTTTTACCCTAAGTCAAACTAGTAGGTGTAATAGGCGTAGAGTAAGTAAGATTATTAATCATGATGTTAACATTACCATTAGCCCAATCCTTAACTAGTATTAAATTGGTATTAATATGTTGCTAAGTATTAAATTATAAATTAACCGGCCGGTAGTAATATTTGCAACTTGTTGTTAGACCATATCAGAATGAATAAGGCGTTTCATGTTAGTTTAAACATCACCTTAACCAGTGAGTCCAATGAAATTAGACAAACCCAATTTAGGGATTAAACCGGTATTTTGATTATCTCGCAGAAATCTAATTCGGTGAATTGTTTAACCAAAACAGAGAACCAGCAGTACCAACCCGTAGTACCCGTCCAGAGGAACCCACGACAACCGATATCAGAGGAAACAGGCAAGTGATACTTGCCAGTAATTATTTAGGCCGTGTTTTAGGCCAATTTGTAAAATTGTGTAAAAGAGACTAGGCGGTGAAATGATAGTCGCCTAGACGCCCTATTTGATCTAGTTTGACAACGAAACTAGATCCGACACTTTTTACATGTTTCCATTCATGCTGCCATGTCACGTTTACTTTCAATTAACTGTACGCACTTTAACTGCTCATTACATGTCATGCATCAAATTGTTCTATCGTGATTGCGTAGCACACGCTACAATAATTGTAACTATTGAGGCTAGGCACCTGCTTTGCGGGCACAACCCTATGCCAATAACACTTCCTGGCTCGTGATCCAGAAGCGAGCACAGTGTTGTTGGGAAACCAACGCTCGATACACGTGGAGGGGTAGGGTTAAGCGATCACTTGAGCGTAGAAGTGTGCCCGTACAGCCACTTCAGCCAAAAGGCGTAAACCCTGTGCACATCGTGAATACAAGTTAATCGTGAAATCGTGAAATCGTGAAATAGTGATTTGTAGCTTTCTGCTACGACGTGCTTAATTATTTTCATCCTGTTAATTTAATTGTTGCACTCTTTTAATGTCATGCCATATCATCATTGTAAGAACTGCTAGTTGCATTATTTTATTTGTATCCTTGCACAAAAGTTCTCCGCTTCCCTTGGGAGACTTTTGCTGACATGTGCCCTTTTCTCTTTGGGTGACACATGTCAGGATTTGAGACAGAACAGGTTGTTGAGGACGAGCAGTTCGTTGACGCTGAGTTCGAGGTCCCTGCTGAGACCGAGTTCGAGGACACTGGTGACCAGTCCTAGACTCGTTTGGAGTCTCCCCTTAGTTGTTACCTTTGCTTAGTTGTTGTTAGGTTTCGGTGCGTAGCACCTACCTCTCTTTGTTTTGTATGGCCATGCTTTAGGCCTATTGTTCAGACTCGTACTTTTGTGACTATTCTGTGATGTAATATTTGTTGGATGTTGTTGGTGGATATTTTTCTTATCTGCTTTATTATTGTTGTTGTTTCGTCGCAATGCAAGGACCTGCTACTTTCGAAAAAAAAATTTTACAGACGCTTATCAGACTGCAGCTTCACAGCTCCACGTCTGAGCGGACCTCCTCACGTCTCGCCTACCATATTAGGGAAGCGGGGCGTGACAGGTTTTAGTGGTGGCCCATGCAGGTCCTCTTCTCTTTGCATCTGCGAAATATCGGAACAACAATAATGATAACAACATCCATTTAAATATTCATAACATTCGAGTCATGATTAAGTCTAATCTGAACATTTCCTTGTCTTAGATGGCCGGTAGACGCATCACCCGAGGAGCTGGTAGTGGACCTGGAGCTGGTGGTGGAGCAGGACATGGTGAGGATGCTGATAGAGAACCCACCACGAGGGAGATGATGAGGATGATGCAGCAGATGATGCACGTGCAGCAGGGCATGCTTCAGAATGCCCCTCGCTTCGAGCCGGGAGCGAAGCAGTTTCGAGAGCTGGGCCCGTCATATTTCACTGGGTCAGAAGGATCATTAGCTGCAGATGAATGGATGAAGAACACAGAGGATAACCTGCTTCTCTCGAAGGTTAACCCGGCTGGATGGGTTGACTTAGTGAAGAAGCAACTGAAGGACAATGCCCGCAGTTGGTGGGAGTCAGAAGAGCAGATGTTGGCGAAGCCTATCCCCTGGGCCACTTTCAAGGCGAGATTTAATGATGAGTATTTCCCTCGAGCTGCCAAGAGGGAGCTGATGCAGCAGTTTATCAATCTGAAGCAAGGGAATCTGACGGTGGACCAGTACCACCAAGAATTCATGAGACTGAGTCGCTTTGCGCCGAAGATGGTGGAGACTGCTGAGGATCGAGCTCAGAAATTCTTACAAGGTTTATCTTTGGAGCTGCAGAGTCTGATTTCCTCTTCAGACTTGGATTCTTACCAGAAGTTGTTGATAGCTGCCAAGAGGCAGGAGCTGATTGCCAATCAGAGGAGAGGACAGTATTCAGGTGCTGGGAAGAGGCCTATGGAGCATGCCAGAGCTGTGGTTAGGCCTGGGTTCAAGCCTAATCAGTCCGTGCAGTTTAAGAGGCCAGGTGGGCCTACTCCGAAGTTGTGCCATTTTTGTGGCAAGGCTGGTCATGTGAAGGAGCAGTGTAGGAGATTCTTGGGCCAGTGCTTAGTTTGTGGTGACGCTACGCATGCATTGAAGGACTGTCCGAGAACTAAGCAACTGTGGAAAGCACCAGATGGAGTTCAGCAGCAGAGAGCTCCAGTGGCTGCTGGACGTGGAGCGCCTCTCATTCCCCAGAAGCAGGCTTTCCAGCAGGCTGTTCAGCCTAAGAGGCAAGCCTTCACGATGACTGCAGTGGAAGCCGAGACTGAGGACGGAGTTATTGCTGGTAACTTCTATACTAGTCTTCCTTATTCATGCATTATATTTGATTAGTTATATCCATGTTAATTTAGTTGCATATTACCCTTAGGTGTCATCCTAGTTTCATCTCACCCGGCCTTGACCCTGTTCGATTCTGGGGCTTCCATGTGCATTTTATCTCGGAAATTCGTAGTCGAACACTCAATACCCACATATACACTTCCCAAGTGTTGGAACATTACAACTGGGAATGGTGTAGTGAAGGTTGCACTGGGATGTAGACCGTGCCCGTTGGTGATTAGTGGACACGAACTGTATGCTAATTTCATCGTCCACGACCTATCCAACTTTGATGCTATTCTTGGCATTGATTGGTTAGGAGCTTTTTATGCCACGATTGACTGTCACCGGAAGAAAGTGGTGTTCGAAATTCCTGACCATCCAGTGTTCGAATTTGTCGGCGGAGAGTGTTCGCTTGGACCTGTCAAGTTCCGAGCCCAGCCTTACCGATTGACCGTTGCATCTATGATTGTTGAGCCAGAGAAGCCTGCAGTAGTGAGAGACTTCGAAGACGTCTTCCCTGAAGACATTTCTGGACTGCCGCCCGATCGAGCGTTGGAGTTCGGCATCGATCTTATGCCAGGAGCTCAACCAATTTCGAAGGCGCCGTACCGTATGGCTCCTGCAGAATTAGAAGAGTTAAGAAAGCAGTTGGAT
Source organism: Scilla litardierei (assembly GCA_030789695.1). NCBI lineage: Eukaryota > Viridiplantae > Streptophyta > Magnoliopsida > Asparagales > Asparagaceae > Scilla > Scilla litardierei. The sequence goes on from CM061134.1 coordinate 31,918,772, forward strand.
GAGCTACTACAGAAGGGTTTCATTCATCCCAGCGTATCTCCATGGGGTGCACCCGTCTTGCTAGTGAAGAAGAAAGATGGCTCGAGAAGAATGTGTATTGATTATCGAGAGTTGAATCAGATCACAGTGAAGAACAAGTACCCGCTGCCTCGCATTGATGATATCTTCGATCAGCTTGGTGGATCGAGGGTATTTTCGAAGTTAGATCTCCAGAGCGGATACCATCAAGTCAGAGTCAAAAAGGAAGATGTGCTCAAGACCGCTTTTCGGACTAAGTACGGGCATTACGAGTTCGTTGTCATGCCGTTCGGTGTGACGAACGCTCCTGCTGTGTTCATGAATCTCATGAACCTTATCTTTTATGACTTCCTCGACAAGTTCGTGGTGATTTTCATAGACGACATCTTGGTGTACTCGAAGAGCGAGGAAGAGCATGCAGAACATCTGAAGATAGTCTTGGAGACACTCCGTCACCATAGACTGTATGCCAAGTACAGCAAATGCGAATTCTGGCTGGATAGAATTGCATTTCTTGGGCATGTAGTATCGGGAGCCGGTATCTCAGTGGATCCGGAGAAGGTCAAAGCAGTCAGTGAATGGCATACACCTCGATCGGCATCGGACATCAGGAGTTTCCTTGGATTGGCTGGATACTACCGCAGATTTATCAAGGATTTCTCGAAGATAGCTGAGCCGATGACGAAATTGACTAGGAAGGATGTTAAGTTCAATTGGTCAGACTCTTGTGAGCAAGCTTTTTCTACCTTGAAGGAGAGACTGACTACTGCACCAGTCTTAGCTATTCCAGACAGAAGCGGAGGCTTCGAGATTTTCTGCGACGCATCGGGCAAAGGACTTGGATGCGTTCTGCACCAACACAATCATGTGGTCGCATATGCTTCGCGACAATTGAAGGTCCATGAGAAGAATTATCCGACCCACGATTTGGAGCTAGCCGCCGTCATCTTTGCTTTGAAGATTTGGCGACATTTCTTACTGAGTGAGAAAGTGAAAATCTTCACCGATCACAAAAGTTTGAAATATATATTCACCCAGAAGGAACTAAATATGAGACAGCGTAGATGGTTGGAATTGATGGCAGACTACGACATCGATCTTCAGTATCATCCAGGGAAGGTAAATGTCGTACCAGATGCCTTGAGTCGACTGCCCGAAGTGATGATTATCACCGCTCAGTGGAGATTGCAGCAGGACATACGAAGGATGAATGTTGAAGTTGTACTACCGGGAGTCACATCGTCGTTGATGAACATGCAGATTCAGTCGACGATTGTAGATCGAATCAAAACTGCTCAAGATGGAGATGCTAAGTTGAAGAAGATCAGAGAGCAAGTCGAAGCAGGACTTCAGACAGATTTTCTGATTCACGCGGATGGATCTTTGAGATATGGTAGTAGGATCTGCGTACCTGCCGGAGATATCAGAGAGGAGTTGATGAATGAGGCTCACAGTTCGCCTTATTCTATTCACCCTGGAGGTACTAAGATGTACAAAGATCTTCGACAGAATTTCTGGTGGCATGGGATGAAAAGAAGTGTGGCACGGAGTGTTGCCAAGTGCCTCGTGTGTCAGCAAGTGAAAGCTGAACATCATCGCACTGCTGGACTATTGCAACCTCTGCCGATTCCGGAGTGGAAGTGGCAGCACATCACGATGGACTTCGTGACTGGCTTACCTCGGAGCACCAAGCAGAACGACGCGATATGGGTCATCGTTGATCGATTGACCAAGTCCGCGCACTTTATACCTTTCCGAGTTGGGCAATCCACGGAGATATTAGCAAGAAAGTATATGGAGGTAATGACCTAACTCATACCTTAATAGTTTCCTTCTAGTACTAGTCGTGACGTGAATTATGTCGTGTAGGAGATCGTGCGCTTGCATGGAGTCCCTGTGAGCATTGTATCAGATCGTGATACGAGATTCACATCTCAGTTCTGGAAGAGTCTGCAGACCAATCTGGGTACCAGTCTGAAGTTCAGTACTGCGTATCACCCGCAGACGGATGGACAGTCGGAGCGCACTATTCAGATATTGGAGGATATGTTGAGAGCTTGCATGTTGGACCTCAAGGGTTCGTGGGAGGATCACCTGCACTTGGTGGAGTTTTCCTACAACAACAGCTACCAGGCGAGCATTGGCATGGCGCCTTTTGCTGCTCTCTACGGGAGGAAATGTCGATCGCCACTGAGTTGGGACGACATTGGTGATAGAGAACTCTTGGGCCCAGAGATGATAGTGGAAGCAGTTAATGTTGTGCGAGATATCAGAGACAAGATTCGAATCGCCCAGGACCGTTATAAGCATTGGGCAGATGCTAAACGGCGTCCTCTGGAGTTTCAGCCGGGAGATCATGTGTTTCTGAAGATCTCACCAAATCGAGGAGTGATTCGATTTGGAAAGAGAGGCAAGCTTAGTCCGAGATTTATTGGACCCTTCGATGTGTTGGAGCGAGTTGGAGAGGTAGCATATCGCTTAGCCTTGCCACCGTCCTTAGTGGGAGTACATGACGTCTTTCATGTGTCCCAGCTCCGTCGTTATATCAGCGACCCTTCTCATGCTGTGGACTACTCTGAGATTACAGTTCGACCAGATCTGACGTACGAACAGCAACCGGTGGAGATCTTAGATCGACGTCAAAAAGTTTTCAGGAACAAGACTGTTGATCTAGTCAGGGTGATGTGGCGTCGCGACTCGCCAGGAGAGTCAACCTGGGAGCGGGAAGATGAGATACGGGAGCGTTATCCATATTTGTTCCCTACTCTTTAGTTGATGAGAATTCCGAGGACGGAATTTTTCTTAAGGTGGGTAGAATGTAACGGTCGGTATTTTCTAGGCGTATTATTATTGTATGTCCGTATTTACATCCGGATATTTTTGTGCGCAAATTCTTTTGTGCGTCGACGCGAGCGCGTATCCGCTTTTTGTTTTACCGTACCAACATTTATTGACTATCAATTTTTACAAATTACCTTAATTTAATTATCTCGCTAATTACAAAATTGCTAATCACCTTTTAACTTTCACTAATTACTTTATGTATTTTATTAATTACATTTTTTTTCTTAACAACTTAATTACTTAAATTAAAAAGCTAATCAGATTTTAATTAATTAAACCTATTGAATTCCACCGTTCGGGTGGGTGAGATCCAACAGCCTTCAATTTGTTCTCCCCACAACCAGCTATTTCCTCCATCAAATTGTCTCCCCGCTGTTCTTATAACAGTATTACCTCAACAGCTAGGAACGACAACCTGCAACTTCCTCTTCCCCTGTAAGGTTCTCCAAGCCAAAACCCAAAACCAGAAACAAAGCTTCCCCAAAACAATACAAACATCAATTCCCCAAGCAATTTCTCCTCAAAATCAAATTCACAAACACAACCCAAACTGATTCTTTTGAAATCAGAAATCAAAATCTTGAGGGATAATTTCAGATTCAAAAACCATTTCAGATCCATTTCAAACTCAGATCAACCCTTCGAAGAAAACTACTTCAGATCTGTAAATAAATCAAACAAAGGATCTGATCTCCCCCTCCTTCCTCTTCTCCTTCCTCCTCTCCTCCTCCCTAAGCTGGCCTCCACCCTCACCTGCGCGCAGCCGCCAGCCCAAGCCGCCGCCGCCCGCCGTTCACCCCGCACCGCCCGCCGTTCACCCCGCACCGCCCGCGCCTGGGAGCCGCCGCCGCCGCCGTTGCCTGGCCGGAGCGCCGCCTGGCCGGAAGCCGCGCCCCTCCGCCGTCATCTCCTCTCCCCCTCCTCCCTCACGCGCAGTAAGCCCTCCCCTTGCGTTTTTGCTCTTGCTGCCTTTGTTTGTAAACAAAAAAAAAAGAGGAAAGCAAAAGAACACAGACTGAAGAATAAATGAGATGGGTGACAGTAAGAAAGAATTAAAAACATCCTATAGCTAATAATAGTAAGAAGTAGTCAATGAGAAATGGGGACAGAGTGTAAGAGAGAGTGTCAGCTTATTAAAAGAACAAAGAAAGAATAGAGAGAGATAGGTTTAGATAAGAATGAGTTTAAATGTATACAAATATATTTAATAAGTTGGTTGAAAGCCTTATTAATATGAAATGAGAGATAGTTATGTTAGGGTTATATTTTTAACATGCTAACTTTTACCCTAAGTCAAACTAGTAGGTGTAATAGGCGTAGAGTAAGTAAGATTATTAATCATGATGTTAACATTACCATTAGCCCAATCCTTAACTAGTATTAAATTGGTATTAATATGTTGCTAAGTATTAAATTATAAATTAACCGGCCGGTAGTAATATTTGCAACTTGTTGTTAGACCATATCAGAATGAATAAGGCGTTTCATGTTAGTTTAAACATCACCTTAACCAGTGAGTCCAATGAAATTAGACAAACCCAATTTAGGGATTAAACCGGTATTTTGATTATCTCGCAGAAATCTAATTCGGTGAATTGTTTAACCAAAACAGAGAACCAGCAGTACCAACCCGTAGTACCCGTCCAGAGGAACCCACGACAACCGATATCAGAGGAAACAGGCAAGTGATACTTGCCAGTAATTATTTAGGCCGTGTTTTAGGCCAATTTGTAAAATTGTGTAAAAGAGACTAGGCGGTGAAATGATAGTCGCCTAGACGCCCTATTTGATCTAGTTTGACAACGAAACTAGATCCGACACTTTTTACATGTTTCCATTCATGCTGCCATGTCACGTTTACTTTCAATTAACTGTACGCACTTTAACTGCTCATTACATGTCATGCATCAAATTGTTCTATCGTGATTGCGTAGCACACGCTACAATAATTGTAACTATTGAGGCTAGGCACCTGCTTTGCGGGCACAACCCTATGCCAATAACACTTCCTGGCTCGTGATCCAGAAGCGAGCACAGTGTTGTTGGGAAACCAACGCTCGATACACGTGGAGGGGTAGGGTTAAGCGATCACTTGAGCGTAGAAGTGTGCCCGTACAGCCACTTCAGCCAAAAGGCGTAAACCCTGTGCACATCGTGAATACAAGTTAATCGTGAAATCGTGAAATCGTGAAATAGTGATTTGTAGCTTTCTGCTACGACGTGCTTAATTATTTTCATCCTGTTAATTTAATTGTTGCACTCTTTTAATGTCATGCCATATCATCATTGTAAGAACTGCTAGTTGCATTATTTTATTTGTATCCTTGCACAAAAGTTCTCCGCTTCCCTTGGGAGACTTTTGCTGACATGTGCCCTTTTCTCTTTGGGTGACACATGTCAGGATTTGAGACAGAACAGGTTGTTGAGGACGAGCAGTTCGTTGACGCTGAGTTCGAGGTCCCTGCTGAGACCGAGTTCGAGGACACTGGTGACCAGTCCTAGACTCGTTTGGAGTCTCCCCTTAGTTGTTACCTTTGCTTAGTTGTTGTTAGGTTTCGGTGCGTAGCACCTACCTCTCTTTGTTTTGTATGGCCATGCTTTAGGCCTATTGTTCAGACTCGTACTTTTGTGACTATTCTGTGATGTAATATTTGTTGGATGTTGTTGGTGGATATTTTTCTTATCTGCTTTATTATTGTTGTTGTTTCGTCGCAATGCAAGGACCTGCTACTTTCGAAAAAAAATTTTACAGACGCTTATCAGACTGCAGCTTCACAGCTCCACGTCTGAGCGGACCTCCTCACGTCTCGCCTACCATATTAGGGAAGCGGGGCGTGACAGGTTTTAGTGGTGGCCCATGCAGGTCCTCTTCTCTTTGCATCTGTGAAATATCGGAACAACAATAATGATAACAACATCCATTTAAATATTCATAACATTCGAGTCATGATTAAGTCTAATCTGAACATTTCCTTGTCTTAGATGGCCGGTAGACGCATCACCCGAGGAGCTGGTAGTGGACCTGGAGCTGGTGGTGGAGCAGGACATGGTGAGGATGCTGATAGAGAACCCACCACGAGGGAGATGATGAGGATGATGCAGCAGATGATGCACGTGCAGCAGGGCATGCTTCAGAATGCCCCTCGCTTCGAGCCGGGAGCGAAGCAGTTTCGAGAGCTGGGCCCGTCATATTTCACTGGGTCAGAAGGATCATTAGCTGCAGATGAATGGATGAAGAACACAGAGGATAACCTGCTTCTCTCGAAGGTTAACCCGGCTGGATGGGTTGACTTAGTGAAGAAGCAACTGAAGGACAATGCCCGCAGTTGGTGGGAGTCAGAAGAGCAGATGTTGGCGAAGCCTATCCCCTGGGCCACTTTCAAGGCGAGATTTAATGATGAGTATTTCCCTCGAGCTGCCAAGAGGGAGCTGATGCAGCAGTTTATCAATCTGAAGCAAGGGAATCTGACGGTGGACCAGTACCACCAAGAATTCATGAGACTGAGTCGCTTTGCGCCGAAGATGGTGGAGACTGCTGAGGATCGAGCTCAGAAATTCTTACAAGGTTTATCTTTGGAGCTGCAGAGTCTGATTTCCTCTTCAGACTTGGATTCTTACCAGAAGTTGTTGATAGCTGCCAAGAGGCAGGAGCTGATTGCCAATCAGAGGAGAGGACAGTATTCAGGTGCTGGGAAGAGGCCTATGGAGCATGCCAGAGCTGTGGTTAGGCCTGGGTTCAAGCCTAATCAGTCCGTGCAGTTTAAGAGGCCAGGTGGGCCTACTCCGAAGTTGTGCCATTTTTGTGGCAAGGCTGGTCATGTGAAGGAGCAGTGTAGGAGATTCTTGGGCCAGTGCTTAGTTTGTGGTGACGCTACGCATGCATTGAAGGACTGTCCGAGAACTAAGCAACTGTGGAAAGCACCAGATGGAGTTCAGCAGCAGAGAGCTCCAGTGGCTGCTGGACGTGGAGCGCCTCTCATTCCCCAGAAGCAGGCTTTCCAGCAGGCTGTTCAGCCTAAGAGGCAAGCCTTCACGATGACTGCAGTGGAAGCCGAGACTGAGGACGGAGTTATTGCTGGTAACTTCTATACTAGTCTTCCTTATTCATGCATTATATTTGATTAGTTATATCCATGTTAATTTAGTTGCATATTACCCTTAGGTGTCATCCTAGTTTCATCTCACCCGGCCTTGACCCTGTTCGATTCTGGGGCTTCCATGTGCATTTTATCTCGGAAATTCGTAGTCGAACACTCAATACCCACATATACACTTCCCAAGTGTTGGAACATTACAACTGGGAATGGTGTAGTGAAGGTTGCACTGGGATGTAGACCGTGCCCGTTGGTGATTAGTGGACACGAACTGTATGCTAATTTCATCGTCCACGACCTATCCAACTTTGATGCTATTCTTGGCATTGATTGGTTAGGAGCTTTTTATGCCACGATTGACTGTCACCGGAAGAAAGTGGTGTTCGAAATTCCTGACCATCCAGTGTTCGAATTTGTCGGCGGAGAGTGTTCGCTTGGACCTGTCAAGTTCCGAGCCCAGCCTTACCGATTGACCGTTGCATCTATGATTGCTGAGCCAGAGAAGCCTGCAGTAGTGAGAGACTTCGAAGACGTCTTCCCTGAAGACATTTCTGGACTGCCGCCCGATCGAGCGTTGGAGTTCGGCATCGATCTTATGCCAGGAGCTCAACCAATTTCGAAGGCGCCGTACCGTATGGCTCCTGCAGAATTAGAAGAGTTAAGAAAGCAGTTGGATGAGCTACTACAGAAGGGTTTCATTCATCCCAGCGTATCTCCATGGGGTGCACCCGTCTTGCTAGTGAAGAAGAAAGATGGCTCGAGAAGAATGTGTATTGATTATCGAGAGTTGAATCAGATCACAGTGAAGAACAAGTACCCGCTGCCTCGCATTGATGATATCTTCGATCAGCTTGGTGGATCGAGGGTATTTTCGAAGTTAGATCTCCGGAGCGGATACCATCAAGTCAGAGTCAAAAAGGAAGATGTGCTCAAGACCGCTTTTCGGACTAAGTACGGGCATTACGAGTTCGTTGTCATGCCGTTCGGTGTGACGAACGCTCCTGCTGTGTTCATGAATCTCATGAACCTTATCTTTTATGACTTCCTCGACAAGTTCGTGGTGATTTTCATAGACGACATCTTGGTGTACTCGAAGAGCGAGGAAGAGCATGCAGAACATCTGAAGATAGTCTTGGAGACACTCCGTCACCATAGACTGTATGCCAAGTACAGCAAATGCGAATTCTGGCTGGATAGAATTGCATTTCTTGGGCATGTAGTATCGGGAGCCGGTATCTCAGTGGATCCGGAGAAGGTCAAAGCAGTCAGTGAATGGCATACACCTCGATCGGCATCGGACATCAGGAGTTTCCTTGGATTGGCTGGATACTACCGCAGATTTATCAAGGATTTCTCGAAGATAGCTGAGCCGATGACGAAATTGACTAGGAAGGATGTTAAGTTCAATTGGTCAGACTCTTGTGAGCAAGCTTTTTCTACCTTGAAGGAGAGACTGACTACTGCACCAGTCTTAGCTATTCCAGACAGAAGCGGAGGCTTCGAGATTTTCTGCGACGCATCGGGCAAAGGACTTGGATGCGTTCTGCACCAACACAATCATGTGGTCGCATATGCTTCGCGACAATTGAAGGTCCATGAGAAGAATTATCCGACCCACGATTTGGAGCTAGCCGCCGTCATCTTTGCTTTGAAGATTTGGCGACATTTCTTACTGAGTGAGAAAGTGAAAATCTTCACCGATCACAAAAGTTTGAAATATATATTCACCCAGAAGGAACTAAATATGAGACAGCGTAGATGGTTGGAATTGATGGCAGACTACGACATCGATCTTCAGTATCATCCAGGGAAGGTAAATGTCGTACCAGATGCCTTGAGTCGACTGCCCGAAGTGATGATTATCACCGCTCAGTGGAGATTGCAGCAGGACATACGAAGGATGAATGTTGAAGTTGTACTACCGGGAGTCACATCGTCGTTGATGAACATGCAGATTCAGTCGACGATTGTAGATCGAATCAAAACTGCTCAAGATGGAGATGCTAAGTTGAAGAAGATCAGAGAGCAAGTCGAAGCAGGACTTCGGACAGATTTTCTGATTCACGCGGATGGATCTTTGAGATATGGTAGTAGGATCTGCGTACCTGCCGGAGATATCAGAGAGGAGTTGATGAATGAGGCTCACAGTTCGCCTTATTCTATTCACCCTGGAGGTACTAAGATGTACAAAGATCTTCGACAGAATTTCTGGTGGCATGGGATGAAAAGAAGTGTGGCACGGAGTGTTGCCAAGTGCCTCGTGTGTCAGCAAGTGAAAGCTGAACATCATCGCACTGCTGGACTATTGCAACCTCTGCCGATTCCGGAGTGGAAGTGGCAGCACATCACGATGGACTTCGTGACTGGCTTACCTCGGAGCACCAAGCAGAACGACGCGATATGGGTCATCGTTGATCGATTGACCAAGTCCGCGCACTTTATACCTTTCCGAGTTGGGCAATCCACGGAGATATTAGCAAGAAAGTATATGGAGGTAATGACCTAACTCATACCTTAATAGTTTCCTTCTAGTACTAGTCGTGACGTGAATTATGTCGTGTAGGAGATCGTGCGCTTGCATGGAGTCCCTGTGAGCATTGTATCAGATCGTGATACGAGATTCACATCTCAGTTCTGGAAGAGTCTGCAGACCAATCTGGGTACCAGTCTGAAGTTCAGTACTGCGTATCACCCGCAGACGGATGGACAGTCGGAGCGCACTATTCAGATATTGGAGGATATGTTGAGAGCTTGCATGTTGGACCTCAAGGGTTCGTGGGAGGATCACCTGCACTTGGTGGAGTTTTCCTACAACAACAGCTACCAGGCGAGCATTGGCATGGCGCCTTTTGCTGCTCTCTACGGGAGGAAATGTCGATCGCCACTGAGTTGGGACGACATTGGTGATAGAGAACTCTTGGGCCCAGAGATGATAGTGGAAGCAGTTAATGTTGTGCGAGATATCAGAGACAAGATTCGAATCGCCCAGGACCGTTATAAGCATTGGGCAGATGCTAAACGGCGTCCTCTGGAGTTTCAGCCGGGAGATCATGTGTTTCTGAAGATCTCACCAAATCGAGGAGTGATTCGATTTGGAAAGAGAGGCAAGCTTAGTCCGAGATTTATTGGACCCTTCGATGTGTTGGAGCGAGTTGGAGAGGTAGCATATCGCTTAGCCTTGCCACCGTCCTTAGTGGGAGTACATGACGTCTTTCATGTGTCCCAGCTCCGTCGTTATATCAGCGACCCTTCTCATGCTGTGGACTACTCTGAGATTACAGTTCGACCAGATCTGACGTACGAACAGCAACCGGTGGAGATCTTAGATCGACGTCAAAAAGTTTTCAGGAACAAGACTGTTGATCTAGTCAGGGTGATGTGGCGTCGCGACTCGCCAGGAGAGTCAACCTGGGAGCGGGAAGATGAGATACGGGAGCGTTATCCATATTTGTTCCCTACTCTTTAGTTGATGAGAATTCCGAGGACGGAATTTTTCTTAAGGTGGGTAGAATGTAACGGTCGGTATTTTCTAGGCGTATTATTATTGTATGTCCGTATTTACATCCGGATATTTTTGTGCGCAAATTCTTTTGTGCGTCGACGCGAGCGCGTATCCGCTTTTTGTTTTACCGTACCAACATTTATTGACTATCAATTTTTACAAATTACCTTAATTTAATTATCTCGCTAATTACAAAATTGCTAATCACCTTTTAACTTTCACTAATTACTTTATGTATTTTATTAATTACATTTTTTTTCTTAACAACTTAATTACTTAAATTAAAAAGCTAATCAGATTTTAATTAATTAAACCTATTGAATTCCACCGTTCGGGTGGGTGAGATCCAACAGCCTTCAATTTGTTCTCCCCACAACCAGCTATTTCCTCCATCAAATTGTCTCCCCGCTGTTCTTATAACAGTATTACCTCAACAGCTAGGAACGACAACCTGCAACTTCCTCTTCCCCTGTAAGGTTCTCCAAGCCAAAACCCAAAACCAGAAACAAAGCTTCCCCAAAACAATACAAACATCAATTCCCCAAGCAATTTCTCCTCAAAATCAAATTCACAAACACAACCCAAACTGATTCTTTTGAAATCAGAAATCAAAATCTTGAGGGATAATTTCAGATTCAAAAACCATTTCAGATCCATTTCAAACTCAGATCAACCCTTCGAAGAAAACTACTTCAGATCTGTAAATAAATCAAACAAAGGATCTGATCTCCCCCTCCTTCCTCTTCTCCTTCCTCCTCTCCTCCTCCCTAAGCTGGCCTCCACCCTCACCTGCGCGCAGCCGCCAGCCCAAGCCGCCGCCGCCCGCCGTTCACCCCGCACCGCCCGCCGTTCACCCCGCACCGCCCGCACCTGGGAGCCGCCGCCGCCGCCGTTGCCTGGCCGGAGCGCCGCCTGGCCGGAAGCCGCGCCCCTCCGCCGTCATCTCCTCTCCCCCTCCTCCCTCACGCGCAGTAAGCCCTCCCCTTGCGTTTTTGCTCTTGCTGCCTTTGTTTGTAAACAAAAAAAAAAGAGGAAAGCAAAAGAACACAGACTGAAGAATAAATGAGATGGGTGACAGTAAGAAAGAATTAAAAACATCCTATAGCTAATAATAGTAAGAAGTAGTCAATGAGAAATGGGGACAGAGTGTAAGAGAGAGTGTCAGCTTATTAAAAGAACAAAGAAAGAATAGAGAGAGATAGGTTTAGATAAGAATGAGTTTAAATGTATACAAATATATTTAATAAGTTGGTTGAAAGCCTTATTAATATGAAATGAGAGATAGTTATGTTAGGGTTATATTTTTAACATGCTAACTTTTACCCTAAGTCAAACTAGTAGGTGTAATAGGCGTAGAGTAAGTAAGATTATTAATCATGATGTTAACATTACCATTAGCCCAATCCTTAACTAGTATTAAATTGGTATTAATATGTTGCTAAGTATTAAATTATAAATTAACCGGCCGGTAGTAATATTTGCAACTTGTTGTTAGACCATATCAGAATGAATAAGGCGTTTCATGTTAGTTTAAACATCACCTTAACCAGTGAGTCCAATGAAATTAGACAAACCCAATTTAGGGATTAAACCGGTATTTTGATTATCTCGCAGAAATCTAATTCGGTGAATTGTTTAACCAAAACAGAGAACCAGCAGTACCAACCCGTAGTACCCGTCCAGAGGAACCCACGACAACCGATATCAGAGGAAACAGGCAAGTGATACTTGCCAGTAATTATTTAGGCCGTGTTTTAGGCCAATTTGTAAAATTGTGTAAAAGAGACTAGGCGGTGAAATGATAGTCGCCTAGACGCCCTATTTGATCTAGTTTGACAACGAAACTAGATCCGACACTTTTTACATGTTTCCATTCATGCTGCCATGTCACGTTTACTTTCAATTAACTGTACGCACTTTAACTGCTCATTACATGTCATGCATCAAATTGTTCTATCGTGATTGCGTAGCACACGCTACAATAATTGTAACTATTGAGGCTAGGCACCTGCTTTGCGGGCACAACCCTATGCCAATAACACTTCCTGGCTCGTGATCCAGAAGCGAGCACAGTGTTGTTGGGAAACCAACGCTCGATACACGTGGAGGGGTAGGGTTAAGCGATCACTTGAGCGTAGAAGTGTGCCCGTACAGCCACTTCAGCCAAAAGGCGTAAACCCTGTGCACATCGTGAATACAAGTTAATCGTGAAATCGTGAAATCGTGAAATAGTGATTTGTAGCTTTCTGCTACGACGTGCTTAATTATTTTCATCCTGTTAATTTAATTGTTGCACTCTTTTAATGTCATGCCATATCATCATTGTAAGAACTGCTAGTTGCATTATTTTATTTGTATCCTTGCACAAAAGTTCTCCGCTTCCCTTGGGAGACTTTTGCTGACATGTGCCCTTTTCTCTTTGGGTGACACATGTCAGGATTTGAGACAGAACAGGTTGTTGAGGACGAGCAGTTCGTTGACGCTGAGTTCGAGGTCCCTACTGAGACCGAGTTCGAGGACACTGGTGACCAGTCCTAGACTCGTTTGGAGTCTCCCCTTAGTTGTTACCTTTGCTTAGTTGTTGTTAGGTTTCGGTGCGTAGCACCTACCTCTCTTTGTTTTGTATGGCCATGCTTTAGGCCTATTGTTCAGACTCGTACTTTTGTGACTATTCTGTGATGTAATATTTGTTGGATGTTGTTGGTGGATATTTTTCTTATCTGCTTTATTATTGTTGTTGTTTCGTCGCAATGCAAGGACCTGCTACTTTCGAAAAAAAAAATTTTACAGACGCTTATCAGACTGCAGCTTCACAGCTCCACGTCTGAGCGGACCTCCTCACGTCTCGCCTACCATATTAGGGAAGCGGGGCGTGACATAATAGATCTAGGAGGCAATGCATTGAACCAATTCTTTGCCTTGTCTTTCAATGAGAATGGAAAAAGTTTAAGATAAACAACATCATTACTAACTTTTCCATCCAACTGTGTAGAGCATGCTTCTTCAAACGTTTTAATATGTAAGTAAGGGTTTTCCCTATCCTCTCCATGGTAAGAGGGAAGGATCTGGATCACCCCGGCTTTAAGCGAAAAAGAATGAGCACCCTCAGGCAAAACAATGCATGACTCAGATGCAACTCTAGTGGGCATATAAGTAGCACTCAATGGTAGTTCTTGTGGGTGTACAAGAGGTTGTTCGTTATTATTAGCCATGTTTTCAATTCTTATCAATCTGTGTGAAGTGGAGGTCCTATGCCACATAAACTAGCAAAGAGATATTTTTTTTGTTTTCAATAATAAAACTAAGCTATAAAGTGGAAGGATCTCACCGAGTACTCCTCTGAAAAGCTGAAAATGTGGATCAAAGATACCGTTGTCCCCGGCAACGGCGCCAAAAACTTGCCTCTCTCAAAACAATGTGAGCTTTACTCCCAAGCGCAGGAGATCGTGCAAGTAGTATCTGGAGAGTCCAGAGTCGAATCCTCGGGACAAGTCGACCTGAGATAACACGAATTCAACTAATCAAATAAAATATACGGTTAAGAAAACAACCACCTTTGTGAAGGTGAAGAATAGTGTAAGGATTTGTAGCAAAGGAAGTGGTTCCTAAAAGTATTACGGTATCACGAAAGTTTGGTATCCAATGAGACAAATATGCTACGGTTGTGAGTTCATTAAGAGTTTATAGTCGCTGAAATTTCACGTCTTTTAATATCACACAACGCTTCACCCGGTCAAGGTGTGAAGGCGTCGGAAGATAAATCGATGAAAACTAGTCAAAATAGCCTTAAACGTATTACTAGCAATGTTGATCTCATTAAACAATAATCGCAGCGATAAGTTCAGATTAGAGAACACAAATTAGCTAGCCTTATCAGGGCCTAGCCATAGGGCACATCAACAATACCGACAATAAGCAAATACCCATCAAATACGTTGTAGAAATCAACATTACTAGCAATTTAAACATGATAATAGGGCTAAAGACATGAAATTTAGCAACTACATACTCCTAACTACATCACAACCATAGCACAAAGAGATTAGCCACGCATGGTGCAATAAAAATCAGATTTGATAGCAAAATACATCGTTTAGGAAGCAAAATACAAAGAAATACACCAAATACGGGGTATAAGTTCAAGAAATTATCACCAAATCTCCTCTTTAGAACCCAAAACTCTCTGAGAATAGGAAGAATAGTCTCTGGAAATTTTCAGAATTTTCTCCTGGAGAAATACGCACAGTAGCCGCTCCAAAAGTCTCAAAATACGCCAGAATACCCCCCAAAACCCTAGAAATACGCTTATATAATAGCATTGCGGGTTTTGGGGGTATAACGGGTCGAAACCCGCTTGAACTTGATCAAACCCGCTTGAAAATCGATCGGCGCAATCGTGGACCGCACGATCAAAGCGGGATTGAACCACGTCGCGCCATGTGGCCTCCGAAGCGGATCCATTATCCATCTGCGCCCGCTTCGCATCTCATTTCGAAATCTCCGAGCGCCCTTCGGTTAATTCGCGACCTTCGGATCGACATCGTAGGGTCGAGAATCCGCCGCTTCGTCGTAAACGCGGGAGCGCCCGCCGCCGTTAGATCATGATCGGAGGGGTTATAATCAGCCACGTCGCTGCTCAGCGAATTCGAATTCGCAGCGATTTTGAACCGTCCAATTCAGCGGGGACATTACGGATGGACGCCGCGTGTCCCGTTTATCTCCGCCTGCAGCTCGCCATCGAGATCTTTTGGCGACCGTTGGATCATTATCCAACGGTCACGAAAAATATGAAATTCCTCAGCGATCGTGCCGTCGGATTTAGCGTGAACGGCTGCGATGATGCCACGTGTCCCGTATTTCGTCGTATTTGCTTATTTTCGTGCGTATTTCCCCAATAAAATAGTATTCTGCATTCAAAAATACACAGTAATAGCACAGATCTCAGAAAAATACAAATAAATAGTCGTTGGAATCGTAAGATCGAGACCAAGCTAGGAAAAATATAAAATATGCAGAAATACTCCGTTAATTCATGTTGTGTGCACAAATAAGGTGATTTCTCTAATAATTAATGGTGTACAAAATACACACATATTAGAGAGCAATTAAGCATTATATAGGCACATCATAGGACTAATTAGGGGGTTAAATACGCAATATTCAACCCGAATCAATCACCACCCAACAACTCACAGTAACTCCATCTCCTCCCGCAGTCCAAAGCCTCCGATCCTCTCCTCAAGCCTCTCGAACTCCGATAGCCTCGTCCACCGTCGCCCTCAGTCTTCAAGGCCACCACCACCTCAGTCGACCACCCTCCCGCAGCAGCAACCTTAACTCGTCGTCGACCTACACCAAACCCCAGCGCCACCTCACTACGACGACGCCAACCCTTAACACCACCGACCTTCCTCCTACCTCCAACTCCGGTGATCAAGCTCCCCAGCCCTTCGACCTCTTCTCCTCAATCGAACCTAAACACCCTCGAGCCACCGTCCTACTCTTAGCCACCACTGCCATCTCATCCCATCTACTCCTTTCCCAGGCGTCGCCATCCCCCAGCGCCTCTGCAACCCCGCACACCGGTGCCACCTCCAACAGCCTTGCACCCTCGCCACAACACCCTCATCATCCCGATCTATCTCTCCTCACCGTCAAACTTTGACAACACACCTCCCTTTCGCCGCCATCACAACCCTGTCGACTTCTTCCGTCGCCGTCCCAGTGCCACCAACCCCACCTGCAAACAACACGCAACGACAACGAAGAGAGAGAGAGAGAGAGAGAGAGAGAGAGAGAGAGAGAGAGAGAGAGAGAGAGACGCCATGAGTTTGATTTACATTAGGTGCATAATATACGAAGGTGTATTACACACACACGCGCGCGGTCAGTTATTTATGTATGTGTGTAAGTTATATACGTACGGTATATATATGTATATATATGTATAGGTTATAAATAGATATGCTAGTACACACACACACACACGGTTAGTTTTTAAAAATGTAAAAATACTTTTAGCTTGGTATTATAAAATCCAACCTTGCAGATAAATTCATGCCTTTCGTGCGATCTCCTGGACACCAAAATTGCTCCAATCAGGCAAGTGTATTATTCTCTGTGAATGTTTGAAGTTGCGCATATATACTGCTAAACCAGTGTTTAAATCATTTTGCAGCAATTTTCATGTGAATGCCTCTCTGAAACACACGTGACTTAAAAATTACTCATCATAAGGACAATTTTGACAACAATTGCATAAAAATCTAGTGTGTAGATTGTGAGAAATTAATTTTGCAAGATTAAGGGTTTTGTATTTTGAATTTCTGAAAAATGCGATTGTTGCCCTTAAAGTTGCTGATTATGTTTTAAAAATCCAAAAGAATTGTATTTGACATTAGAAATTAATTCTCTCACGGTGTAATTTATTATGTCAGCTTTTTGTGGATTTTGAAGTTGTAAATCGTTGGGTCACCATGCAAACTCATATGTGAAAAATGCTTCTACCTTGTTAAAAACAACCATAACATGCCCTCATTGTATGTTTGTATCATTCCTTGTGCCACACCATCTCTGGATCGTTTACTCCAAATGAAATGTGATGTTAAGCCCTTGGGGCCTGTACGGAATATTGGGCCCTTGGGCATTTACGGAATATTGCCATATGACATACATTGAACTATACATATGCACAATGACACGTTTGGGTGAGGTAGTGGTAGGCCCAAAATAGTGCTTCTCTCAAGCGCAAGAGTCCGTACAAGTAATATAATCTGGGAGTCCAGATGTCGAATCCTCGGGAGAAAATCTGTTGCAACCATAGCTCAAATCAAATAAAAAGCCGACGAAGAGAAACTAACCACTTCAATAATGATGGTGATGTGAATGGAGTTGATCGTGGTGAACAATGCGAACGAAGAAAAGTGTATGAAAATATCGATAAAAAGTATGCACATGGTATGGGTTCGTTAGGATCAATGATTCGTATTAATTTGGTTGACGGATATAACACAATGAATTCTCTTTTTGAGAGCAATTCACCGGAAAATACCCAATATAACTCAATGAATTCTCCTTTTGGGAGCAATTCATCGGAAAATACCCTTTTGGGGGTTCAAGCACAAAATTCAATAAGATCGTTGCTAAAGTTATAATCTTCTAAAAATACGATATGAAACTCTCTTTTGGAGAGATCAAAACTCACCCGTGTGGGGTGATCATCAACTCAATCACTTCTTTTGGAAGATGAAAAAGAAGATTTAATAACAAAGATCACAACTTTATCAACGTTAACGATTAAGCACAACGAATATTCAACCAAACTAACACAAATCACATCCCCTAACTACACCATACCATGCACAAATAAGATTTAGCTACTCATAATGCAAGAAAAATCAAAGTTCATAGCAAAATACATCAATCTAATAGCCAAATACGATAGAAAAGCATCAAATACGGGGTATGAGTTTAGAATTCTATCACCAAATCTCCAAATTAGGACCCAAAACTCTCTGCAAATACTAAGAATAGCCTCTGGAATTTTACAGAATTTTTCAGAGGAGGAATACGGCTCCTAGAGCCTCCAATACGCCCATAATACGCCAGGATTCGCTCAAAAACCCTAGAATACGCTTATATAATAGGCAATGCGGGTTTAATGAGCTTAACGGGTCTAAACCCGCACCAAATTACGCCCAAACCCGCACCCGCGAGCCGCCGCTATTCTCAACCGTCGATCTGGGCGGGATTTGCCCTGGGGAAGCCATGTGTCCCTCTTATCGGGTCTGCCCACTTGCGCTTCTTCGGATCCGCTTCGGAGTTGCTCCGAGCCGTCGGATCAAGCGGTTCGATGCCAGGATATCGCCACGTGTGCACGCGATGGACATCCGCTTCGCAGACTTCGAATTCGAGCGGGCGTCGTTTGGACCGTTGGATCGTAATCCAACGACCAGAAAGTGACCACGTCGCCCGATCATTTCGGTCAGCTCCGCTTCGTTCTCCGCCGTTGGATCATCCTCCAACGGTTATCATCACGTCGCGTCGCCCCTCAGCGAATTCGAATTCGAAGCGATTCGAACCGTTCGATTTAGCGGGGACTTCACGGATGGACGCCACGTGGCCGTAGAATCTCCGCCCGCTTCAACTTTCAGCTTCGTGCGACAGCCGTTGGATTATCATCCAACGGTCTGGAGGCGGCCACGTCTCCCCAATGATAGATGCATCCGTTGCTGTTCGATTTGATATCGACGGCTGAGAACACGTCGCGTGTCCGCCAAGATTCGTGCGGCGACCGTATTTTCGTATTTTCGTGCATATTTTTCCATTTAAATGGTATTCTGCATTCAGAAATACACAGTAATTAGCACAGATCTCAGAAAAATACAAATAAATAGTCGTTGGAATCGTGAGATCGAGACCAAACCATGAAAAATATAAAAAAGCAGAAATACTCACTAAAATTCATACTTTGTGCCCAAATAAGGTGATTTCTCTAATAAATGTTGGTGTACAAAATACGAATGAATTAGAGAACAATTTAGCTTCATATGAGCACAAAGTAGGGCTAAATGGGGGGTTAAATATATAATATTGAACCCGAATCACACCCCCCAACTAGCGATTTGCTAGTCTCTAGCAAAGATAGCGATAAATTCGGATGATTAATAAAACAATAAGTTCTTTCGATCGCTTATGGCATGGCTCAAAAATACACATTCCAACATGATCTTGACCATCAATATACACAATCCATGACTAAGATCAATCACACGATATTTTCTCTAATTTAATTTGAATAAATGACATGCAAGCATCGTTTTGCGCAAGCGAAAGTATAACACATCGTTATATTCTAGTCTTCTCATTTCCAAGGAATTGGCCTATCAAAACAATCATTCAAATCATAGGTCTCTTTAGTTGCTTGGATTATTCGCCACTTCTTTTCTTTTATAAGTTCCGTGTAACGCGCATCAAGCAACATTTGCGGAAAAAAAAATATAACTTGGATCGCTCCATCAAATGAGTTAGTTTCCGGTCAATGGCTCCCAAATCAGACGATCGTAGGGCATTAGGCCAAAAAGAACCACTCAGACCGTACTACTCGAGCCAACCAAGTTATTTATTAGTGACATCCTTATTCATTCATTTTTCTTCATTCATTTTTCATTCATTTTTTTCTTCTTTTTTATATAAGCAACTCAATACCCATTCTTCGAACAAAACATTAATAACAAAGGCCAAATTCCTCTTCAACTTGAAGACTTGTCTTAATAAATCGTGTATACTTAAGCTTTTTCATCACATTAGCATGCATGAAATAAATTCAAACTATTTCGAGATATTAATCAAGGCAATTGAAAATTTTCATGAATAGCATATTAACGGTAATTGCATGAAGGAAAAATAATTTAATCAAGGCATAAACAATTTTTAGAACTCAATTAATGCGTAATCATCCGCATTTGTGGCATATGAAGGAGTTTTAAATGATGAGATATGGTGATTTATTCTTCTCAAAAAAAATCCTAAGGTCTCATACACACCCCCCAACTAAAGATGGACATTGTCCTCAGTGTCAAAAGGGGTACGAGTTTATTCAAGCAAGCAACCTAGAAAGCATATAAAATCTACACTACTGGAAAGAACACACCGTGATCAAATGGCAGATCCCGAATCTTTAATTGTGGAGGAAGTTGTTCAATTTACTCCTTGCGCTCCTCAGCGATTATTTTTCCTCCAAAAGCTAAATTGGATTCCAGCAACGTAACCCCCAGCATCTCTATAAGATGTTCATCTGTATCCTGCGAGAGATGAGTCACGTCAATCCATTTTAGTCTAAGATTCTTCTCAATAAAAGTATTCCAAATGTAGTCGTCAAAATAGTTGAAATAAATTGAAGCAAGTTGACGACTACTCCCTGAAAGATATGCACTACTCTCGGTATGATGCTCGATCGTTGGGGAGAGGGTAAATGATTTTGGGATAAAACTGGAGGAGGGCATGGTTCTGACTCCATGGCGATAATCTCAAAACCCTTGTCCCTAGCTGTCTCCTCCTCTCGTTCATCCAAAATTGCTAGCTAATCCTCTCTTTTGCACACACTTTCTGCCATGTAGATATTTTCATTTGTGTCCTCAACATGACATGGTTTGCTCGATTTTCCTGCAATAGAAGATAAACTCGTATTAGATTCTTGAAGTTGAATTTCAAACGAATTATTTTCTTCTAAGCAAGTGGCAATCAGAGTAAGATTTTCAAAGGATTTCTGAATTTGCCGACTCCGAGCAAGGAAATTCTCCTGGAATTGATGGGATGTAGCCTCATGTGTCTGAATAATCAGGTAAACTTCCTCTTTCAAGGATTGCAAAGGTACGTCTACGCTTTGCTCTTCTTGATCAAGGCACGAAGGCTCCGTTGAATCGCTCTCTGAAGTCTCTTCCATGGTTTCTACATTTTCTTGCAAAGACTCCATGTATTCCCACGCCTCTATCGGCGTCATGACACCCAAGAATTCCTGCAGCTGTGGTCGTAGTCCATCTAGAAAGAACTCCATAAGCTCGTTCTTTGTGTACCCATGCTGCGGATAGCTCGATACTATGTCTGTGAACCCCCTCCAGGCCTGAAAGAAAGTTTCACAGTCAGTCTGATTAAAATTAACGATCTTGAGCTTCTCCATCCTATGTTTGTGTGCGTTAGCATACTTTGCATCATACAGATTGTTTGTGCAATAGAAATTCATATACTCCATTTAAAAAATAAAAGTTTATGTACAATAAAATAAAACAAAAATTTATATACAGTAAAGTGGAAAAATCTCACCGAAGGTCTTCTAAATGAAATGAAATGTGGTAACAAACCATTCCTCCCTGGCAACGGCGCCAAAAACTTGGTAGGCCCAAAATAGTGCTTCTCTCAAGCGCAAGAGTCCGTACAAGTAATATAATCTGGGAGTCCAGATGTCGAATCCTCAGGAGAAAATCTGTTGCAACCACAGCTCAAATCAAATAAAAAGCCGACGAAGAGAAACTAACCACTTCAATAATGATGGTGATGTGAATGGAGTTGATCGTGGTGAACAATGCGAACGAAGAAAAGTGTATGAAAATATCGATAAAAAGTATGCACATGGTATGGGTTCGTTAGGATCAATGATTCGTATTAATTTGGTTGACGGATATAACACAATGAATTCTCTTTTTGAGAGCAATTCACCGGAAAATACCCAATATAACTCAATGAATTCTCCTTTTGGGAGCAATTCATCGGCAAATACCCTTTTGGGGGTTCAAGCACAAAATTCAATAAGATCGTTGCTAAAGTTATAATCTTCTAAAAATACGATATGAAACTCTCTTTTGGAGAGATCAAAACTCACCCTTGTGGGGCGATCATCAACTCAATCACTTCTTTTGGAAGATGAAAAAGAAGATTTAATAACAAAGATCACAACTTTATCAACGTTAACGATTAAGCACAACGAATATTCAACCAAACTAACACAAATCACATCCCCTAACTACACCATACCATGCACAAATAAGATTTAGCTACTCATAATGCAAGAAAAATCAAAGTTCATAGCAAAATACATCAATCTAATAGCCAAATACGATAGAAAAGCATCAAATACGGGGTATGAGTTTAGAATTCTATCACCAAATCTCCAAATTAGGACCCAAAACTCTCTGCAAATACTAAGAACAGCCTCTGGAATTTTACAGAATTTTTCAGAGGAGGAATATGGCTCCTAGAGCCTCCAATACGCCCATAATACGCCAGGATTCGCTCAAAAACCCTAGAATACGCTTATATAATAGGCAATGCGGGTTTAATGAGCTTAACGGGTCTAAACCCGCACCAAATTACGCCCAAACCCGCACCCGCGAGCCGTCGCTATTCTCAACCGTCGATCTGGGCGGGATTTGCCCTGGGGAAGCCACGTGTCCCTCTTATCGGGTCTGCCCGCTTGCGCTTCTTCGGATTCGCTTCGGAGTTGCTCCGAGCCGTCGGATCAAGCGGTTCGATGCCAGGATATCGCCACATGTCCACGCGATGGACAGCTGCTTCGCAGACTTCGAATTCGAGCGGGCGTCGTTTGGACCGTTTGATCGTAATCCAACGGCCAGAAAGTGACCATGTCGCCCGCTCATTTCGATCAGCTCCGCTTCGTTCTCCGCCGTTGGATCATCCTCCAACGGTTATCATCACGCCGCGTCGCCCCTCAGTGAATTCGAATTCGAAGCGATTCGAACCGTTCGATTTAGCGGGGACTTCATGGATGGACGCCACGTGGCCGTAGAATCTCCGCTCGCTTCAACTTTCAGCTTCGTGCGACAGCCGTTGGATCATCATCCAACGGTCTGGAGGCGGCCACGTCTCCCCTAATGATAGATGCATCCATTGCCGTTCGATTTGATATCGACGGGTCTGCCAAGATTTGTGCGGCGACCGTATTTTCGTATTTTCGTGCGTATTTCTCCATTTAAATGGTATTCTGCATTCAGAAATACACAGTAATTAGCACAGATCTCAGAAAAATACAAATAAATAGTCGTTGGAATCGTGAGATCGAGACCAAGCCATGAAAAATATAAAAAAGCAGAAATACTCACTAAAATTCATACTTTGTGCCCAAATAAGGCGATTTCTCTAATAAATGTTGGTGTACAAAATACGAATGAATTAGAGAATAATTTAGCTTCATATGAGCACAAAGTAGGGCTAAATGGGGGGGGGGGTTAAATATGTAAGATTGAACCCGAATCAGGTAGTACATTATACTAGATGTCAGAATGCTGGATTTCACTCTACAGATAAATTTGACCATCGCCCAAATGGGGTCGGTAAGTACAGAACCACGGGTAGCTTCCGTTGGTTTGAGTGTAATTGTAGTTTCTTCCGCCCTCGAACATTGGACTTGTCACTAGATTAAGAGATTAAATGACACACCACTTTACTTCTACTGTTGCTATCATAAATTGTGTAACCTGCTAACTCCTCTTACCATGCTCATATGCGCTTGTCATGCTTTACTTTGTACACCACACTTTGCCATGCTCACTACACTTTACTTTGTGCGCTACTCTTTGTCATGCTCGCATGTTCTCTTACGCTGCCCATATTTTACTTGATAGTGATCACATTGGGTTGCTCATCTTTAAAGCTTTGCAAAATATACATATATTATAATGTTTTAAATCTTGCCAAGGGTCCATTTTTCTAACATTTTAAATCTTGCCGAGTGACCATCGCTGACGTATATTTCCCTATTTGTTATTTTGTGAAATATACGTCAGATTTTGAGACAAAATTTGTAGATAAGCATACATTAAGACTGAGCTTGTTGACCAGGAGTTCCCGGACGCTGAGATCTCTCGCTGAAGAACAACGTGCCATCGCAACACCGCTATAAATTAATATTTGTTGTTGTAATCTTATTCATGTGTATTTCATTTCATGTATCTGTTCCTAATGGCCATGCTAGGCCTTATTTGTGTACATGTAATCTGGACGTTGACTTTGTAATAATGATAATTTGTATTGTTCTGAGTTCACATGCGAGAAAACTGCAATGTTTTAATCACAGACACTATTGTGCTTACGTCAAAGAAGAAAGAAAACAGTCCTTCTTCTTTACTTTAAGCACATGCGGACCCGTTCACGTTCTCGCTCCCAAGTACAATGGGAAGCGGGGCATGACAGTGTTGGCTTTGTTGATACTAAGAATGGCTTAGTGTTAACTATATGACTTGGTGTTGGTGTCGACTTAGACCTAAAATTTATCAACTTAAATCCCCGCATCCCTAACTTACTAAGGATTTACATGGAACCCATGCTTGCTATGACTTCACACTCATTACATGGAACCCATGCTTACTATATTGGCACACTTGACCCGTACAACCCATGCTTACAACGTTGTTATGCCCAATTGCATGATGTTCATGTTTTAAATGACATATTACCTGCTGCATGTTAACTGTTTTTTGTTTTGACTGTGTTAATACACATTGCATGCTATATGGAATATCATGTGGAATATCGTGTGGAATATCATGTTGCAATCTCATGTTGGAATACACTATTTGAAACATATACTCGATACACTTGACACTTCACTAGGCTTTGGGGTAACTCATTGTAGAGAGAGTGTGAGAGTGACAAGCTAGAGTCACCTCTCCCATCCCGTCCAGTTTTAAAAGTGTATACTCTCGTCCCGTTTCAAAAGTGTGTTATGCCGCCCGGGATTAGATCTCCATGGCGTAAGAGGTGGTCTCATGGTTGCATACTGCACTCTCCTACGTGAGTCATGATATAGTTTAGTAATTTACTGCTAGCACCACTTTAGCCATGTCATTATATGCACGTCATGTTCTGTTGCGACCTTGCATGTTTACCATTGTTACTATCCATGCCTGCTTGTCTTACTATTACTACCACTTTGCATGCTATATATCATTATGTCATGTATGCCTTGCCACAGTTGTTACTCTTTTACGCTACTCATCGTACTTGCATGTAAGGCTGCTTTTACTTTACTTGCTGCACTTGAATGATTATCCTTAGTTATTTTTCATAGCATGTTTCATGCTTGTTCACTGGTTTTACTACCTTTTTTGAATTGTTGTGACTTACATACGGTTCCGCTTCATGACACCGTCAAACGACGCACAGGTTGAAGGAGAGGCTCCTAAGTTTGAGGAGCCTGAGTTTGACTAAGAGGCTGCATAATTTTGAAGTTTGAGTTATGTGTTATATTTCTATACATATTTCATTTTCCCTTCATGTGTCCTTGTGTGAGCGGTTTGGAACCTAAATTGTTTTTACTGGTTAACTACATTACATGCAAATGTATCCAATAGTAATGGCCCCCAGAGAGTGAGTCGTTACAAGTTTGGTGGGCCGTGTAAGTCTGCATTAACTATCTCATTAAATTATAGTAAGATCAGGATGTACCATATAAAATACTCAAATTGACTTTGAGTACACGAAGTCTCGAGTTTTCCCCTGTATGTGACATATATGCGGAGTGTCCTTATTACCCATCTTCCTTGGTCATCATTACCATCCTTGAACTCTTAATCCTTGTCTAAGAACTTGTGTTCCATCCTTTGGATGAAACTTTATACTCTTTAGATGGCAATTAGAGTGACATTCCGTATGTAGTACCATTCATTCACTTCATTGTCGTCGTCCTTCTTGTGATGTCCTTTCGATCATCCTTCTTATTCTTAGAATACTTCCTATTGCATTTAGTACGCATAAGCTCAGCTCTGGTTATGCCCTTTTGTAAGGAGGGCAGCGTTCGAAATTATCGACCATTCGAAGTTCGAGTCCGACAACGAGAGCAGATCTGAAGTACCAGTAAAGTTCAAGGCCAAACCTACAGAGGTAGTAGTGATTATAATGGAAGTTGAGCCAGAGAAACATGAAGTGGTTCGAGAATTCTTGGACGTAATTCTTGATAATCTCATGGGACTACCCTTGGATCGTATCCTAAAGTTTCAATTGATCTGGTGCCATGCACCTAACCAATATCAAAGGTAATTTACCACACAAAGACACTTGAGCTAGAAAACATTGGGCTCGGTTGGATGATTTGTTGCAAAATGAATGTATACGACCTAGAATGCTCCTGTATTATTCGAAGAATGGATCCTAGTCGCATTGATAATATTTCAATTGACTTGGAGGATTAAGTAAAGTTGGACTTAAGAAGATGATATCATCAATTGAAAGTCGACGTCTAGAAGACTGCTTTTAAGACCAAGTGTATACGCTACGAATACTTGATGATGTCATTGGTGTGGTCAACGTAATGCCTGTATTCACGAATCTCATGAACCAAGTATTCTACGAGTGTATGTACATATTCATGGTAGTCCTCATCGACGACATTTTAATGTAATCAAAGGACCCTCAGAAGCATTTGAGGATGGTGTTAGATACTGGGAGACGAACCAAAAATGAGACATGCAAGTGTAGGCACCTACTTCGTCTTCATATTTCTCAAGCTTGTATTCTTCTTCTATTCGCTACTTGTATCTTATACCCGATTTCCCATAGGTTTAGATCCTTTATCTCACCAACCGTCTCCCTACCCTCATTATTTAATTCTGTCTGCATTCTCTCCTCGAGCCCCGGCCTAGCATAGCCTATCCTAACCTATCGACGACTTCGTCGCCCCATTTAATTTCCTCCATCATCTGCTCTCGATAGATCGGTGTCGCCTGCTGATCTCCATTGATCGACGACCATCCTTTGCATGCCGTCGGCTTCCAGCGACTCCCCCGCGTTACCAGTTAAACCCCAACCCCTTTGATTTTTCCTGAGGAATTCTCCTTTTTCTTCTCTAAGAGATTTTTAGGATTTTTGGTTGGATCTAGGGGTTGGGACTCAGTTTTCATCTCAATTTCGCCCATATTCTACGTCGAGTAGACGCAACCATTGCACGGAATGGATCGACAATCATCGGCGACCCTCCAACGATATGTGTTGGGATTTTGGGAATTTTTGGGCTTGGCGATGATCCTCACCACCACCCTTGCCACCACCGTGTGGTTGAGATCTTGGAAAGTTGCGGTTCTTGGGCTTCTTTTGGGCTCCTTACCTTGGGTTTTGCCCCTATTGGTGTCCTGATTGGGCTTCTTCGCGGATCTACTCCCTCGGGCTTGCTGACTTTATGTTTTTGGCTGTTTGCTTGTTGGGTGATGTTAAGTGTTGCGAAGATAAACTACTGGAGTGGGGAAGGAGTGATGGCGATAAGTATTGGTTTGATGTTGGCCTTGGGTGTTGAGGTTGGATGTTGGCCTTGTGCTTGTTTGTGGGTGTTGGCTTGTTGTTGGACATAATGGGAATTGATGGCGATGGGTATTGGCATGATGTTGGCCTTGTGCTTGTCTGTGGGTGTTGGCTTGTTGTTGGACATAATGGGAATTGATGGCGATGAGTATTGGTATGATGTTGTCCTTGGGTGTTGAGGTTGGAGGTTGGCCTTGTGATTGTCTTTGGGTGTTGGCTTGGATGTTGGCTTGTTGTTGGACATTATGGGAATTGATGGCATCAGTGCTTGGCTGGTGATGTGTAAAAGCATAAATGCATGGATTAATCGTTACGTCTTTATATGCTATATTATGAACGACATTCTCGGCTATGCCCCATTAGTCACAATTAGCCTGAGTAGAAAAAATTTATGATTTACCTTTTGATTTAGTTTATTTAGCTTGCTGGACATACTACATCATTACCCAGTTACACACATGTTTTAGGCTGTTGGATCTCGTAATAACCATTCCTTATCAATTACTTGTATACTGTTACTGATTATTCTACTCTTTAACATACCACTTCCCTCGCTATCACTTTTAGTATTATATTCGTTTATTAGCTAGCGTGGGTTTAGACATAGTTCTTATAGCCTTAGGTGTCGTATTAGTAGCTGGTAGACACGTCATTACCTTATTCGACTCATGAACTATACATTGTTTCCTGGTTAATTCGATTCAGTGCCAGTTATGTTGTCCCCGTTGAACCTCTAACTTTTTGTTGAAAGGTTAACATGGTCGGCAACGCAATACAGACGACTATTGGGTATTTTCAATTCCATGTGATGATCTGTAGGCAAAGCTCTCTGCCAACTTCATGGCTATCGAGATGATAAGATTTGATGCCTTTTCAGAATGGATTGATTTAGGACATTTCATGCCACGAGTGTTTGCTATCAAAGGATGTTGTCCAATCATCTTAAGTAAGTAGGACTAAGTATACTCAATAGGACGAGTTCATACTTAATGTGGTAGAATTACGTATCCCACTTAATACTAGAATCTAGTCTTCTAAGAAGCGAGAATCAGCGACTACTCAATGATTGTGATACAATCAAACTTCATATCGAATCAACGCTCAATTGACACTTTAGAACCAGGGTGATAACTTGGTAAGAGTGGTAAGATGACACGACTCACATATATAATCAATCTGGGAGATATATGAGGAGATACAGGTGCATTGCCCACATCGATTCGATGAATTCTAACCTTAAGAAATTCCGAGGATGGAATTTTTATAAAGTGGGTAGGATGTGACTGTCTAAATCCGTCAATACGTACTTACTTCCAAAAATATTTTTAAATAGATTTATATGATTTTTAAATTGTTTATATATATGCGTATACGATTTTTAGGTATATGTTATCAAAAAATAGTTTCACAAACATTATACAATATATTTTTGCATCATTAAAAGGGTTATAAATAATTTATATGATTTTTAAATATTTTTCTATATAAATATCATGGAACTCATTACATTAAATATTTTTCTATATAGATGTTATCATAATAGTTTTAGAATATGATAATTATGATTCTATGATATTTACTTATTCTCTGTAATTTTTATGTATTTTTCTGAGGTCAAATCGACTCGAAACCCATTAACTCGCGACCCAAGACTGATAAACACGTTTTGCCTCAAAACTTATATTTTTGTAGCTGAAAAATTTAAACGGAAATTATTTTCATGATCCTTACGAATTTAGGATCTCGTGGTATTTTTTGCAGAATTTTTCGGAAACTTTTTAGGAGGGCAAAATCGTAATTTTACTAAAACCGTTAATTGAAATTAACCTTAACGTAACCCTACCCTAACCTAGCTACCCAGCAACAAATGGGGGTGGATGAGATCTAACACCAAACCACACACCAACACACCTCCTCGGACCAACCCACCACTTAAATTTTTTGATGAGTGCAGTTTTTAACAGTCAATGGAAAAATCAAACCCTCACTTCTCATCCTCACTTCTCTCCTCCTTTTTCCTCCACCAACGGCAGAAAAAATGCAGCATCCCCCCATGCCCCTTGCCTTCATCTTCCCCCTCCTTCCATCTCCAAAAACTCATCCCAATAACAACAACTACTACATCCCTCCTCCCCGTTTTCCTCCTCCCTCTCATCTCTCTCTCTCTCCCCTCTTCTCCTTGAACCCAAAGGAGGCCACATATGACTCCCTCTGACGATCTCTGACATACTTCCAGGGGGCTACGTAAGTCACTCTGTAATGGCCTAAGTGCCATATACGTAGTGTGTATATATGAATGTACTTGTATTGTGTATTTATACTTGTATGCGTGTATATAGTGTGTGGTGTGTATTGTAATTTGTAGTGTATATGGTAATATTCTATTGGTTGCCTCATTGTATGACTATATGAGTGGATGTGTGCATATATGAATGTATTATTTGGATGCTTATGGTTGCATGAATGATGGTCGTATGGATGATTTATGGAGTGAGTATGTTGTGTTATTAGTAGTGTGTTTATAATAATGTAGTGTGTATAGTATACTATACAGTATTGCGTGAGTATGCTAGTAAGTATTGTAGTATATGTGTGTTCAGATTATAATATAAGTGTGTTCCTATTATATTATAAGTGTGTCCTTATTCCATTGTATGAGTGTTCACAGTGTAGTCGGGACTATATATATGTTTCCATGGTATTCTATATATGTCCAGCTGAGTGTGTACATTATGTATGTACAGTCTCTTATATATGTGTGTATGCAAGCTTGTGTAGTAGATCTGTGGGTACAGATCTTTATTTATCTATGAACATAGTTGTATCATAGACTGAACACACTTGTAGCATATTCTGTACACAGTTGTCTTATAAACTGAACACTTGTAGCAGATCCTTATATATCTGTGTTCAGTGCAGTATATATGTATATACAGTACAATGTATATGTGTGTACAGATCCTAATATATCTGTGTTCAGTACAGTATATATGTATATACAGTACAATGTATATGTGTGTACAGATCCTTATATATCTGTGTTCAGTGCAGTATATATGTATATACAGTGCAGTGCATCTGTGTACAGATCATTATATATCTGTGTACAGATTGTTATCTATGTGTGTTCAGATACTTGTATATGTATGTACCACTGGTTTATTGTAAGTATGATGTGTATGGGATGGCTTGGGATGTAATTTTATACCGAAGTTGAGGGGTAGTTACGTTAGTAGCTTCCATGTCATCCTATTAGTGATAAGTGTGAGGGATGCTTCTAGAGAGGAGATATTAAAGAAAAGGTGTGTGCATAAAGGAATGGTAAACTTGTAAATAAAAGGATACTTAGAAGAAATATCTATTGGTTGCTTGCATGAACAGAAAATGGAATTAAAGAAAAAGAAAGAAAAGAGAAGAAAAAGGAAAAATGTGAGAAGTGTATGGAAGGAGGGAGAAGAGAGTAGAAGACACCATACATTTAAGAGCCTTAAACTTTCCTTTTTCTTATTTTCTCTCCCCTCTTCTTTCCAATTTCGTTTTCCCCTCTCACTCTTGCCTTTCTCTTCAATTTTCAAAGAAAAATCTCATCTTTCCCTTCCCTTTTAGTCCCTTATGCAAGCTTATATCAAGTGTGTCTTTTGGAAGCCTTTCAAGAGGATTTCTAAGGAAAGTTGGGAGCTTTTTGGAGATGTGAGTTGGAGGATGTTATGCCATATTTTGACCTATACGTGTATTTTACTGTATACGCGTGGCATTTTCACATAGAATGCGCACGTGGGCATGAAATAAGCTTAGATATTGATGTATGTGACGTAATGCAGAGGAGATTAGGCGGTGATACGTGGCTAAGGGAAGAGAATGCGACATGTGAATGCGGGAGAAATGCGAAGAACGTCGTTGGTGCAAAACTACAGAGAAGTATTAGACGTGTGTGTGTGATGCTTGTATACACGCATGGATGTGTGTGGTTGTGTATAAGGGGAGCGATGCTAGTGTGGAAAGGCGTTGGAGGTCAATGGCAATCCCCGTAAATTTTTAGAAAGGTCAGGGGCAAAACGGTCATTTGGGCTTAAATTGCTGTGCGTACATACCCAAGTTGTGTGTGTGTAAAGTAATGGCAAACTTGTAAATACTTGAAACATGGGAGGGTATTTTGGTCATTTCCACAATGGAATATTCCCATTCTTAGAAGAGAAGAAAAGGATAAAAAGGGAATATTCCATAGATTTTTTTCATTCTTTCTTCTAAACTGTTCTTTTCTTTTCTTTTCTACACAAAATCTCCATTCCCCTCCCTCTCCCTCACCATGACCGGCCACCTCCCCAAGACATGGCCGAAATTCTTCACAAAAAAAAGAGAAAAAAAGAGGAAGAAGGAGGAGGAGGAGGAGGAGGAGGAGGAGGAGAGAAAGAGAAGAGAAGAAGAAGTGTTTCTTTGAGGTAGGAATTAATTTGGATTTGGAATTTAATTAGGGTTATATTTTATCGTGTTTCCATCTCTTGTTTTATCAATATGGATTAGTAATAAGCAAATTCATATGCCATGTTTTGATTTTCATGAATATTCCCTTGAAATTACAACTAACATCACTTCCTTGAAAAACTGAAATTTTGATGTGTGTTCATGTTTGAATTCTGTTCTCTGTGGTTCGAATTAGACTTTGAAAAAAAAATATGAGCTTGTAGATCTTGAAATCCTACACCAAAATCATATAAATATTGATATATGTTCAATTCTGGAATAAGGAGTACAAATTCATTGTTTGCAAGATGTCTGAAATTCTGTCAAGCTGTAAACTGTTTAATAAAATGAGGATTACTACCTGCAAACTCCATGGATTTTATTGATCTTGGTCTTGTTGGAAACTTAAGAATTTTTTCTAAAAGCTCATCTGAGTGCTCTTATGTCTAATTTCTGGCTAGAACATACTCAAAATTGGCTTTAAACACAGGCTCTGAAATCTGTCTGAAAAACAGATTTGACACACTTCACCAAATAATTCACCATAGATCACATACGTAATATTTTTGTCTGAAATTTTGTCTGTAAGTCCAAGACACCCATATCTAAAAATTTGTAGTTTTAAGTGTTTCCAAATTCCAACTTCAATTGCCTCAAAACCACCCTCAATCTGACTGTCCTGCAATTTCAGCAAGCTGAATTCATTAAATAGTGTTCTTATTCATTAATTGGGGATAATTGGCCATCATTATTCTTGCTTATTATGGTTGTGTGGTGGAATGAATGTTCATGCCCTTGGCACATGTAAATTATAGCGTGTTGTTTTGATATGAATGACGCCCGCTATGTGTTCGATGAAATGCCTCAATGAAGGCAAAATCTAATAAGTTGAGTAACTTGCATGTGTTAGTGTTGGGCTTGTGCCACATTGATAATTAGTGAAGTTAGAGGCTTGAATGGCATGAATATATTGTAATTGTGAATGAGTGATGTGTTGTGATAGAGGGCATGTCACGTGAGTGCACTATGTTTAATGACGGACCGCTGAGGTGATATATGCATACCCATGCCATCAAGACCCCTAACGTGTCACTTATGATGTTAACTAATAAAATTGAATAAATCTCAGTCCTCTCTAATGAGGGTGATTAGCAAAGCCCGGGTTTTAGGTGGGATTTGAGTAAATTGTGGATATGAGGCCTGGGCTGTGAAGTTGGGAGATGATTATGTGATGTGTGGAGTTTACACCCACTCGCCTTTACCGGGAGTGGAGGGGATTTTCATACCCACTCGCCTTTACGGGGAGTGGAGGTGTCAGGGGGTTGTAGAGCCTCACTCCTGCCAGGGACGGGGGAGCTGAGAGGCCGGCGTACAGTGCCCGTGTTCACTGCGTCGTGTGCTATATTCACCTCACATTTGGGGTGAAGTCCAGGTCCTGGTATCTCACAGTTTACCCAGTGCTTAGCCCAAAAATGTGCTTCTCTCAAGCGAAAGAGTCCGTGTAAGTAATATAGATCTGGGATTCCAGATGTCGAATCCTCGGGAGAAAATCTGTTGCAACCACAAAGCTTAAATCAAATAGAAAGTCAACGTAAAGAGACCAACCACTTTTAATGATGATGGTTTGAATGGGGTTTGATCGTGGTTTTGAATTTGTGAACAATACGAGCAAAAGAAAGTTTCGTTTATAAAAATATCTATAAGAAGTATGCACATGGTATGGGTTCGTTAGGGTCCATGATTTGTATTAACTTGGTTGATTAACGATAACTCAATGAAACCTCTTTTAAAGAAAAATTCATCGGAAAATACACTTGTGGGGATTAAAGCACAATATTGAATACGATCGTTGCTAAAGTTACAATCTTTTGAATATAAGATATGAAACTCTCTTTTGGGGAGATCAAAACTCACCCTTCATCAACTCAATCACGTTCTTTTGGAAGATGAAGAGGATATTTCAAAATAAAGACTATACCTTTATCAACGTTAACAATTTTAGCATGACATTTCAACCAAATAAATACAAATCATATCCCCTAACTACACCATACCATGCACAATAATAATGTAGCCACACATACTGAAAATAATCAAGGATTTTGTCAAAATAACCATGGTTCTAATCAATAAAAGTAACTAGAATTGAAAATACGCAATAGAGTTCAAGAGATATCACCAAATACACCCTCTTTTAGCCTAAGAAACCT
The DNA here is from genome assembly GCA_030789695.1 of Scilla litardierei. NCBI lineage: Eukaryota > Viridiplantae > Streptophyta > Magnoliopsida > Asparagales > Asparagaceae > Scilla > Scilla litardierei. The sequence goes on from CM061134.1 coordinate 31,952,704, forward strand.
CTTCTTCTTCCTCTAAAAGCTCTCTAAAAATTCCCTCAGGTTGCTCTCTGGAATCTCAGGAAATTTCTGCAAAAATCGCCTCTAAAATCGCCCAAATACGCCAAGAATACGGCCAAAAACCCTAGAATATGCTTAAATAATAAGCATTGCGGGTTTGGGGCGCTTAACGGGTTTGAAATCGCACCCGTTAATCATCAAAACCATATCCATCAGCCGGCGCAAAAACTGACCGCTCATCCGTGCGGGATCTAACGTGGAAACGCCACGTGTGCTCCAAGATTTGCGCTCCGCCCCGTACCAGACGTCGCTCAGTCCGCTGGATTCGAATCCATCTCAGGGACGATATCTGCCGTCCGTTCGAGCGGCAACTCGTTAGATTTAAGCCACGTGTCCCTTGGAATCGCACCCGCTTCGCGGTTTTGAATTCATCTCGTTTTTAATTGTGTGCCGTTCGATCACTCATCAATGGTGCAAACGGGTCCACGTCGCCCGCTCGTTATCACTTCAGGCGGGAGCACTCATCACCGTTGGAATAGCAGGCGACGGCTCAGATCGAGCCACAACGCCCGCACTTTCGAATTCGTGCGCTTCTGTGCACGCCATTGGATCCAAGATCTCACGGCCCATAGTTTGCCACGTAGCTCCAAGATCTCAGCTCTGCTTTGCTTCGAGAGGCGTTCTTCCGTCCGTTGGATCGTGATCGAGCGGTCCAGAGATAGCAACGTCGCCCCGTACGTGAGACGCGTCCGCTGCCGTCAGATCTCAGATCGGCGGTTGTTAGAGTGTCACGTGTCCCGCTGTCAGCTGACGTACGTATAAGCGACCGTATTTCGTGCGTATTTCCCCCTTTAATTGGTATTCTGCATTCAAAAATACACAGTAATTAGCACAGATCTCAGAAAAATACAAATAAATAGTCGTTGGAATCGTGAGATCGAGACCAAGCTATGAAAAATATAAAAGTGCAGAAATACTCTGTTAATTGTTGTTTTGTGCTCAAATAAGGTGATTTCTCTAATAAATGATGGTGTACAAAATACGAACGTATTAGAGATCAATTAAGCATCATATAAGCACAAAATATTACTAGATGAGGGGTTGAATAAGCAATATTCAGCCCGAATCACCCAGGTTCCCAATTAATTTAATTATAAAATAATAAGATAAGAATTTGGCATGTTACTCCTTCTACTGGCAGCACTTTCCTTTCCCTTTGCCAGTTCATAGTGACTCTGTGGCATGTCTCTGGCACTTGTACTTATTTTATTGGATATTGGTTGCTTAAATACTTGTGTTATTGTTATTATTATTATTATTCGTGCTAACCCTTTTCTGCAGTAACTCGACATGGACCACGGGTATGATTCCTTTGATTATCTATTTAATTTTCACTATATCACTTAGATTCATGCTCGACTTCTCTTGCTTACTTTGTGATCTGTTAACTCTAAAACGGAGTTCCAAATCCAAGTTGGTTCCTACTGGGGCACGCATTGACGTGCTCCTCCCCATTTTTCAGGTAGCAGGGTTAGCTTGGTTGGAGGTGATTTGGAGCTAGGTTCAGGAGTAGCACTGGATGTGAGCTATCTGGTGGTGAGATATGGATGTCTTGGGAGGTGGAGAATGATGGTGTATATGTAGTGGTGTACATGGGTTATGTATATAAATTGAAGTTGTTATGTGTGTGTGTGTGTGTGTGTGTGTGTGTGTGTGTGTGTGATGTTATGTTGTTGTTGATCTATCTATTCATGAGATCGTTTTGATGTTATTGTGAAGCTTTACTTGTACTATCCCAGCATGTGCGCAGTGGCCTGCCTGTCCAGTTTCTCCTTTCTCATTCTTTTCCTCTCTCATCACGCTCACTCTTCAGAATACTTGGAAAAAATTAAATTAAGTATCGGGTATTCTGGGGAACGGGGTGTGACAGTTTTTGGCGGCCCATACAGGTCACCGCACTGCGATGTGCGTAAGGATAGTACAAGTAGTGCTTCAGTAGGCGATTGGGATAGATTAGCCCTAAGGTAGGTAGTGACCTTAGAGCCTTAAGTAATCCACCCTTAAACCCCTAACTTAGGAAGTCAGGGCCTACAGTGGAGTAGACTAAGGATGTATATTGTTGATATACACGTCTATATGTAGTTGGGTGAACCCGTGGGTATAAGTGCATTTGTTGTGCTTAGAGATTTGAATTGTGTATGTTGCGATATACCTGTATATTTGAATTACCTGAACGTTACATGTATCTTGGATGTTTGTAGTGGTACATAGATAGGTGTGGCCGTATATGCTAGGTGGGTGAATACTGGAGCATACATATATTACGTCTCTATAGAAATACATGATGCAGATATGGAGGCAGGTGAGTGGTATACTTATGTGACTCTGAGCCATAGGTGATATATACATGTTATACGTGAATGTATATTGGGGAATACATATAAGTTAGTGGGGACATATACCCTGTAGGGGTGTGAGTGAGGATATGTACATATATGGTGTGAGTGCTTGTAAGCGTCTTCTTATCTATTACATTACGGTTGTTTCCCCGTGTGAGAAAGTACTAAGATGTGTATATTTATCCTTGAGCGGATAGAGTGGTGGAGTGTTCACATGGTCTTGTAGATATATGAAGAAAAGTGCAGGTGTGTGAAGATGTGTGTGCTTGTATGGGTAGGTGATGTAGATATCTCTGTGGGAAGTTAGTGCATATATATATCGCTAGTATTGCATTACTAGGGTAAGAATTCCTAGGGTATTAAAAAGTTTAAATAATTGAGAATATATGTATGTGCTGCTTATGTGCCAATAGGAATTGGTATATTGTCTTACTTGGGTATATAGTTGTGGGTTGTACTATTCTGTAACGATAAGTGTTGTGCTATAGCCATACGTGACGTGTATGCAACGATATAGATAAGTATGGGATATATATGGATAGAATGAGAAATGCTCCAAAGTATTTGCAGTAGATGTATCCTAAGGATGCTAGGGTGCTTTTGACTCGTCCACCCTAAGTTAGACTTTTAGCCCTATGCCGTGCCTAATATGGGATAGGGATAGAAGTGTAACGTGTAACATATGTAGAATGCGATGAATGTAAAGATTGAGGTTATACAGTGCATGTGTAAGTGGATGGCTATGTGTTTGCACGGTTAAGTAGAGTTATGGTATATGTACATATGAGTGTATACGCTTACCCGTAGAATGACATCTATTGGACTATTTGGATGTATACGTAAGGTATGTGTCCTTCCGTATATAGTGGCTTGAGGAGGATTGTGTATGGGTGTAGGGGATACTTATATGTATGTAGGTGTATTGTAGAGAGTATGGTGTGACTGCGTATATGTGTTATTGACTGTGTCTTGGCGTATGTCTTATGAGAGGTTATATGTATATGTATGTGAATGATCCCTAATTTGATATGCATGTATTAGTATGTGAATGTGTATGTACATGGAGTGTGACTATTTATTGAATGTGTATGAATATTGGAATATACTTATTTGTGTATATGCAAATATGTTATTAAAAGTGTGAATATATTGAATGCTCTGTATATAATGGTACGGATGGTTACCGACTACATATTGGTAGCCTTGGATAACTTGCTTGTATGAGTATGTGATAGCAGGGTATGTATAACATGTGTACACGGGTGTGTGTCCATACATGGGAATGTATGTGCCTGGTTGCATAGACCCCAATAAGTATATATATCTGTATGTTTGTGTGCATACCTACCATTATAATGATAAATTGGTGTGTATGAGTGAACGTGTATTTGGCTATGTGTAGACCTAGATATTTATATATGAAATTGATACGTATATCTCTGTATATACATCATAAGTAAGTGAATATGAATTAGGTTATATAGAGTGTTCGTGTGGTGTATTTGTTGATGTGTATACGTGAATATATATCATAGTTGTATGAACTTCCATTATACGTGTGATGTGTATATGTATATGTGAAGTGCATGGGAGTATACGTAATGATGTATATTTTGGATGAATGAATATATATATAAATACTTATACATATTTTGTTTGTTTACCTGTCCATCTATCCTACATGGATGTTTATCCAGGTGTATCTCGATGTGCCTTGGATAAAGGTATTCTTGTTTGTATGCATGTGTATATGGGTATGTACCAAAGCCTGTGTGTATGCATATACATATGCAAGGTGGATGTAAATGAGATAGATAAGGAGTATGAAATGTAACTGAATGAAACTGTTGATATGTGTGGGTTGGACTATGTGTAATTGGTTGCACATTTATATGTATACGTGCGTGTGTGGAGTGTGAATGGACATTTATAGTTATTTGACTATTTTGGCCGTATGTGCATAGGATGTGCAAAGGTAGTTATGTATATACATATATAGCATATGGCATGGGATGTATGATGTTGTGCACTCTTGTGTGAATTGTGTGTGGTATATGTGCCTATCTGTGTGAGGCAGTATGTGCATTGTTATGACTATGAGATATGTATATATTTATCTATAATTATAATTGTGGACCTTAGGTAACTTGATCGTGCATGTAATAGTGCGTGCACGTATATGTAGGTTGGATGAGACTAATTATCGTGTGTATGCAGATGTTTATGTCCATAGGATCGTGGATGAATTTATATGACTAAGTATCGGGTGTATAGGGGTCAGGTGTATATACAGTGTAACACCGTGATAGTGACCCTGTTTATCAAGTAATGGTATGTAGGTTAATGGGTATTGTTGTGTGTCTGTGCATGGATATAGACAAATATGTATATATCTATACGCATGTAAAATATGACTTGTTATACTTGAAGGTATCATGATGGGATACGATGTGATGTCGTATGCACATGGATGAAGTAGTGATCTAAATACGTATAATAATACGTATAGAGACTTAATTATGGTGTGTGATGTATATGTTAATGTGTGAAAATGTGTGCTAAGATGTTTATATGAAGAACATATATGTATGTGTATGTGATGATGCATATAGTGATATGGATGTGCTACTAGATGAGTGATAGGATGTATCTGTGACTTGTGTGCGTTACGGACGAGTATGACTGATAATGAAGCATATCGAGTATATAAGTGTGGTGTAGATATGTATTCTTGTTTGTACTTCCTGGATAGTAAGACCATCATACCTAGCTGACCTCGGCAAGATTCACACCCTAGAAAGTTCGAGGATGAGCTTTATTTTAAGGTGGGTAGGATGTAATGCCCTGTTTTGACCTATACGTGTATTTTACTGTATACGCGTGGCATTTTCACATAGAATGCGCACGTGGGCGTGAAATAAGCGTATATATTGATGTATGTGACGTAATGCAGAGGAGATTAGGCCGTGATACATGGCTAAGGGAAGAGAATGCGACATGTGAATGCGGGAGAAATGCTAAGGACGTCGTTAGTGAAAAACTACAGAGAAGTATTAGACGTGTATATGTGATGCTTGTATGCACGCATGGATGTGTGTGGATATGTATAAGGGGAGCCATGCTAGTGTGGAAAGGGGTTGGGGGTCAATGGCAATCCCCGTAAATTTTTAGAAAGATCAGGGGCAAAACATTCATTTGGGCTTAAATTGCTGTGCGTACATATCCAAGGTGTGTGTGTGTGTAAAGTAATGGCAAACTTGTAAATACTTGGAACATGGGAGGGTATATTGGTCATTTCCACATGGAATATTCCCTTGGAATATTCCATTCTTGGAAGAGAAGAAAAGGATAAAAAGGGAATATTCCATAGATTTTTTTCATTCTTTCTTCTAAACTCTTCTTTTCTTTTCTTTTCTACACAAAATCTCCATTCCCCTCCCTCTCCCTCACCATGGCCGGCCACCTCCCCAAGACATGGCCGCAATTCTTCACAAAAAGAAAGAGAAAAAAAGAGGAAGAAGGAGAAGAAGAAGGAGAAGAGAAAGAGAAGAGAAGAAGAAGTGCTTCTTTGAGGTAGGAATTAATTTGGATTTGGAATTTAATTAGGGTTATATTTTATCATGTTTCCATCTCTTGTTTTATCAATATGGATTAGTAATAAGCAAATTCATATGCCATGTTTTGATTTTCATGAAAATTCCCTTGAAATTACAACTAACATCACTTCCTTGAAAAGCAGAAATTTTGATGTGTGTTCATGTCTGAATTCTGTTCTCTGTGGTTCGAATTAGACTTTGAAAAAAATATGAGCTTGTAGATTTTGAAATCCTACCCCAAAATCGTTAAATATTGATATATGTTCAATTCTGGAATTAGGAGTAAAAATTTATTGTTTGCAAGATGTCTGAAATTCTGTCAAGCTGTACACTGTTTAGTAAAATGAGGATTACTATCCGCACACTTCATGGATTTTGTTGATCTTAGTCTTGTTGGAAAATTAAGAAGTTTTTCTAAAAGTTCATCTGGGTGCTCTTAAGTCGAATTTCTGGCTAGAACATGTCAAAATTTGCTTTAAACACAGGCTCTGAAATCTGTCTGAAAAACAGATTTGACACACTTCACCAAATAATTCACCATAAATCACATACGTAATATTTTTGTCTGACATTTTTGTCTGTATGTCCAAGACACTCATATATACAAATTTTTAGTTTTAAGTTTTTCCAAATTCCAACTTCAATTGCCTCAAAAACCACCCTCAATCTGACTGTCCTGCAATTTCAGCAAGCTGAATTCATTAAGTAGTATTCTTATTCATTAATTGGGGATAATTGGCCATCATTATTCTTGCTTATTATGGTTGTGTGGTGGAATGAATGTTCATGCCCTTGGCATATGTAAATTATAGCGTGTTGTTTTGATATGAATGATGCCTTCCATGTGTTCGATGAAATGCCTCAATGAAGGCAAAATCTAATAAGTTGAGTAACTTGCATGTATTAGTGTTGGGCTTGTGCCACGTTGATAATTAGTGAAGTTAGAGGCTTGAATGGCATGAATATATTGTAATTGTGAATAGGTGATGTGTTGTGATAGAGGGCATGTCACGTGAGTGCATGACCCTATGTTTAATGATGGACCGATGAGGTGATATATGCATACCCATGCCATCAAGACCCCTAACGTGTCACTTATGATGTTAACTAATAAAATTGAATAAATCTCAGTCCTCTCTAATGAGGGTGAGTTAGCAAAGCCCGGGTTTTAGGTGGGATTTGAGTAAATTGTAGATATGAGACATGGACTGTGAAGTTGGGAGAAGATTATGTGATGTGTGGAGTTTACACCCACTCGCCTTTACCGGGAGTGGAGGAGATTTTCATACCCACTCGCCTTTACCAGGAGTGGAGGTGTCAGGGGGTTGTAGAGCCTCACTCCTGCCAGGGACGGGGAGCTGAGAGGCCCGGCGTACAGTGCCCGTGTCCACTGCGTCGTGTGCTATATTCACCCCACATTTGGGGTGAAGTCCAGGTCCTGGTATCACACAGTTTACCCAGGTTCCCAATTAATTTAATTATAAAATAATAAGATAAGAATTAGGCATGTTACTCCTTATGCTGGCAGCACTTTCCTTTCCCCTTGCCAGCTCCTAGTGACTCTTTGGCATGTCTTTGGCACTTGTACTTATTTTATTGGATATTGGTTGCTTAAATACTTGTGTTATTATTATTATTATTATTCGTACTAACCCTTTACAGTAACTCGACATGGACCGCAGGTATGATTCCTTTGATTATCTATTTAATTTTCACTATATCACTTAGATTCATGCTCTACTTCTCTTGCTTGCCTTATGATCTGATAACCCTAAAACGGAGTTCCAAATCCAAGTTGGTTCCTACTGGGGCACGCATTGACGTGCTCCTCCCCATTTTTCAGGTAGCAGGGTTAGCTTAGTTGGAGGTGATTTGGAGCTGGGTTCAGGAGTAGTATTGGATGTGAGCTGTCTGGTGGTGAGATATGGATGTCTTGGGAGGTCGAGAATGATGGTGTATATGTAGTGGTGTATCTGGGTTATGTATATAAATTGAAGTTGTTATATATATATACTAGTCATTACCCGTGCCCATAGGGCACGGTTTATTTAATGGCTGAGTTCCCCCCAACAAATTTCAAGTTCCCCCAAATTTCAAGTTTTCCCACAAAATTTCAAGTTCTCCCCCAAATTTGTCATTGCCACCTAGGACAAACTTGCCACGTAGGACAAAGCTTTGTCCTAGTAGGATAAGATTCAAAATCTTCAAAGGACTGAAAAAATGGTCGGAAGCAGGGGAGAATAAAAAGTGTGGGTGGGCTTATCCCGCAAAATCGCATCTCTTATATTTTCTCTTATCCAATTTCCCTCTTTTATATAATAGATATCCAAATTCTCTTATCCAATTTCTCATGTCCAAATTCTCTTATCCAAATTCTCTTGTTAATCCCTCTTTAATATAATAGATGTCCAAATTCCCTTATCCAATTTCTCATGTCCAAATGCTCTTATCCAATTTCTCTTGATAACATCTCTCTTTTATATAGTAGATAATATCCAAATTCTCTTATCCAATTTCTCATGTCCAAATTCTCTTATCCAATTTCTCTTGATAACATCCCTCTTTTATATAATAGATAGATAGATAGATAGATAGATAGATAGATAGATAGATAGATAGATAGATAGATAGATAGATATATATATATATATATATATATATATATATATATATATATATATATATATATATATATATATATAAAATGTTGTTGTTGATATATGTATTCATGAGATCGTTTCGATGTTATTGTGAAACTTTACTTGTACTATCCCAGCATGTGCGCAGTGGCCTGCCTGTTCAGTTTCTCCTTTCTCGTTCTTTTCCTCTCTCATCACCCTCACTCTTCAGAATACTTGGAAAAAAAATTAAATTAAGTATCGGGTATTCTGGGGAACAGGGCGTGACAGAGGATGCTAGCATGATGATAAAGCTTGGATTTTGAATGGAAATGGAAGCTATTAGAGGTTGGAATCCCTCTCCAACTCTTTGTCATTGCATGCATCTTCCTTGTTAAAAAGGGTTTATGTTATAAACCAAGTTATTAGCTTTTCATCTCTCCATGCTTTATTTGTGTTTCTTATTGTGCTAGGATGATAAAGGTGCCAACTTTATGTTGTAAATATTCTACATGATAATATTAGATGCTAATGATGATGCTCCCATGCTCATAATATGTTTTGTGTTAATGGTTTAATCCAAAGGTGTTATTATTCTGTTTTCAGTTTTTCTGCAGAATCTGTCCTGTGTTGATACGTGATTCAGTTTAGTTTAGCCCATAATAAACTCTGAAAAATTTATATTCATGTAGTCCACGAAATCCTACCACATAATCATATATAATATGTCATATGTTCAGTTCAGAAATTAGGAGAAAAAGGGGATAGTTAGCAACATAGCAGAATTCTGTTAGTTTTGACACCCTTCACTAAAACAGACTTAAGTACGTCTGTACTTAATGAAATTAGGTGTTTTAGGACATTTTGGATAACTACTCTTCAAGATACAAAAATTCATATTTTGTATTCCACCCAGATCTGATTGTAATTAGGAGTACATCATTGGTTACATTGATGTAATGTTTCTGTTTTTCTGTAGAAATTATATCTGTTAGAAAATTGAGCACCTTAAATCACACACTCAACATTATTTTCTGAAAATTAGTGGATGAATGGAAAACTTCATATCTACAGCTTTGTAGTTGTGAGTTTTGTGAGATTCGAACTGCAATTCCCTGAAATCAGTCCACCTTTATTGACTGCCTGCAATTTCCTCTAAGCTGAAGTTAAGGAGTGTTGTTCTTAAACCTTATTTGTGGTAATTGCTCTTAATTATTAGTGTTCCATGATGATGGATGGTTGAGATATGAAGTGCTTGTTCCCATATGTGGATCTAAGCTATTACCCTCACTTATATGTTCATGTTTCACTTAAATTGTTTCATCATGCATGCTTCTCTTTTTGTTATATGTTGTCTCCAAGTTGCGTATGTAATCTATGATTCATGAAGCTATGGATGCTTATATGATGGTGTAAGGTTGGCTTGGTTGAGACATGGCCTTTTGTTGTGATATATGGAATTGGAAAAGGGAATGCACAAGAAGATGCATGTCCCAAGTGTATTGTGAAATGTGGAAAGGAAAGAATGGAAAGGAATTGAAATGAAGTGATATGTCCATGCAAACTTGATTTCTTTCATATTCATGCATGTATGCTATATTCGTAAACAAATGAATAAGTCCTCTTAAATGAGGGTAACACGGGGATTAAGGGACACTAAGTTGTGATGAAAACATGAGGGGCTGGACAGTTTGTGGTGGTTGGTGGCCCTCCTGTTCTTGCCCGAGTGACGGGGAGTGGCAGAAATGAGGTGAATTGACGAAGCATGAAAGGGGAAATAAGGGAAAAAGGGGCTCCTTTGTTAACAGAATTGCACACTGGGCTGAGTGCCACAGCTAGCTGGGGGAGTTTGCCCGTGCCACCCCAACTAGGGGTGGGGTCCAGTCCCAAGAGTGTCTACCCATTATTTAGGGTCCAAACTACTACTTGATCACTCTAATTACTTCTGTAGTACTTGGTTAATTCCATTTATTTAATTTGGTGCATGTGTCATTTTAATTGTGTTGTGACTCTCGTGTGGCTTGTAGTGTTATTTTGTTAGTTATGGTAGCTCTCCTACTTGATGTTTATGTTGCACACTTTTATTTATGCCGTGCCAAGTTCTTTTACTATATTCCCTTGTAGCACTTGCACTTCATTATGACATGAATCAATATGTAAAGTAGATGCATTTAGGGAATATCATACTAGTTGGAGTTGGATTTCCTACTAGGTCACGCGTTGACGTGCCCCACCGTTGACTTTTCAGGTGTTGGTGTTGAAGTTGGTTGGTGGCTATGTTGTGGAGCAGTGAGTTAGGTTGGGGTGGTGAGGGGAGAGGGGAGGATGTTTGTACTTTTGGGGTTTGTCGGGGTAGTGATGAGATGATAATGATGGATGCATGTACAGATGGATGATGTATATATATAAATCAGACTTTTCTTTGAGTTTAGTTGTTGTACAGTTTCCCTCTGTATTTCTTTTTGTGTTTATGTTTTTGGTTGTTTGGTTGTGCTTGGGAATATTACAGGTACTATCTCAGCAGTGCGTAGTGGACCTGCTTGCGTTTTTCTTGTATTTTCCTTCGTAATACTCGCTGCTCTAGGATCACCTGGAACGGATTCGTACTTTTCGGGTATCCTGGGGAGCAGGATGTTACACACTCTAACTCTAGATTAGGAATTCCAAGTAGTGTTAAGCATGCTAGATTAGTGTTAGAGAACCAGAAGACAATTTCAGTTTTTTTTCTGAGAATTCAAATGAGCATAACTTCTATTGTAGACATCCAAAAATTGTGATCTGATCTTACATAATATGGAAATCTATTTAAGTCAGCTACAACTTTCATGTTAAGATCTGGCCCATATTCTGACTCTAAATGGATGAAACCTAATGATTTTCTTCTAATGACATTTCTGGGCTGATTTTGAGCTTTCACAGTGTACAGATCATAACTTTCACCACAGATGTCCAAATATTATGATCTTAGATAATCTGAAATTCAATTTAAGTCATCTATGTTGAGACCTAGTTAAGATTCAGGCTGTATAAAAACTGAACTAATTGTTCTTTCTTCAAGATAATTCAACTTCGGGACATATTTTAACCCTTATGTTCTACAAGCCATAACTTCCAACATAGTTGTCTAAAAATTATGATTTTTATAAATTTGAAAACACCTATGTTTCATATACAGATCTCGTTTAGAAACATATGTCAACCTATATATTGATGAAATTGATCATTAGATAGCATAATGCATAGTTAATTTTGTGTTATCCTAGTGATCATTATTGTTATGTTTGGATGTTGGTATTGTGCCAAGAAGAGATGTAGCTTGATGTTATGACGTGGGTGTCGGTGATGGTTTTGGCTTTGTTGGTACTAAGAATGGCTTGGTGTTAACTATATGACTTGGTGTTGGTGTCGACTTGGACATAGGCTTTGTCAACTTATATCCCCGCATGCCCAACTTGCTAATGATTTACTTGGGTGCATGCTTGCTATGACTTCACACTCATCACATTAACCCATGCTTACTATATTGACACATTTGACACGTACAACCCATGCTTACAACGTTGTTATACCCAATTGCATGATGTTCATGTTTTAAATGACATATCACATGCTGCATGTTAGCTGTTTTTTGTTTCGACTGCATTACTACACATTGCATGATATTTAGAATAGAGTGTTGAATATCACGTGGAATATCGTATGGAATATTATGAGGAATATCATGTTGGAATCTCATGTTGGAATACACTGTTTGAACATATGCTTGATGCACTTGACACTTTACTGTGTTTTGGGGTAACTCATTGTAGAGAGTGTGTGGGAATAACTAGAGTCATCTCTCCTGTCTTGTCACGTTTCAAAAGTGTATACTCCCATCCCGTTTCAAAAGTGTGTTGTGCCGCTCCAGATTAGCTCCTCGTGACGTAAGAGGTGGTCTCATGGTTGTATACTGCACTCTCCTACCTGAGTCATGATATAGTTTAGTAATTTACTGCTAGCACCACCTTAGCCATATCAGAGCTGGGGCCCTCAAGAGAGCCTCACCAGGGGAAGTCGATGCTGGGACCCTATAAGGAGTCTTGCCAGAGAGGCCCCAGCCGAAGTAAGGAGCTTTGCTAGAAACTGCATGATTTGAGATGAGTTCCATGCCTCGTAGTGTCGCTGAGATCAGATAGTAAGGGCCCTAGTCTGAACTAGGGGTTTGGATCTCTTCACACTTGCAGAATTTTATGGAGTTGAATGAAAGGTTGAGGTGGAAATACGCCAGGAGTTCGTCAAGGCCGAGCTTCGAAAATGTTCTTGGGTGTCCATGGCTGAAATCGCATTTGTTGAGCTTAACTGCGAAGAAGCTAACCTAGGGCGTAACCGTAATGGTCATCCTTGTAGAGCGTGGCCTGTTATGGAGCTGACCATGAGTGTAACCATTGAGGCCATCCCTGTGAAGTGTAGCTCGTTAAGGAGCATACTTAGGGTAGTCCGGAAAAGCTTGTGCAACTTCCTGATCATGCGTTTTTAAGGAGTTTTGATCAATGTCATCTACTACATGCCTCCATTAGAGGGTGGTGATTCAAGGTAGAAGCTTGGAAACAATGGATTGGATCTTCTTTATTGGGTTAGCCCAGGGCCATCTCGTAAGCTGGCCTCTTGCGCAGTCCTCATTTTTGCCATCAGCGAGGGCAAAGAAGGTACGTGAGAAGATGTTGACGAGATGCTAAAGTAGATGCTAGATCGAAACCTATGCAACGAATGTTGTCACAAGGTCCTTCCTCTAGTGTAAACTATTGATGCTTAGATCTCATTAAGCCAAGATCCAGTCGTCGGGACGAAGAATCTGACTTTTGCTAACAGAGAGCCCAGACAGGATTTTGCTAGGACGGCCTCCTTCTTCGGTACCTGAAAGAGAGAGGAAAAGACGTCAGAGTACTGTGGGAGAACCCCCCGGGTCGAGGGGCAGACCCTCCAACTACCCTCAGATACCTAAATCAGTCGATAATGGAGGGACGGAGTTGATGGGCATAAGATTGCCTCTGTGTGTGGAGAGGCATATGAATTAGCCATTTAGTCTCGAGTTTAGGGTGTTGGGTGTACCCGTCTTTGAGTTACTCAAGTTAGGGTTTTTTCCAGGTAGGGTTTCTCGAAGTTACCTCATGATGGAGATGATCTGTAGTTTATATAAGGCTTGGGAGTGGATACACCACGTTAATGGATCGTGGACCCCTGAATTTAATGAAACCCTCAGATTGATCCGTGAATGGATAAGGAAGGGGCATGATGCCTAGCTGATTCTCTAGCATAAAGCTGGCACACGTCCCCTGGTAAAGCTGGAATAAAGTTGGCCCTTACCCACGTGCAGAACGGATCCGTTAGTAATGGAAACGAGAGTTGGGGGCTCCCACCCACAATCTTGCCACATTGATGGAGTGGGTGGACGTTGCCAGACCAGCAGTGATCGGGCCCATGGGGCTGAGGAAGACGACCTCGGGTGGCGAGGTCATCCTGAGGAGTTATGCCACTAAGGAGACGACCTCTAAGGGATCGTCAGGGCTGTTTGGAGGAGGAGACCGTCACTATGGAGCATATAGCTGCTGAGGAAGCTGACCTCGCGGGGGTCATACCTATGAAGCATGGCTACTTATGGGGCAAGGTCTCAACTGTTGAAGTTTGCTAGCAAGGAGCTGACCTCGGTTAGTGAGGTCATCATTGAAGAGGGCCTTTCTTATAGGAGTCGACCTCGTGGAGGTTGTCCTGTAGAGATGGCTGATGAACAGGCTAACCTCAGGGATTAAGGTTGTCCTGGAAGAGCCGAGGGAGCTGGCCTCGAGGTGGTTGTCCCTTATAAAATGTGCTGAGGCTAGTTCAGGTTTGCCTCTCAAGCGGAGGTCGAGAGGTCCCCGACGACGAAGGTGGCTCATAGCGGGTCACATCTATTGAGTTCAGCTGGGCCCCACGGCCCGTGGCCCCCAGCCCAAAACAGTATCTACAAGTTCATATATCAAAGAGGCACACACAATTTTGAATATACTTAAAAAGAATAATGAAATTAAATATTTTCATCGTTGAATATGTATGTAATATGCCTTGATCCAATATCTGTATATCAACTTAAACGAGATCTGAACTTGAATTTGTGCCGATGTTATACCGAGGTAAGGTTTTAAAAAATAATAATTATATATTTATTGTATCACTTTTCTGTCCAAATCATGAACATCAAGATTGCCCCTAGAAACTCATGCAAAAACTCTTCTTTCACTCCTTCAAAACTGTTACGCCCTAAAGATAGTGCTACCCAGACTTCGATCCGAGCACGTATCATACGTAGCCAGCTCGGCCCCCTACATCGACCGAGTCCCCGACTGGCGGAAAGGGACACTTCGACATACCTCCGCCGACTACTCGCCTCATCCCCTTAGCCCGCAGGTCGCTTATCGCCCCTGGAGATCATCTTGATTTAGCGAAACGGGAACATTATGCCCGCGCTTAGCCGAGTGGGCGCCCGCTCCCCCGGAGCTCACCGAGGATACAAGTAGGTTGCTCGTCGCCCATGAAGGGCGACCAAGAGGTTCGAGAGCGGCCCCGCTCAGTTGATGCCCCCTGTCACCCCTTGGCTCATCGGACACGACAAACAACCTAGTACAAGGACACCACTGACGCTTCCGCTGCTCGACAGCCTGAAAAAGCACCTCCTGGCCGCTGCGCCCCCTGACCGTTGGTGCTTTTGGCTCGACACCCTGACAAAGTACCATAGGCCATTGCACCATCTGACAAAAGCATGGCTGAAATGCATATGTCTGATATCATCGTCCAAAGCTTCCGCTGACAGATGGGCCAGCTCAGCACACCAGGTCAGCCTCGCCCAACTGCCTCCATCAGGTATAAATACCCCTTCACCTCCATCGAGAAAGGGATTGGCCAATTAACTCTCATTCCATTTACTCACACACAAGAGCAAAGGTCTCCCATATCTTTGTTCTTCCACCATAGCTCGCCACATAGTGTCGACTCACTTTCAGTCTGACCGACGTGACTAGCCCCCGTTTCTAAGTCCTAACTCTAATTTAGGCATCGGAGAGGCTAAGGGTTGGATCCTAACCCGGCCTTTCTGACAAGCTGCTACGTGTGCAGGTGAGCTCGTCTTCACAGATAGCATTCAACACTCGTCTCCGGCAGTGCGGCAGGTGGGCGGAGTCCTGGCGAAGTTGATCTAGTGGTCGGCCTTTGCTGTGCGCTTAGCCTCGTCACTTCCCTCACTACCTGTCTAACAGCCTACTTAGATCTCATCTCCCCATACAACCATCATGCCCCTGGTTCCTCTAACAAACAAATTCATCGTATGCGGATCTTACCCCACAACAAAAACCATTTCCAATCTACCCTGCAATACTCCATTGCTTCCCACTTATCCAGAACCTTTATGGTTCCTCAAAACCCAAAACAAAGGACCCTAATTTGATGTCCATATTTGTCAAAAGAAACCAATTCAAAGTTACACCGACTTCAACTTGCCAAGACTTGATTGTGGGAAGAACATCAAGCCATAATCCATTGTGCAATTTAGGTTGAGAATTTCACAAATTTCTTATCAGTATTAAAAAACAGGATTATGCGCATGCTGGCCCGGACTGCTTCTAATATTAATTAAGTGGTAAGATTATGTGCACCTGGTTGAATCTATAAAACAGTGAAAACAAAAACAAAAACCCGACTCAAATCTTATCTTTGAGATCCCAACTCTAACCTATACACACTTTTCTGCTGCCTCGCTTTTCTGTTTCCCTCTCATGTCCTTCCTCCCCTCTCATGTTTTCCATATATATCTCACTGACCATATCCCCCCTCTCTCTTGTTAACTTAAGTCATCAAGCAGCTCAATAGAAACCATCAAACAACTATTTCATCAGGATGCATGTCAAAAGATCATGCAATAGCAATGGGCGCAAGCGGTAGTAACTGCGTTCTTCAACAATAGTAGCTACCACCTATCTCTCTTATTTTTCTAAATGTTTAAGAATTGTTTGAAATTTAATACTACAAGTAAGATTTGTTCCTCAAACTTCAGAGTATTAGTTAGGGATGTATATCTTGAAGATTATATTATGGAGTTTGAATGTTGTCGATGAGCTGCGAAATTTATGAGCCAGGAGAGAATACCATTGCTCAATTTATTGGTGACTTGAACAAGGAAATTGCGGACTCATGGAGTTACAGCTCGGTGTGTTTTGGAAGATGTTATTAAGCTGGCCAATAAGATGGAACAGCATGAAAACATGGTAAACTTGATGCATAACATGTGCTCAACTCAAAACCAGTGGCTACAAGTTCGGTTAACAAAGGGTCTTCTTCGAAGTGAAATGCACATCAGAAGGAAGTATGTGTCTCTTATAGGCCTAAAGCTAAGGCGACAAATGGAAAGTAGAAGCACACTGATCCATAATGCCCTGTTTAGAGTCGAGACATCAAGTGCTTCAAATCTCTTGGATTCAGATATATTGCTTCTGAATGTCCTAATCGATGAGTGATGACCATTTAGAGTACTCAAGAAATCGAGAATGAAGATGAAATGGTACATGAGGAGGTGTCTAGAGGTGCATACGAAGAGAATGTAGAGTTTGGCGATGATGGTGAGATACTCATGATTCGTCAAGCCTTGAGTTATAAAGCAAAGCTGGAAAAAGAACAATAAGAAAATCGTTTCCAAACTTAGTGTACCATCCAAAATAAGGTATGCAGAGGTATTATTGACAGTGAGAGTTACACCAATGTTGCTTTACTAAGCTAAATTTGGCCACTATATATGAAGCCTCCATGCCCTTGCAAGTTGAAATGGCTAAATGATCAAGGCATGATACAAGTCACTTAACAAGTTCATGTTCCATTCTCCATTGGTAAGACATATAAAGATAGTATTATTTGACGTGGTTTCGATGAGTGCAAGTCATATTCTATTGGAAAGACCGTGTAAGTAAGATAATAGGCTTTGCACGTTGGATATAGGCACACTAATTCATTCACCAAAGAATGGAAGGATATTGTCCTATCACCACTCAATCTGTAGCAATTGTAGAATGACTAGAGTGTGAGTGTGAATGGCTCGAAGAACTAAAGCTTGGTGATGACTCTGAGAGAGCTTGAGAGGACTTTGTTGAACTTCCATTTAGTTCTCATTCTGTTCGTGATGGAAGCAACACCTGAAAAGCAGATTTCTCTTCTGCCACGGTTCATGTATCTCTTAAAGGAGTTTGTTAATGTAATTTCCTGAGGAGTTGCTGGGAGGGTTGCCTCTGATTAGGGGGTTTGAACTTCAAATTGATCGTGTTCCTGGTGCTGCTTTGCCTAATCGACCGACATATCAGTGAAATTTGGATGAGGCTAAGGAGCTACAATAGCAAGTGAATGGATTGCTTGAGATGGACTATATAAGGGAGCCCATGATCACATATTCTACATCTGCTCCTTTGATGCATAAGAAGGATGGATTGATGAGAATCTGTGTCAGTAGTTAGGTCAACAACAAGATTACTGTAAAATATCATTATCCGATTCTTCGACTAAATGATATTCTTAATGAGTTAAATGTGAAGGGTTTTGATGAGGTTTCCATAGGGCCTTTTCCATCCTCTAGCCCTAGGCTTAGCAGACATGTGAATCAGAAGAAGAAGAAAAAATCATTAAAAACACCTTTTTATGAAAAACCGTATGGAATAAAAACCCTTTGCAGGACCATTACTATATAAGGAGAGAGGTAAACCGACCTCACAAGGATAGATCAAATAGATATAGTACTAACTGCTATTAAAATAAAATGCTTAAAACATACTTTTGTTTTTGCAGTCGCAAAAACAATTTCCTTTGGGCGATGTCCCGAAGCATTCACAATGCCTCGTCTTAGCTGAATTCCCTTTGACCTCTTGACCTAAAAAGTTTCACCTTAGCTGAATTCCCGCCTTATGCTTCAATTCAAATTCAAATTTCCTTCAAGTTTTGCTAGAACCTGAAAGATGGAATAAAGAGGGAAAAAGGAACTAAATTTTTAGTCGCCTTTAGATCTTGATTTGCTCACTTAATTAGGATGAGCTCGCTTAATCTAGACTTGGTGTAAGTTTAGCAGGAAGAGGATGGCCCTATTTATAGGGTGAGCTGAGCCTTCTGATTAGTAACATATCCGTTATGGTACTAAAATTAGAATTTAATTAACTCAAGTTTTCTCCTTTTAAGGACTATACTTTGAGTAATTGATTCTCCTTCTCCGATAAGCCCACGAAACAAAATGATATATCATTTCGAAGGGCTTTATATGGAGATCACATAGAAACTGATGGTACTCAATTTTAAGGTCATTTGACCCTCAAATGAGTCATCGAAATCTGCCAAAAATTTGCCCCAAAACGAGTTTGTTGACCCTTCAGACTGCAGGCCTACTTGAACCAGGTTCGGGCATGCGCCTGCAGTTCGAGCGTGCCATCTACCAGGTGTGACCGGGCTCGGGCGCCCCGTCTGACGTTCCGGTCGGGCACCCGCCTGGGTGGGCGAGCACCCAAGCGAGCCCGTTCCTGAACTAGCGCCTAAGTGAGCCAGGCTGAAGCATGGGCCCGCCCGAGGCCATGAAATTAGGTTAGCTACCACCTGAGTCTGGGCCAGGGCATGCCCACGCTGAAGCCTGGGCCCGCATGTGCCTAATTTCTTGGGCTAGCCTGATCCGTGCTCGGGCTCAAGCAACTGTGTCTGGGACCCCGTATTGGGTTTTTCTATGCTTTTTGAATGACTCGTCTTTCTCCTCGCATCATATATCACCGAAATCCTCTTCGCAACCAATTACGAGCATATTAGTTCTCATGCATCATATGCACATTCCTTTTATTACTTGGACGAGGACATCAGCCTGTGTGAGACCCTACAACCTGGGCCTATTACAGGTGGAACTCGTAGCCCCTGACAATAGTGATCGTGAGCAACAGTGGATGTGCCTAGTTTGGTATCGCCTAGTTTGGTATCATCATTATGTGGTCTGCCCCTTGAGATGAGTGTTTTCGGGATCTATGTCAGTGATGAATTTCATATTTTTAATCCCTTCGTCAACACTATGTCGTCGAGAAGCTTTGAGTATGGTTGACCGACAATCCCTAATAGCTTCGCGATCTGATCAGCATCGTTCGGTTTTAGCTTGTCTTTGTTGGAACATATCCAACACACTTCAGCCAAGGATTTTCGTAAAGGACCGTACTGCCTCTGCGACACTAACCATCCACATACGGGAGATACGAATCATCTCTTGGTCACTGCTCCACTCGTACGCTACAAGTGCCACCCAACCAAAGACCTTTCGACGGGCCCTATCTCAAGCGAAACTTTTGCATGTTGTGCGCGGTGAGTAAAAATTGATGCAAAGACCAACATTACACACCGCACAACATGCAAAATTCCATTTAATAGTCTGCATACTAACTTTAAATTTGATGTGATTCAATGGGCAGATGTGATTATGATAAACTATTTTATGCTATTATTGAGAATTTTAACAATTCATAAAAGGTATTGTCAGTCATCCTCTGGAACTTAGTTAATTAGTTATAACTAGTTAATCATTTGCCTAAAAGTAGAACCAAAAGTATACTACGCATGGCAGGCAAATAACCCTGGAAAGAAGTAGACACAAAGGAGAGAACGAGCACTGCGTGGACCAGAACTGTGGAGAAACTGAAGCACCGCGGAAACGACAGGTTAACAAATTTAGCAAGTGAATTGCTATCTGCACCTCAACAAATGAGGTGCAGATAGGAATCAGTGCCCAAAAACACTATTTTTGGATGAAAGAGAGTATGATAGGAGAGAGTTTGATGTGAAACATTGTCATTTTTAAGGAAAACCTCTGTCTGCACCTCAATTGCTGAGGTGCAGAGAGCAGTTGTCTTTAGCAATCGTTCACGGCGATTGCAACGTCACAGAGAGCCGGGCAGCTGGTCGCCGGATACGCCATCGGAGTCGCCATCATCTATCCAGGGGACCAACTGACCATCAACCACACATCCCTTTTTTCAAAAATCCAATCCATTCTTTTATCTTATTTTCTTTTGTTTGTTTAATTTGCACCCGACATATCTAATCACGTAAGAGTGCCGCTATCTGTGGCAAGAAAGAGAAACATTGATTGGGCCTCTCCTTGCTTGATTCTCTGGCCAACTAATTAATCAAGAAAATTAATATTCTATTAAGCATTGGATGTTTGGTAATCTGCTGCGATGAAAACACTACACTTCGTGCTCTGTTAAATACGTTTCATTTTTGCACGAGAGCTTCGTGGTACCAAGACAGATGATTTGATGAGCACTAAGATAATCACATATCGTCGGCGTTGCCACCGGTCACAGGCCCATGACAATGTAGTAGAGCAGCGTTATGGGCAAAGCGATCAGCATCCCAAATATAACCCTGCGGGCATCAAATGACGAGCTAAGTTCACACTAGCTAGGAATTACAGTCAGAAGCAAGATTAATGCTGCTCACCCCGTGCTAAGAATGTCGGGATGCACGTTGTACTCTTTGGCAAACACGAACGGAACGATCCCTTGAGGAAGGGCTGCCTGTTTGCATGCAGCAAGCAACGACATCAAGAACGACGTACATAAGAGAGGAAGGGGATGAAAGAGGGGCGGGGGATGACCTGTACGATAGCGACGTGCAAGAGAACGCCGCGGAGACCGACCGCGATGGAGGCGGCGGCCATCACAGCTGGCCCTGCCAGGAACCTCACGGCCATCGAAAAGCATGCCACTCGGTTCCCACACGCTATGATCCTCGGCTGCAATGCCATGAACAAGCCGAGGCTGAACATGGCCATGCCAAGGCCCGCGTCGGACAGTATGGAGATCGAGTGCGAGATTATGGCAGGCATCTCAACATTCCACCTGCAGTGCCACCAACAGACGGTGAGCTAATGAAGTAATTAAGGCGGTTTAATTAAGTAAGTAAGTGAATCTCCGTTTGTAAACCTGAAGGAAACAAGAGCCCAAGTGAGGCCGATGAGGCTCGAGTAGGTGTTGGGGTTCCGGATGAGCTTCCTCCAAACCATGATGAGGATCAGCCTCGTCATCACGCCCGTCGGAGGCATCACCGTCGCTCTCCCCGCCTTCGTCGTCGTCGCCGCCGCCTGCGTCGTGTCGTCCCCTCTGGAGTACTCGTCTCTCCCCGCCACGCAATCCTTCTCCTTCACTAAGGATGGAAAAGAAGGGGCGATCAAACATATCATATGAGAAATCAAAGAGACGAATATAATTATAAGTACCTTTGGTTGGAGAGACTGCAACTCGAACTTCTTTCACGGCATTGGGGTTCGGATCTGCGGCGTGCAGTCCGTGCTCCTGACTGTTTCCGAAAACATCAGACGCCGGCGATGCGCTGGAGCTCCAAACAAACATATGGAGATCCTTGGTCACTCCACCTTCGACTTCAGGCTTCAGCAGATATGCCTGATCGTTAGCCTTCCTCGCACCGCCGGCCGACGGCTTCGGAGCAACGGGCGGCGGGCCAGCCGGGTTGAACACGCACTGCTGGTTCGGAGCTGGATAATGATACCGTGGCTTATTAGCACCGACGGCTGCGGCTGCGGCGGGGGGATTGTTCGCAGCAGCGACGGCACTGGCGCCATGCTGCTCATCTTCGTAATTGGACGGCCTCGGCGTGTTCACGCTTCTGGGCGCGCCAAAGGCATCGGCAGGCCCAAAATTGGAGCTCCTACTGCCCACCATGGAATAGAAATCCGTATGGTTAAAGCTCGAACCCCTCGGCGTCGGATTCCTCGACGACTGCAGCGAGTAAATCTCCGCATTGGTGAGGTTCGACGGCCGCGGGGTGGTCGCCGAGAACCCCTGCGATCTCCTGGAGTAAATATCCGACCTCGAGGCGTTCGACCTCCTGACGGTCACGTGCAGCTTGCCGTCCTCCTTGACCTCCGCCTCCGTCTCCAGCGCGTCCCTCCGCCCGTCGAGCGACACGACGTCGGGGTCGACGGCGATGGAGGCGATGGAGGCGGCGGTGTCGGGGAACTGCAGGGAGATGAGAAGGGTGGCGCCGCGGTACTCGAACAAGAAGAGCATGAGGGTGTACCAGATGATGCACTGGAGGACGACGATCTGGACCATGAGGCCGCCGGAGAAATCGCCGTACATGCCCTTGAGGAGGGGGATGCCCATGACGAGGGTGTTGGGGAGGGTGGAGAGGGAGAAGAGGGTGACGGTCCACTCGAGGCTGCCGCGGCGGCTGAGGTTGGACCAGGCGGCGAGGAGGGCGAGGACGACGAGCTTCTGCAGGGTGTCGGCGGCGACGAAGCGGATGTTCATGGTGTAGGGGTTGTTGGTGGAGATGAAGTGGAAGGAGAGCAAGGGGACGGCGAAGAGTGCGACGAAGCGGTTGATGCCGGAGCATTGGTCGGGGGTGAAGATCTTCCACCACTTCACGGAGCCGTATGCGAGTATCATCGCCACGTACAGCGGCACCACCGCCGTCATCACGTGGTAGAGATCGGCCAACGTAATCATCCTTCTCCCTCTCCTTCTCCCTTCTCTATTCAGTTAATGTGTGTTGGGCTTCAATCTTCAAGCATTTCTAGCGAGTTGATGGTTGCAGTTCTCCCAAGGCCAAGGAAGGATTTGTTTTGTGAATACGAGAACTTTTCCTTTTGGCGCTTTGGATTTTGCTTTGTTGCCTACCGCTGCTCTCTTTCCACTTGAGGGCTTTGGATTTGAGAGAGAGGGAGAGGACTCAGAGGAGAGAGATGCAAGATAGTGGCGGAGAAGGGAATTTGTAGTTGGATTTAGGAGGGGATGAGAACAATGAGAATAGTAATGATTATTCTCCAATGTTTGGGGTGTTGTTGTTTGTCTGTTTGTTTGTTTTAGCTTGGGATTTCACTGTCCGCCATTTAATTTGAGAGTGAGCTAGGGGGCAGGGGGGAATAGGACAGAGAGAAAATGTTTTAATTAATTAAAGTTAGGGAAAGTGAAGAGGATGCATGCAATGCTGGAATGTCATAAGGCTGCGATGTGTGAAGAGATTAAGTGATTACCCACAGTTTTATTTGGTGTTAGTAGACTACATATACGAGGGTGATGAAAACTGTGTAGCATCTGATTTTTGATCAGATACACTGATCTAAAGGGTTCACATTGGGTCAAGGAAAGTGTAAAAACAAGTACATATCATGTAATTGTTATGAATCATCATCTGGGGGAGGAACCCACTTCTTTTTATTTATAGCATATAGAGGAGCGTATGCAGATAAGGTACAATATATACGGTCTTATCTATAAGATAAGCCATGATCTCAACCGATTAACCAACTCGTTATTATCCCTTCACAACACTCTCCCTTATCCAGCCATAGGTGTGGACTCTGCTCATGAATACTTAATGATTCTGAGTGTAGTAGGAGTCTCACATGTTGGATATTGGACTCCCCGGATTTGGTTTTGGATGATGAACAAACATAAATATATTGTGAACTAACAATTTGTGAGCGCAGTTATGGAGATCGTCGTCACATTCACTTGAACATCCAAAGCGATGTCTCGAGACTTCTCAAAGCATGTGATCGTATGCCTAAAGCTTCGTTGAAGCTTTTGGACCATTTTAGAAGTCATGAAGATTCGATTGAAGCTTTTGAAGACGGTATCGTCAAGTTATATTTATTGTCTTTAAGCTTCTTTCATAGAATGTTAAGCCTTGAGTAGGTCTTACAGTTTAAATCTTCATAACGCTCATATTTTAGCTCTAGGATCTTAGTAGAAGTCCATACAAACTTTCCCGAAGCTTCGCGCTTCGATTCGCGACTTCTTGTGCATGTTAGTTGGTTCAAGAAGAAGAACTGACCGACTAGATGGTGATCTAGTCGGTCGGCAAAGCTTCTTGGACCGACTAGTTTCAGTCAATCAATTCCAAGCTCTTTACTGTTTACAGTTAGTCGGTCTACGTTGACTCACCGACCGACTAGTTTGTGAACTAGTCGGTCAGTGATGCTTCTTAGACCGACTAGTTGAGCTTTCCCTGTACATTCCAATTTGAGCCTGAGCTACTGTTTATAATTAGTCGGTCTGTGTTCATTGATCGACCGACTAGTTGATGAACTAGTCGGTCAACTTTCCTTCTTGGACCGACTAGTTTAGCTTTCCTGTACATGCAAATTTTCACCTGACTTACTGTTTATTGTTAGTCGGTCTATGCACATTTGGAGACCGACTAGTTGGTGAACTAGTCGGTCAACATTTGTTCTTGGACCGACTAAATCAATTTGTGCTCAAACTTCAGTTTTATCTCTTAGTCGGTCTCAGTTGAGTAACCGACCGACTAGTTGTGAAACTAGTCGGTCAGCTACTCTTCTTGGACCGACTAGTTCCTTTTGTCTGAACTTCGACCTATTCCTTGTTCACTCTTTAGTCGGTCTACGTTGATTGACCGACCGACTAGTTGATGAACTAGTCGGTCGGTGGTTGTTCTTTGACCGACTAGTTGCGATCAGAATAGATCCGTTGGAGCTTTAATTGAAACGTTTTTTTCTCTCTCTTTCCTCTAACCTATAAATACTTATTGAGCTGCATTCATTGCACTCAAGGCTGATTATTGGAGAAGTTTAGAGATCAAAGAGAAAGCTATCATCTCATTTAAAGCTCATTCATTTCCCTCTCAAGAATCTCTTCCTCATTCATTTCAAAAGAGAGATTCATTGATTGAGAGCCTTCTAAGCCAAGTGCTTGATCCTAGGTCACCAACAACCCCATAACTCTCCATCGCTGATCTACATCTTGGAGCTAGGGTTTGGTGCCTTCTTCTTCCTCAAAATCATCCTTGCCCTAATTCGTAAGTATACTCAAGGCATTGGTATTTTGTGGTAAGCTATTCTATTTCATTTACTTTCATTTTGTAAGTGTTTAACTCTCGGTTGTGAGAGTTGTGTTTGTGATCCCGGGTTGTGGGAGTCACAAATTACTTTTTGTATGATTTGACTTGGTGAAGGTTCTTCACAAGTATTTCATGGTGGAAATCTTGAGTTAAGGTTTCTAACTCAAGTATCCGGAGGGGATCCGGGTGTTTGGGACGTAGGATCACCGGGAACAAGTCGGGGAGACTTGGGTGGATCCGAACCCAGTAATATCTTTTGTTTGCGATTGTTTATTTGTTGTCGATTATTTACTATTCCGCATTTCCGCATTAATTGGTAGAGTTTGCACGGTAATTAGGAATTAGCCTCTTAATTATTTTAAAGTACTATTCACCCCCCTCTAGTACTTGTGCAGTAGCTTAGCAGGGCATTACATTTGGTATCGGAGCCAAGTCTATAGCTATGTCTGCCAACGACAGCAAGACCGTTCGTCCACCTTCCGACTATAGCACCTTCAAGAACCGTGAAGGAGCGTCTTCGGTAATGGAAGGACATTCCTCAACGAGGCCTCCATTCTTCAACGGTACCAACTACGGATACTGAAAATGCCGGATGGAAACTTTCCTCCAGAGTGCTTCATTATGGAGGGCCACGATGAAGGAGTATGTCGAGCCCGCCGAAGAAGATTTCGAGAAATGGATTCCCGCGGAGATCACCGCGGAGGTAAGCAATGCCAAGGCAATGAACGCCTTGCAATGTGCTTTGGAGCCCGAGGATTTCAATAAGATATGCACATGTAAGAGTGCATATCAAATATGGAACTCCTTCCTCATCTTGCATGAAGGGACTAGTAGGGTAAGAGACTCGAAACTCGTTGTAGTTAATAAAGATTTCGAGTTATTTCATATGCTACAGGGTGAGAAGACGAAGGAGTACTATGCTCGCTTCGTCGACATCACAAACGAGTTGGAGGCTCTCGGTAAGACCTACACCCAAAAGGAGAAAGTCTCGAAGATTATCGATGGACTTCCTTCTAGTTGGGAGAAACGTACCTTCGCCATCGAGGAAGGTAATGATATGAAAACATATACGGTTGTTCAACTAATGGGTACCTTGATGTCTTACGAGGTACGCAAGGATAGCAAGTTGAAGTTGCAGGAAAAGATGAAGTCTTACCTACAACAAGACGAGCCAAAGAAGAAAGCGATTGCTTTCAAGGCCGCTCCATCTACTTCCACATCGACCGATGATGAAAACTCGGAAAACAAGTTGGACTTGGAGTCCATGGCTCTCATGGCCAAGAAGTTCAACCGGTTCTTCCGGAAAGGTAACTTCAAAAACAAGTCAAAGTTTAATTCTTCTAACGCCTCCTCTCCTTTGTGTTTTCAATGCAACAAGCCCGGACACATGAAAGTGGAGTGTCCTCAAAACAAGCACAAGGAGAAGTGGAAGGCGCCGAAGTATGACAAGTCCAAGAAGTACAAGAAAGGGAACAAAAAGGGGCTTGTCGGGACTTTCACCAACTCCGATGATTCCTCAAGCGGAGAGTCGGATGATGAGCAAGTGGAGCAAACACACATGTGCTTCATGGCTAGAGAGGAGCAAGATAAAGATTCCTCTTCCGATGATAGCGACAACGGAGGCGATGAGGTAACTATGGATGACCTTAGGAATGCTAATTCTCTATTGTGGTCTAAGTACACTAAATTAGTAAATAGGTATACTAAAGTAAAAGATGACTTAGCTAGCATTCAAACCTCGCCTAAAACTATCATCACCAACAACGACACCGTTGTTGAAGGGTTGAAGAATGAGATTGTTAATCTCAAGACTCAACTTGAACAAGTTAGCATTGAGGATCTGGAGGAACACAAGATAGGGGATTTGACTTCTCAAAACTCGACTTTGAGTATTGAGAATGCTAATCTTAAATCTCGTGTTTATGTGCTCACATCGCAAGTATCCACTTTGGATGCTTCTATGCGTTCTCTCACCGAGAAATATGAGAACACATTAGGCCGAATTAACAAATTCAATAAGAGTAAGGACCATTTGGATAAAATCCTAAGTGACTTACTTCCGGCCAATCACCACATTGGCTTGGGGTATACGATGGGAAGTTCATCCAAATCGGCCACTACTTTTGTTAGGCCAACTTCCGGTGACTCAACGAGTGGTAGCAAACACTCTATTGGTAGTTCATCTACCAATGGTGCTTCCATCTCGTCCACATCCTCTTTCGGAAAGAAACCCAACTTGGGTGGACCTCCAAAGAAGGGCCATGCCTACATGTACACCAATATTATGCCACGTAGGAACGCACGTCCTACTCCACCAGCTCACACATATGATGATTTCTATGCTACACGTTCATGGGCACGTGCACACAATGTGAGACACCCTCATGCACATGTTCCTCCACATGCATATGTACACCCACATCATCGTATGAATAATTATCCACATGCGCCATTCCATCATGTTCCTTATGCCTATCCACGACATGCATCACGTAGAAACCAACAACGCATGCATGCACCCAATAGGATGAGGGCTCCCAAAATATTTACAATTTGGAGCCCAAAGGACACAAGCATGGATGAAAAACAAGTTTACATGAATGCTTATTTTTCGGATGTTGTGGATAATGTTAATTATGTGGGGAAGTCTAAGTCCAATTGGACTTGGCTTCCAAAGGTCTAATCTTTTGGACCCAATGACCTTGGGTACCATGATATGAAATTTTCTATATTTAGGTACTCAAGGAAAAGAAAAATAAAAGGAGCAACAAATTTAAATTTAGCTCCAAAGGAAATTAGATACTCGATAGCGGGTGTTCAAAACACATGACAGGTGACGCTCAATTGCTCTCCGGAGTGGTTCCCATTGCTAATGGAAACCGCATCGTCTTTGGAGGCAACGAGAGCAGAACCATCATAGGTGTTGGTAAAGTGGGTAATCCTTCTAAACCCCTTATATGTGATGTTTATCTTGTTAAAGGATTAAACCACAATCTTATTTTAATAAGTCAACTTTGTGACAAAGGTTACAAAGTTAGCTTTGCGAAAGGAATGTGCCATATTTTAAGAAAAGATAATAAAGAATTATTGTTTTTCGGCACACGCTATAAGGATATATACATCCTAGATCTTCCAAGATCACATGAACAATGTCTTATTGCCAACACAAGTGAACAACACTTATGGCATCGACGTTTTGGTCATGTGAACTTTGGAACACTATTTAAGCTTTCCAAGTTAAACTCTATTAGAGGCTTCCCTAAGCTAGTCTTTCAAAAGAAAAGCTTTTGTGACTCGTGTCAACGAGGCAAGCTTCCAAAATCGTCGTTTAAACCTAAGAAAAGCATTTCGTCTAAGCGGCCACTAGAGCTATTACATCTAGATTTATTTGGGCCAACTAGAGTTGCTTCATTAGGAAATGCACGATATGGACTTGTCATCGTTGATGACTTTTCTAGGTTTACTTGGGTATTTTCATTATGTAATAAAAATGAAGCTTTCGAAAATTTCACAATTTTTGTTAAGAAAGTACAAAATCTCTTAGGACCCACCATTGTCACTATTCGTAGTGATCATAGAGGTGAATTTGAGAATGAGTCTTTTGAGACATTTTGTGATGAAGTTGGTATTACACACACCTTTTCATTCCCTCGCGCACCTCCTCAAAATGGTGTTGTTGAGAGAAAGAATAGGACACTAGTGGAGTGTGCTCGCACTATGCTTGATGATAGCCAACTTGGCCATCAATTTTGGGCGGAAGCGGTACACACCGCTTGCTATGTGTTTAATAGAATACTTTTGAGGCCCGGCACTAAACAAACTTGTTATGAATTGTTGTTTGGTAGGTTGCCTCAAGTTAAACATTTTCGTGTTTTTGGTTCAAAATGTTTTGTTAAGAACACGTATGGTAGTTTGGACAAATTCGATCCAAGATCCGATGAGGGGATTTTTGTTGGGTATTCCTCACGTAGCAAAGCCTACCGGATATACAAAAAACGAACCTCAACGATCGAGGAATCGCTTCATGTTTCATTTAATGAAGGATTTGTTCCAACTAGAATTACTAATGATGATGACTCCATGGATGTCCTATGTGATTCAATTGGTAATTCTAACTCTATTACTTCTATTGATTCTATTGATACTAACCCGACTAATGAAGTTGTTGAGAATGTTCCTAGTGATCAAGGAATTCCCAAACGGCTTCATACCGTTCGTGACCATCCTCATGAGCAAGTCATTGGCAATATCCATGATAGTGTCAAGACGAGATCTCAAGTCAACCACTTCGCTCATTGTGCCTTTGCCTCCTCGATAGAGCCAAAGAATGTTAATGAAGCTTGCGAAGATAGCGCTTGGATCTTAGCCATGGAGGAGGAACTCATTCAATTCGAGAGGAATGAGGTTTGGGAGCTTGTTCCATTGCCATCGAAGAACCACACCGTCATAGGGACAAAGTGGATCTTCAAGAACAAGACCGACGAAAACCAAGTCGTCGTCCGGAACAAAGCTCGGTTAGTAGCTCAAGGCTATCGGCAAGAGGAAGGTATCGATTTCGAAGAATCCTTTGATCCGGTAGCTAGATTAGAATCAATTAGATTACTATTATCTTTTGCATGCCATAAAGATTTTAAATTATTTCAAATGGATGTAAAAGTGCGTTTTTAAACGGAGATGTTGTTGAGGAAGTTTATGTTTCTCAACCTCCGGGTTTCATAAATGAAAAATTTCCAAATCATGTTTTTAAACTTAAGAAAGCTCTTTACGGTTTGAGTCAAGCTCCTTGAGCTTGGTATGACCGTCTAAAGAATTTTCTTTTGGATTTAGGTTTTAAAATGGGAGAAGTTGATTCCACATTATTTGTTAAGTATTCGAATAATGATATAATTTTAGTTCAAATTTATGTTGATGATATCATTTTCGGTGCTACTAACTTTGCTCTTTGCGAAGAGTTTTCTAATGTGATGAAGGATCAATTTGAGATGAGCCACATGGGTGAGCTCAAATATTTCTTAGGTCTCCAAATTCGCCAAATAAACGATGCAATCTTCATCCACCAAACGAAGTATACGGTGGAGTTTCTAAAGCGATTTGGAATGGAGAATGCCTCCGGGAAAAAAACTCCAATGAGCACGACTACGCATCTTGATAAGGATACGGGCGGTAAAGATGTAGACATTCGTCTATATCGAGGTATGATTGGTAGTTTACTTTATCTTACCGCAAGTAGGCCCGATATTATATTTGCCGTATGCGTATGTGCTCGTTATCAGTCTCAACCTAAGGAGTCACACTTAGTAGCGGTAAAACGTATTTTCCGTTATCTAAGTTATACACTTGATTTTGGATTACTTTATCCAAAATCTAGCACGTATGAGTTAATCTCATATAGTGACACAGATTATGCGGGATGCAAATCCGACAGGAAAAGTACTAGTGGCACTTGCCATTTTATAGGAAATTCTCTTGTCTCTTGGTTTTCCAAGAAGCAGAATTCCGTATCACTTTCAACCACCGAGGCGGAATATATTGCCGCCGGTGCCGCGTGTGCTCAAGTTCTTTGGATGAGACACACACTTAAAGACTTTGGTATAAACTGTGATACTTGCCCTATCATGGTTGACAACCAAAGTGCAATATGTCTTTCCAAGAACCCGGTACACCATTCCCGTTCGAAACACATAGATGTCCGACACCATTTCTTAGATGATTATGTTGCTAAAAAGGACATCATATTAGTGTACGTTGAAACCCAGAAGCAAATCGCCGATATTTTCACGAAACCCCTAAAGGAGGACTCCTTTGTGCGGTTGCGTCGAGAATTGGGGATTATGGGTGAATCCGAGATTTAGGATTCATATGTTTTTCAATAATCTTGCATGCTATTCAATTCTTTATATTTGCTCATGCTAGATTAATTGAAATTTTCTGGATTTTTGTTGAATTTTCGGAATTTTCGCTCGATTTGTGCGTAATCATCAAATTTCATATTTTCTCTATTTAATGGGGTAGTATAATGATTAATGAGAGTATTTTTGATGTTTCGTCGAAGTGTGATTAGGAGAGAAATCAAATTTCAAAATTTTTCAATTTTTGGACTCTCTTAGACGGTCCAAGTTCATTGGCCGACCGACTAGATTCAGTTCTAGTCGGTCAGTGAATGAGCTTAGACCGACTAATTCTTGTCAGGAAATTTGCTTTCAGTTACTGTTTACAACTAGTCGGTTCAAGCTCATTGACCGACCGACTAGATCGTGATCTAGTCGGTCAGTGCTTGAATTGTGACCGACTAGTTGTGACGGGGGCAGTAGCGTCTTTTGAGCTCCCGACCGACTTAAATCTAATGTAATCGATTTCTTTCTCTTCTAATCGATCGAAATGTTCCCTCTCCAGTCAAAAACCCCCGACCCCTTCGACTTCCACTCCCTCCGTCGTCGTTTCCGGCCTATCTCCGGCCATCTCTCCGGTCGATCTCTCTAGGGTTTGTCCTCTACTCCCTCTCCTAGCCACCTAGGGTTAGGGTTTTGCTCCTATGGTTAGGATTCTCTCGGCTAGGTCTTCATTCAATTTAGGTTTCTAGGGTTTCTAGGGTTTGTTTAGGATTTCTTTTTCGATCTCTTGCGTCGTGTCGTGCCGCGCTTATGGCTCGTACATGTATTCCGATCACTCCCTCTGGCCCTTCGCTATGACTGTCGATTCGCCACCCTCGGACCCCCCGCAACCTTCGCGAACCCCTCCGAAACGCCGTTCGAAAACCACCCAACCCTCTTCGTCTTCACCTCCTCTTAAGCGTAAGAGGACGGCAACTTCGAAACCCCGTGCCAAATCTCAGCCCAAGCCTAAGCCAGTGACTTTTCGTGCTCCCACTCCACCCGGTGCTTCGGATTCCAACACCGAGTACATACCCAAGACCGAGACTCGTAGGGAACCCTCACCTCCTCCTAGGCAGCCTGAGTCTAGCTCACGTCCCCGTACCCGTCAGCCTAAGGGAAAGGCTCCGATGCCGGTAGGCGGTGTCGATATTTCGTTGTGTCGTGACGACCCTATGTGTCTCGCGGCTTACAACCGTATCGAACACTGCCCGCTGCTTCTGAGCATTTCGTCCAGTTTAGTGACTTCCTTGGCCTCGCTGATCTTCTGTCGTCTTCGGGTCTTATCGATTACCTTCGATATGACCCTAAGGCGAACCCTCACCCCTACCCTCGCCTAGTGAAACTTTTCTATGCCAACCGCGTCCGGGGTCAGTACGACGAGACCCACTCGATTGAGACGACTGTTTTGGGGACTCCTATAGTCCTCACGGCAGAAATGTTAGGAGAGATTTTGGGTATCTCCTCGTCTGGCCTTCTACCGTCTGACATTTCTGTTGATGACATACCCTCCCTTGATCAGGTCGTTCTTTCTCAGATTTTCCACCAGATCCCTGCCGCCATGATTGGTGTTTCCTCCAAATCCTTCAAGCCTAATGCATGGGTCCTCAATTTGATTCTGAAGTCGTGCTTGCTTCTCAAGTACGGCTCCTCCTCTTTACCGTCCCAGCCTTTCTTGAAGTTGATCTATGCTATTTTCATGGGGAGCTCGATTAACTGGGCTTGCATCATACTCGATAAGATGGATTCTTTCGAGTGTATTCGCAAGACCATGAAGTCGGCTCATATCCCCTTCCCGTGCTTGTTGACTCTGGTATTCCGTCACTTCCGTGTCACACTGCCTCGTGACGATGAGCGCCCTCTTGGTCCTCCTCTAAACGTGACGGCCGTCAAGAAGTCTCTTGCGGCGCTCCGTCACATTCAGAGGACGACACCTTCAGCGTCAGCGTCTGCTTCTGCCTCAGCTGCTCCCTCTTCCACTCTTGCCGAGCTCGTTCGTGCTGTGCGACGTTTGGAGTCTCGTCAGGCTCGTTCTGAGGAGATTCTCTGCCGTATCGCTCGTCACCTTGATATTGAGATCCCTCCGTCATTTTCTGACGAGGAGGAGTTGGATGAGGAGGATATTGAGGAGCTTGTGCTTGTTTCTACTCGTGCCCCCGAGGGCACTTCTGGTGATGCTGATGCTGCTTCGTCTGCTGGTGCCCCCAAGAGCACACCTGTTGCCACCGCTCCTGCGGTGGATGCTCCGACTCGTGCTCCCGAGGCCACTACTGTTACTGCTCCAGAGGTTACCACTTCCGTCGCTCCTGTGGACACTACTGATGACCCGGTGACCACCTCCACTCCTGCAGAGCCTGCTGCTGCTGCAGATCCTGCCACTTCCTCTTGAGCTTCCTTGAGGACTCTCCGATGCACATTGGATGACATATCTAGTTGTTAGAGAGATTGGGTAGGATAGTGAGGGTGGCTATGTTTTTTGTTTGGATCATTTTGATGATATATTTTGATGTTCTTTGATGATGTTGTATGTTGTGTGACACTCTGATATCTATGTGATATGATGCTGTATTTTGTGCCCCGATCGTTGGATCGATGTTTTGTATGTCAGTGATGTATATTTTTGATGTACTCTGGTTCATATTTTTATATATATGCATCGATGGTGACATTTCATTCTATTGTGCACATTATATAATTTTTTTAGTGTCTCTGATGTCTTGATTTCGTCGCTCGACGAAAATACTTGGTTTAATAGAAATTTCTTCTATGGAAACATAGAATTGTTTTCCATGCACTAAATTAACCAAGAATGTTGATATTGGAGAGTATATTCCATAACTCAATTCGTAAAATTAATTTGAGTTTTGATGATTTTATTTATCGTTTTTCGACTTTGGTCTCATTGACACGCCTTGATTTAATTCGTATTTCCCTTTGGTGACATTTAGACCGTGGTCGTATTCTACGACTCCCATGCTTTTATTTGAAGCCATTGTTGTTTTCGTTGATCTCCTCCCTCTCTTTTTGCTAATGCCAAAGGGGGAGAGATATAATAATGACATGTGCTAAATGATAATTTAAGCATTTTTCCAAGAATCTAATTTGATATGTTAGATTCAGGGGGATTTAAGATATATAAATGGATTTTCAAATCCGATATTTCAATAACCAACATTTGGTATTCTATATTTCCATAATCGATTCTCATTTATATACTTTACTCGTCTGCTTGATGCGTATTATTATTGTTTAATTTGGAATTAACGTGTCATCAATGCAGGGGGAGTAAGTAAATTTCAATTGAATTATTATTTTTGATTATTATTTATGTTGGTTTGTCATCACCAAAAAGGGGGAGAATGTTGGATATTGGACTCCCCGGATTTGGTTTTGGATGATGAACAAACATAAATATATTGTGAACTAACAATTTGTGAGCGCAGTTATGGAGATCGTCGCCAAATTCACTTGAACATCCAAAGCGACGTCTCGAGACTTCTCAAAGCATGTGATCGTATGCCTAAAGCTTCGTTGAAGCTTTTGGACCATTTTAGAAGTCATGAAGATTCGATTGAAGCTTTTGAAGACGGTATCGTCAAGTTATATTTATTGTCTTTAAGCTTCTTTCGTAGAATGTTAAGCCTTGAGTAGGTCTTACGGTTTAAATCTTCATAACGCTCATATCTTAGCTCTAGGATCTTAGTAGAAGTCCATACAAACTTTCCCGAAGCTTCGCGCTTCGATTCGTGACTTCTTGTGCATGTTAGTTGGTTCAAGAACAAGAACTGACCGACTAGATGGTGATCTAGTCGATCGGCAAAGTTTCTTGGACCGACTAGTTTCAGTCAGTCAATTCCAAGCTCTTTACTGTTTACAGTTAGTCGGTCTACGTTGACTCACCGACCGACTAGTTTGTGAACTAGTCGGTCAGTGATGCTTCTTAGACCGACTAGTTGAGCTTTCCCTGTACATGCCAATTTGAGCCAGAGCTACTGTTTATAATTAGTCGGTCTGTGTTCATTGATCGACCGACTAGTTGATGAACTAGTCGGTCAACTTTCCTTCTTGGACCGACTAGTTGAGCTTTACTGTACATGCCAATTTTTACCTGACTTACTGTTTATCGTTAGTCGGTCTATGCACATTTGGAGACCGACTAGTTGATGAACTAGTCGGTCAACATTTGTTCTTGGACCGACTAAATCAATTTGTGCTCAGACTTCAGTTTTATCTCTTAGTCGGTCTCAGTTGAGTAACCGACCGACTAGTTGTGAAACTAGTCGGTCAGCTACTCTTCGTGGACCGACTAGTTCCTTTTGTCTGAACTTCGACCTATTCCATGTTCACTCTTTAGTCGGTCTACGTTGATTGACCGACCGACTAGTTGATGAACTAGTCGGTCGGTGGTTGTTCTTTGACCGACTAGTTACAATCAGAATAGATCCGTTGGAGCTTTAATTGAAACGTTTTTCTCTCTCTCTTTCCTCTAACCTATAAATACTTGTTGAGCTGCATTCATTGCACTGAAGGCTGATTATTGGAGAAGTTTAGAGATCAAAGAGAAAGCTATCATCTCATTTAAAGCTCATTCATTTCCCTCTCAAGAATCTCTTCCTCTTTCATTTCAAAAGAGAGATTCATTGATTGAGAGCCTTCCAAGCCAAGTGCTTGATCCTAGGTCAACAACCCCATAGCTCTCCATCGCTGATCTACATCTTGGAGCTAGGGTTTGGTGCCTTCTTCTTCCTCAAAATCATCCTTGCCCTAATTCGTAAGTATACTCAAGGCATAGGTATTTTGTGGTAAGCTATTCTATTTCATTTACTTTCATTTTGTAAGTGTTTAACTCTCGGTTGTGAGAGTTGTGTTTGTGATCCCGGGTTGTGGGAGTCACAAATTACTTTGTGTATGATTTGACTTGGTGAAGGTTCTTCACAAGTATTTCATAGTGGAAATCTTAAGTTAGGGTTTCTAACTCAAGTATCCGGAGGGGATCCGGGTGTTTGGGACGTAGGATCACCGGGAACAAGTCGGGGAGACTTGGGTGGATCTGAACCCAGTAATATCGTTTTTTTGCGATTGTTTATTTGTTGTCGATTATTTACTATTCCGCATTTCCGCATTAATTGGTAGAGTTTGCACGGTAATTAGGAATTAGCCTCTTAATTATTTTAAAGTACTATTCACCCCCCCTCTAGTACTTGTGCAGTAGCTTAGCAGGGCATTACATCACATGGGGTGGATACTTCAGGATCCTGAGTTGGTGAGGTTTACCTCGTTAAAACCTTTAGCTATGGAAAACCATGTAGGAGAAACCATAGTTAAGGAAAAAGAGCACAGACGCTCTCTAACTCCCCCTGATTTGTACAAACGACTCTGCTCATGAACACTTCGGGATTCTGAGCGTCACAAAGGGATGGATACTTCAAGATCCAAAGTTGATGTGATTTGTCTCGTTAAAACCTTTGGCTATGGAAAACCCTGTGGTAAAAACCATAGCTAAGGAAAAAGAGTACAAATTCCATCAACTCCCCCTTGATCTGTAAAAGCCCTTAGGCTTTCAGATCTCTTAGGCTTATCCCATCACTCCTATTTACAACATTCCGAAGATATACACAGATTACAAATATTATCATCATTAAGCAGCTGGTGAATCCAGAAACTCTGGAGAGGTGTGCTAAGTTTCGTCGTCTCTGATGTGGTCTTCAGACTATGTGGTCAGCTCCACAATACCAGCCTCTATCCCATTCGTCACTAGGATGTAATGTACCATCAGGCGCCCTCAAACACACCATTTGTGTGTTTCTGGAATGGTGATGATCTCGGAATGACAGGATGATGTTGTCTTCATAATTTGCTTTGCAGATCTGCAGTAGATGTTCATCCCACTGTGGGTACCCAGTCTGTGATTTCTCAGTATAGAGATCAGACCTGTTAACCTGCATTTGTATAAACATGGAGGATGATGCTTTATAAAGTATGCCCAAATATTTCGACCCTTGGAGGAAGCACAGAAGATGCTTAACTCCGGTTCAATGGCCCTTGTTAGGTGCCTAACTATATCTGGCTAATGAGTTTACTGCAACTGCTATATCGGGGCACATGCAGTTAGCTAGGAGTGCCTGATTGCACTTAGATAAGGGGTTTTAGGACCAATTCAATCCTCCCCCTATTCCAGCAATCGGAAGGGGTCTTTTTGTACATCCATAGAGTGTACTGCCATATGTGTACTTTGGATGACAATGGTCCTTTCAATTTCTTCAATGCACTTCTGGGCGTATGTAACAGGATTCTATTAAGATAATAAATCTGTGAGCCGTGACTTAATTTATTTTTGCCCAG
The DNA here is from genome assembly GCA_030789695.1 of Scilla litardierei. Lineage (NCBI taxonomy): Eukaryota > Viridiplantae > Streptophyta > Magnoliopsida > Asparagales > Asparagaceae > Scilla > Scilla litardierei. Next base: position 31,990,413 of record CM061134.1, read on the forward strand.
GTCTTTCATTTCATGTTTAATAGTCAGGCTTGAACAGATATTTCGATTTTCTCTTCAGGAGATCCGATGAGATTTGAGTTGTTTACAACTATGATCTCAAATCATATTCTTTGCTTAGATGCAAAGACAACCCTCAGTAGGAATCATTGCTTTGTCAAGTGATTCTCTTGGTTGTACATTATTTATTATTCTTATTGTTTTTTTCAATAGAATATACGTCCCGAAGTCTATTCAGGCATTTAAGTAAATGTGGAATTTATCTTTACCAAGATATCCACAAAGTTATGCCGTCACAACATCCAATAACGACATATCCAAAATTTCCTTTGTCAGTCGTAAGGTATTCACATATGATAACTTAGGGAGTCTGATGCATCATTTGTGAGACATGCTCATTTTAATTTGTTCAACCCCTAGTTTCCGCGAAGTTTTCCTTCGGCTATAGGTTGTACCTTATAGCATATGATTTTGTATTTATTTTTCTTATGTGTGTAATACTTTATTTTACCCACAGGTTTGACACTTTTTGGTGTCTGGACTTCAGGTCCGAACATTTCACGTTTCATAAGTGAGTCCAGCTCATCTTTTATTGGCTCGTTCCACATTTGGCCAATCTCTACGTTTGCATGTTAGCAACGGAGTATGGAACAATATTTTATAAACATCATCGCTTTTGTGATGTATATGGCAATATGATACGTAAATACATTATCGACAATTATGTTCTTTCTGTCCAACACCTCCCCAGTACGTACAACATTTACTTTCAATTTTAGTTTTTCCCGGCATTTCCTCTGCAGTGGATTCCGGGTAGGGGTGAGGGTGTGGACATGAGCTCATTATCTTGTGGTAGTATTGCCTCAAGGTCTCCATGTATTTTTCTTTGTTCTTTTATTTTCATCCTTGGAGCCTGGTGGTCTGCCTCTTTTCTGTTGAGGAGCGACCACTTCTGCTGCTGGGCATCCATTCTCGGAGATGTCAATCCTAGCTGGAGTATTTGCAGCAGGGATGTGTGATCTGACAATCTTCTGGTTGTCAGTAAATGATTCCGGTAATTGGTGAACAGTGTTCTGTATGTGGAGGATCTTCAGGATCTCATCTCCACATTGTATTGTTACCGGATCATAGTGGGTCAAGCTTTTTGTATCCTGCTTTATAATTTGCTTCGCGCCGGATTTTCTAGTATATGTGCCTATTTTGGAGAAACTCGTCTCATCGAAATCACAGTCTTCAAGATGTGCCTTGAATACGTCCCCCGTTTGGGGTTCTAGGTATCTTTAAATTGAGGGTGAGTCAAACCCTGCATAGATATCTAGGTGACGTTGAGGACCCATTTTTGTCCTCTGTGGTGGTGTGATGGAGATTTAAACTGCGCGACCGAAGATTCTCAGGTGAGAAATGTTCGGTGGCTTTCCATATGCAAGTTGCATTGGAGACTCTGACCTCCAGAGGGTCTTATTTTCATTTATGATGCAGCATGCAGAATTTGCATGTCCCCATACATCCATCGACAATCGGGATTTCATTAACAATGGACGTGCAACCCATTAGAGTCTATGTATCAGTGACTCTGTCGACCCATTTTGGGTATGAACATGCGGCACTGTATGTTCGTTTTCTATTCTCGTTGCTTGGCAATACTCTTGAAATGACTAGGAGGTAAATTCCCCAACATTAACCAAACTTATTTTCTTTATTTGATTGTCTGGAAAATGTGCCCGCAACATTATTATTTGTGCCAATAGCTTTGAAAAAGCTAGGTTGCGGGTCAATAGTAGACACACATACGAATATTTTGAGGATGCAATTATTGGTACAATAAAGTATTGAAATAGCCCACTATGGGAGTGGATTTGTCCACATCTATCTCCTTATATTCTTTTTGAGGAAGCATGGAGATTCTTTGTCAACTTTTAGTAGAGATGACCTTGTAATTTGTTTTTCCTTATAGCAAGGGATGCGAGGGAATTCTCCCTGCTGAAGAATCTTCTGGTTCTTCAAATCATACCCATAGGATAAGATGCGATGTATCATCATTGATCCAGAGTGGCCAAGTCTATCATGCCAAAGTAAAAACTTGGCTGATGTCGGGCACTTCAGGTGCTCCGTTAAATTCGCTTCCTCTCTCTGAATCTTTGTATGGTAGAGGCCTGAAAGGCTCTCAAAACGTTCACGTATGGATTTTATTCCTTTTTTCTTGAGACGTTACATACAGTAATTTATTTTTCATTTACATTTGTTATTTCCAAATGGAATCCGTTGAAACAGATGTCCTTGAAATTTAATAAGTTTCGGTTGGAATTCGGAGAGATTAGTGCAACCTTTATTTTTGTGTCATTTGGGAGCGACAGTGTTGTGTTCCCAAAACCTTCAATATGGCCATGATATTGGGCTTTGTATTGAAGGATCATATGTGTTTATTTATTGTCTACTAATTAGTCATAAGAGCAGTTCATCTATTAACAGATGAATCATGTAGGCACATTTTCAGAGAAACATTTTCATTCAATATCAAATTACATAATTCAAAATCTCTCATAACATGAAATGTTCTTAAAACAAGTAGCTAAGATAAAAATAGAAGGCTAATCAAGCAGGTCTTTATTTTCGAAGTCGTCAGCTGTAAACTTGACTGAAACATCAGAGGTCACCAGGTTTGTTTCAGCTTTCTTTTTCTTGTTTTCTTTATACAGCTCCTGGAGATGCTGCAGAGTTCGGCACTCTTTAGATCAGAAGACTTTCATGCCACAGCTATGGCACTGGTCTTCCCATTTCCTCTTGGGTGGAGGTGCATCATTTCTATGGTTGTTATTTTTGTGCCAGGTGAACTTGCGCTTCCCTTCATTTCTCTGATGCTGGACTTGGCCCCTAGCCCTTTTGTTTTATCCCACTTTCTGTGGTCTTTCTTTTCGTTTATTATTTCTCTTCTTTTTGGAAAACGAATAGGTATTGTGAGCTTCTGGTAGGGGGCAGTGCCAGGGGCGCATGTTGTGAGTGGTGAGGAGAAGCTCTCTATTTTCTTACTAAAAACCACACTCATCCTGTCTATTTTGCATTTTATTCATCAATTCAGGTTTAAATTCCAAAAATTGTGCAACTTATCTCATGTACATGTTCTCCACTTATTTATCTCCCCTTTTTTTTTCTCCCAAACGTGTGTTGGGAATCCGACACAAAATCAATCAACACTAATGTGTGCACAATAGAGTAATATGTGATAATGTATTGCCAACTAATTCAATGCAAAGTTAGGATATTGAAACAATCATAAAAAGCACAAGAAATACCACAATATCAAGACCAAGCAATCACAGAGAGGTAATGATTTATACTGGTTCGGTCCAACCTATGGTCTACGTCCAATCTTCCGTTGTCACGGTTTCTACTAGATCAGAAATGATTATTCAGATAATATATTGACTACTCAAGATCTATTCCAAACAATATGTAAGCCCTCTTGACAAAATAATTCTAGCATTCTAGCAATTACAATGTCTCATGCACACAACAATTGGATAGATCTCTCCGGAGACTCTAGAAGAAGGAATACCTTCTCTCCTAAAGCTCGTAGTCACACCAACGCTCTTTTGTCGTCCGTAGCCGCCAAATGATCAAGCTTTTCTCAAGAAATATCTGGGAATTTCTCTTCGATTAATACTCTTTGTGCTGTCAAAGAATATATCCTTTTGGTATTTATATCATGAGAGTCCTTCCTAGAAATCATGTCCATCCAATGTAACCCAAAAACAGATCAACGGACCATATTCGAAATCGAATTCTGGACCGATTGGGGTCTCTACACATCGGCACGACCATGCAGGGATATGGCACGTACAGTCTGCCTAGAAATGTGGGCAATCTCTATTGGCTTTGCACGACTGTGTAGGGACTGGCACGGCCGTGTAGGGTCTGCCCAGAAAACTGGGTAATCTCTGTTGACTGTGTATGGTCGTGCCAGCTTTGCACAACTATGCCAGTCCCAGAAATTCAGTTTGAAGCATTTTCAACAAACTCTACACTGCTTCAAACTTTCTCCATCAAACCTTGGCACGTCTGAGCTCTCCACAGCAGCTCTACCCAAATACCAATCATCTCTACCTAGATCTGGACTTTATGAAACTCTCATGACAACTAGAAATCATCAACCACTCACCAAGTATAAATGAAGCTCAAGAAATGCCTGAGCTTGACTGCAAGGACTGTCTTCATGAGTATATCTGCATGATTATGATCCGTCAAGACCTTCTCCAGTTCTATCATCTTATTCCCCTCATGTAGGAAGAAGTCACACACTTCAATGTGCTTGGTCCTCCAACTGTAGGCATGTTGCTCCACCAAGTGAATAACGCTCTTGCTATCGCAATATACATTGGTCGATTCTTGCGGAATACCCAAGTCTCTCAGCAGACTTCGAAGGTACTTGCCTTCCTTGATCGCCTCAAATACAGTTATCAGTTCTGCCTCTGTGGTTGATAATGCTACAACGTATTGGGACCTGTGACTACACAACATACACTAGAAGGGGGGTCGGGTGGATAGTGTAATGGCAAGCAAATATATGTAATTAAAAAGTTACTAATAATTCAACGCACAACGTAGCAGAAATAAAAATAAAGCGCTCAACAACGACCATACAAAGAAAGTACGCTAATGCAAAAAAAAACACACGAGGCATATCCTTGTTCGGGTCCCTACACAGGTGATCCTACTTCTGTGCCACGTTGCAATCGCACTCCTTAGATTTCACTGGCCATTCACGGGCACAATCAACTAACACCACAACACGGTGCTTGGTAGCAATTCTCCCACTACATGAGTACAAGGGAGTAAACCCTCCCAAGAGAGTAAACCCTCCTAGAATGGACTAAACCCTACCAGTGGAGTAAACCCTTCATAATTCCCTCACAACCCTTGGGCAGAAACAAAACGAAATACAATCGTACCTATAACTTGAATAGATCTTACCAATGTGTGTGTGACGACATGGAAGATTGGAAACCAAGTGTTAGATGATGAGATTGATGCACTTGGAAGCTTCTCCTTAAGCTATGGTTTCAACCTCTACATCATGCTCTAAGTAAAGGAGACGAATGAGGGAAAAGAAAGCTCTTCAAGTAAAACCCTCAAGAAATTCACTCTCAAAATGATCACAATTTGTGTAAAGTGGTGTGTGGAAGAGTGCTCAAATTTGTCTCTCAAACTTGGTTAAATACTCTCTCAAATCAGTACAAATCCAAGAGAAGAAACCCAAAAAACGCAGACCAATGTCTAAAAACGGGTAGATTTGCTAAGTCATCAGACGTCTGGTGAAGTGTTCCCAAACGGTTGATCAACTGTTCAAACGTCTGGGAGCATAGCACCAGATGACTGACAGTTGAGTAGGACAAACGAAAAATATGTTATCCAAACTCCCAGCAACCAGTCGTCTGAAGAAGGATAATCAGATGGTTGATTAAATGTTCAGATGTCTGGTCATCCTACATCAATCAAACAGCTGAATAATTGTGGGTGAAACAACAGAAAATACAGAAAAACTAACACCCACAGTACAGACGTTTGGAGTTCACCAACCAGATGTCTGAACCACTATACAGACACCTGGTCGATGTCCTTCAGACGGCTGACCTAAGGTTGTGTCTAGCAATCAAAAATCTGGCATACCCGATGTCTAGCGTCTAGTACCTCTATATCAGATTTATGATCCAGCTCCAAAGACATTATAAATAGTGTTTTATTGGCTCTTGGGTTCAAGACTGATGATGATCAACATTATGTGGTATACTAATCATCTTATATGTTTTGTCTCAGATTTACTAATGATTATGTTGATGGAGACAAAGCATGTTGGTGACGAGTTGATAGAGTCAAGGCTTTGTTGCAAAAGCATTGCATGAAAAATGAAGATCTCAAAGTGTAATTTTATATTTTCTTCATGAATTTTGGCTTTTCTTTCATAAAATATTTGTAGCCTTGAATAGATGCACACACAGTCATTTGCATCATTTCCATCATAGGAATGATTCTCATGTTATACATACTATCTGTCAGGTGCAAATCCACAAGCGTTCACCCCCACCTCCTATTCTTGCCCCTATACGATCTCTCCTTACAAAACCCAAAATAATTTCGTTGTTGATTCCTAAGAATATTTCTCAGCATGATAGGAACTCGTATATAGACTCTCGTATGTTAGAAATGTTATATTTTCATCAGCCGTAAACCGAGGGGCCACCCCCTCGTAACTGAACTACTATACTTAATCGTAGGCCGTAAGACAAAAAGGCCATAGCCATCGCAACCGAACGAATCTCCTTGGTTGTCAGCCGCAAGCCAAGGGGCTACTCCATTGTAACTGAACGACCCTACTTAGTCGTCGGCCATAAAACGAAAGGGACATAACCACCGCAACCGAACGACTCTCCTTGGTCGTCAGCCGTAAGCTGAGGGCCACCTCCTCGCAACTGAACGACCGTACTTAGTCGTCCGTCGTAAGACGAAAGGGCCATGTCCATCACAACCGAATGACTCTCCTTGGTCGTCAGCCGTAAGCCGAGGGGCCACCACTCGTAACTGAACGACCCTACTTAGTCATTGGCCATAAGACGAAAGGGCCATGACCATCGCAACTGAACGACTCTCCTTGGTCGTCAGCCGTAAGCCGAGAGGCCACTCCCTTGCAACTGAAAGACCCTACTTAATCATCGGCTGAAAGACGAAAGGGCCACGCCCATCGCAACCGAACGACTCTCCTTGGTCGTCAGCCCAAAGCCGAGGGGCCACCCACTCGTAACTGAACGACCCTACCTAGTCGTCGGCCATAAGACGAAAGGGCCATGCCCCGCGCAAACGAACGACTCTCCTTGGTCGTCAGTCGTAAGCCGAGGGGCCACCATCGTCACTAAACGACCCAACTTCTGTCGTCAGCCATAAGCCGAAGGGACCATGTCTCTTGCAAGCGAACGGCATACTTTGCCAGCCATAAATCGAGGGACCAACCTCTTGCCACTGAACGACTCAACTTTCGTCATCGGCCGTAAGCCGAAGGGACCATGTCCCTTGCAACCGAACGCCTTCTGTCGTCGGTCGTAAGCTGAAAGAACCATGTCCCTCGCAACCGAACGACATTCCTTTTCGCTACATGACTGCTTGACCAAAGTTATATCTTCCTTATGTTTATCACATCACGCGACCTTAACCTTTATGGAGGTTGAGCTCGGGTGATGGGGGGGCATTGTTGATACCAATTTTGGCATGGGTCCGGCCGATGAAATGAATTGATGAATTCTACTTAATGAGCAATGCCCAATTAAAATGATATGCCTCGGCCCAATAGCCCCGAGGTTCGCCAAGGAAGTTAAACCTTTACAGTGTCAAATTGCCAACTCATTGGTCACTTGACCCATTATACTTGTGGAATATGTCAAACCCCCACCTTGCATCATGATGTTAGACCCTCTTCATAGGCCACTTGAATAGCCTTAAAATGGGCAATGAATGGCTATAATAAAGACAGATTAATGGGGTAGGTTACAAAGGAGGAGATAACTTCATGAGTGGAAAGTTACATGCCATAAAAGGGGAGGTAAATACTCCAAAAAGGGAGGAGGGGGAGGAGAGGCCAGATCTTCCAACAAGGCTAAGTGACACACTCAAAAGAGGATTTCATCTCCTACCCTAATGTCTTCTCTTTGATACAGCTCAATACTTTTTATCTATATGAAGATAACTTGAGCATCGGAGGGAGATCGGTCGGGCCCCAACCCCGATCCCCTAACGATCTTCTCATGTTGCAGGATTACGGAGATACCACGAAGCTAGGTCAACATCCATCCGTGGAGTCCGGTCCTATCTCCCTCGACCAGGAGACGCTCGTCCACGGATCTCATCTCCCAGTCGACGAAGGATCAATCCAGCGAAAGCGTCCTTGTCGGCCCAAGAACCGTTATCGCCAATTTTGGCATTAACAGATACCATATTAAGAGAGCCGATGGAATGAATTTTATTTAATTTGGTGATGAATTTCTACAAGATATATGACATATTTTTACATGTTTGGGAGTCCAACAGCATAAGCTTGGGAGTGCAAACAGCATAAGCTCGGGAGTCCAATCGACAGACATGGAAACCCAATGTGAATTGCGACGGACCATAACTTGCTAGACCTTAGAGAAATGCATGCCAATTCGAGCATGGGCTGATGCATCCGCCGGCCATCTCAGGCATGTGCATTACTATCTTGTGGGGGTGGAAACCTCATTTCCAATGCATGTCCCCTCTCTCTTTCCCTCCACTAAACATTCCTCCTTGCAAACAAACAGAAGCCCACAAGGAACCGATGGTGCTACTTGCTTTCTTGCCTCCCCATGCTCGTCCACACGAATCCATCCAACCTAAAAAGGGACGACTACTCCCCTCCATCACCCCCCTCATCTCCATCTGCTATCACCAGTCACCTCTGCAGGCCCCTCCTTGGCTTCTTTCTCTTGCATGTCTTCTTCTTGAGCTTTAATTTCGATGGGGATCTCTGCATGGACTTTTCATCCTGCATGTGGCCCGGCGGTCAGAGCACTCCGACTGCATGCATGTCCCTTGCGCTAAATCCCAAACAGATTCCTTCCAGGAAAAAGAGAGAGAGAAGCGAATAAGCTGATGTTATGAATTTGATGGGGGAGCTGCGAGTGGGAGTCGCGATCATGAACGTGCGTGGACGCATCAGGGACATGGCCAAAAGCCGATCGATCGATGGGCCATTGATAGCTGGTGCTCCTTTTGATTTCTCTCTTAACTAGCTTTCTCCCCGCACTCGCCATGACAAGTTGCCATCGCCAACAGAAATTTTTTTTCTTCTCAAGCTGCTTCTCGATACCTCGTTGCTCAACTAGAAAGAGCCGTTTCGGTCAGCAGTCAGTGATCCAATATGCTTTTCATAAGAATTGAACCACCCTTAACAACAATCGTTAACAAAAGGTGTCAGATTTTGGCACCTCGAATAACACTATCCCACCTCGTTATATATGCGAATATTCATGCAAGATATTATCAACCATCGGCTTCTCTTCTTTTGGAACGCTGTGTTTGATTTCAAAGGACCATCGTGCTTTTATATAAGAAACTTCTCTTTCCATTCATTTGTAGGAAATATCCTTTTCGCTTCACACTATATTTGAAAATATCACAATTCAAAGAAGCCATTGAGATTAAAGTGATTAGATTCACTATCGCACTTAACAATTATCCAATTCATTCTTTTGGAACTAACATTTTTCTCAAAAAATTTCATGTGTTATGAATCAACTACTGGGGGAGGAGCCCTCAGCTCTTTATTTATAGGCAATTGGGGGAATACAGATATGGGCTTACAATGATATTGGCCTATCTCTAGGATAGCCCAGAATCTCACCCAACTACGGTTAAATAACCGTTCACAACACTCCCCCTTATCCAGCCATAGGTGTGGACTCTGCTCGTGAATGCTTCAGGATTCTGAGCGTATAAGAGTCTCACATGGGGTGGATACTTCAGGATCCTGAGTTGGTGAGATTTGCCTCGTTAAAACCTCTAGCTATGGAAAACCCAGTGGGAAAAACCATAGTTAAGGAAAAAGAATGCAAACGCTCTTTAACTCCCCCTGATTTGTACAAGTGACTCTACTCATGAATACTTCTGGATTCTGAGCGTCACAGAGGGGTGGATACTTCGGAATCCAGAGTTGATTTGATTTGCCTCGTTAAAACATTTGGCTATGGAAAACCCAGTGGGAAAAACCATAGCTAAGGGAAAAGAGTACAAATTCCCTCAACTCCCCCTGATCTGTAAAAGCTCTTAGGCTTTCAGATCTCTTAGGCTTATCTCATCACTCCTATTTACAATATTCCGAAAATGTACACAGATTACAAATTTTATCACCATCAAGCAGCTGCTGAATCCAGAAACACTGGAGAGGTGTGCTAAGTTTTGTCGCCTCTGATGTGGTCTTCAGACTATATGGTCAGCTCCATAGAACCAGCCTCTATCCCAGTCGTCACTGGGATGTGATGTACCACCAGGCGCCCTTAAATACATCATTGGTGTGATTCTGGAATGGTGAGGATCTCGGAATTATAGGATGATGTTGCCTTCATAAGTTGCTTTGCATATTTGCAGTAGATGGTCATCCCACTGTTGGTACCTGTTCTGTGATTTCTCAGTATAGGGACCGGGCCTGTAACCTGCATTCGCATAAACATTGGAGGATGCTACTACATTTTGTAAGTCCAAATATTTCGACCCTTGGAGGAAGCGCAGAAGGCTTAACTCAGGTCTAATGGCCCTTTTTAGGTGCCAACTATCTCTGGCTAATGAGTTCACTGTAATTGCTATACCGGGACACATGCAGTTAGACAGGAGTGCATGATTGCACTTAGATAAGGGACTTTAGGACCAGTTATATCCTCCCCCTCTTCCAGCAATCGGAAGGGTTCTTTTTATACATCCAGTAAGTGTACCACCGTAGGTGTACTATGGATGACAATGGTCCTGTTAATTTCTCCAACGCACTTCTGGGCGTTTGTAACAGGATTCTATGAGCCATGACTTTATATTTGCCTAGGTCTTTTCATGTTGAAAGGTCAGGCTTGTACCACTACAGGAAAACAGAGCAAAAAGGACGGCAAATATCCGTCCTTTTTGCCCAAATTCCGTCCTTTTAGGTCGAAAAGGACGGATATAGGACGGACATTTTCCGTCCATTCAGCGACGGCCTATATTTCAGTCTGTCCTATTTCCGTCCTATATTTTAACCCTAAGCACAGATATAGGACAGATAAAAACCGTCGCAAAAAAGACTTAATTCGGACAATTTTCGTCCTAATTCCGTCCTATATCTTAATTAATTACTTCTAAGTAACTAAGTAATTAGTCTTAATTAATTAACTATTCCGTCCTATATATGTCCTTTAAAGCGACAAATTAATTAAGATTTCCGTCCTCAATCCGTCCTATATCTTCCTAAAAGTTTTCTATATTCCGTCCTATATCCGTCCTGAAACCGTCTTAATTCCGTCCTATATGAGTTGTTTGGTTGTTAATTATCCGTCCTGAATCCGCCCTATATCCGTCCTATAATGTAATAAATTAATTAAAAAATCCGCAGCCGGCAATAGCCGACTGCGTTGTCGCCGCCGCCGTTGTTCGGCGGTGTTCATCCCCAAACATAGAAAATTCATCAATATTCATACCCAAACATTAAAAATCATACCCAAACATCAAAAATCCATCAAAATTCATACCTAAAAATCAAAAATTCATCCCCAAACACAAACACAAATAAGATTCAATTCATCAAACACAAAATTTAACACACATACCAAACAAAAACGAAATCAAAAAAATTACAATAAACAAAAATTCCCCAAACACAGATAAAATTACGGTCATTCATCAAAATATAAACAAAAAGACAAATCAGTATGAAAATATAAACAAAGGATCTGAAAAAGAATTGTAATCATACCTCTTTTAGTCATATCAAGTTTTCCTAAACAAAAACCAAACAAGAATTGATTGTTAGTATTTATAAAACAAATAAAATAAATTTATAAGGAACAAAGAGCAAAAAACTTCACCATGACAGATTGGATTCTGGAAAGAAAGAGAAAAGAACAGTCGAGATAAGAAAAGTCATAGTATTTATAGAAGATTGGATTCTGGGAAAGAAAAATCGTGTAATACTCAAGGACGGATTTAGGACGGACGGTAAGGATAAAGGATGGTTTCATAGGTTTGATATTTTCATATCCCGCCAAAAAATTTCAATATCCATCCTATCTCCGTCCTATATTATTTGAATTTTCGATTTCCCGCCAACAATTTTTTAATTCCCGCTAACAAATTTTAGTCCGACCTTTATATCTTAAAAATGTACGACAGAAATAGGACGGAATATGGACGGGTAGGACAGAGTATTTTTTTAGAAAAGAACGAAAGGACGGTTTCATAACTGAAATAACTGAAATAAATTAACGTAATAACTGAAATAAATTAACTTAAATAAGGGACGGATTTAGGACGGACAACTTAATCTTTTTTTAATTAAGAAATCCGTCCTTTATTCGTCCTCTTTCCGTCCTTTTATGTGTATAATAAAAATTATTTTTTATTTTATATAAATAAGAAATAATAAATAATAAAGGTCCGTCCTATGACCGTCCTTTATGCTAGAATAATTTTTTTAAAAAAATTTTAAATAAATAATAATTTAAAAAAATATTAGTCCGTTCTTTCGCCGTCCAATATCCGTCCTTTACTGTATCCCAAAATTGTAATTTTTCATTTTTAAAAAGAAAAAGGAAAATAATGAGCATTCCATCCTATATCCGTCCTTTTTAAAATGTTGTCTTATGTCTGTCCTATTTCCGTCCTACTTTATTAAAAATTAAAGGACGGCTATAGGACGGAATTCTAATCCGTCCTTTTAGGTCCGTTTTCTAGTAGTGTACATGTAGTTCGGTTTTCTCTTCAGGAGATCCGATGAGATTTTAGTTGTCTCCAACTATGATCTCTAATCCTGTTCTTTGCACAGATGCAAAGACAACCTTCAGTAGGGATCATTGACTTGTCAAGTGATTCTCGTGGTTGTACATTTATTTGTTATACTTATATTTCTTCATTTGAATAGACGTCCCGAAGTCTATTCAGGCATTTTAAGGAAATGTGGAAATTATCTTTACAAGATATCCACGAAGGTATGCCGTCACAACATCCAATAACGGCATATCCAAAATTTTCATTCGCCAAATCGTAAGGTATTCGCTTTTGATAACTTAGGGAGACTGATGCATCATTTATGAGACATGCTCATTTGAATTTGTTCGATCCCTAGTTTCAGTGAAATTTTCCTTGGGCTATAGGTTGTACCGTATAGCATACGATTTTGTATTTATTTTTCTTATGTTTGCAATACTTTGTTTTATCCACAGGTTTGACACCTTTTGGTGTCTGGACTTCAGGTCCGAACATTTCACGTTTCATAAGTGAGTCCAGCTCATCTTTTATTGACACGTTCCACATTTGGCCAATCTCTACGTTTGCCTTCTAGCAACGGAGTGTGGAACGATAATTTATAAACATCATCGCCATTGCGATGTATATGGCAATATGATACGTGAATACATTGTCGAAAATTTATGTTCTATCTGTCCAACACCTCCCCAGTACGTACAACATTTACTTAATTTCACTTTTTCCCGGCAATTCCTCTGCAGTTGATTCCGGGAAGGGTGATGGTGTGGACAGGAGCTCATTGTCCTGTGGTAGTATTGTCTTAAGGTCTCCAGGAGTTTCTTGTCCTAGGAGCCTGGTGGTCTGCCTCTTTTCTGTTGAGGATCAGCCACTTCTGCTGCTGGTGGATTGCATCCATTCTCGGGGATGTCAATCCTAGCTGGAGTTTTTGCAGCAGGGATGTGTGATCTGACAATCTTCTGGTTGTCGATAAATGATTCTGGTAGACAGTGTTCTGTATGTGGAGGATCTTCGGGATCTCATCTACACATTGTATTGTTACCGGATCATAGTGGGTCATACTTTTTGTATCCCACGTTATAATTTTTTTCGCGCCAGATTTTCTAGTATCTGGGCATATTTTTGGGAAACTCGTCTCATCGAAATCACAGTCTTCAAGATGTGCCTTAAATGCGTCCCCCGTTTAGGGTTCTAGGTATCTTATAAGTGAGGGTGAGTCAAACACTGCATGGATACCTAGGCGACGTTGAGTACCGTTTTGGTCCTCTTTGGTGGTGCAATGGGGATTTAAGACTGCGCGACCGAAGATTCTCAGATGAGAAATGTTCGGTGGCATTCCATATACAAATTGCATTGGAGACTCTGACCTCCAGAGGGTCTTATTTTCATGTACGATGCAGCATGCAGAGTTTGCATGTCCCCATGCATCCATAGTCAATCGGGATTTAATGGACGTTCAGTCCATTGGAGTCTACTTTTAGTGACTCTGCCGACCCATTTTGGGTATGAACATGCGGCACTTGTATGTTCATTTTCAATTCCCGTTGATTGGCAGTACTCTTGAAAAGACTGGGAGGTATATTTCCCAACATTAACCAGACTTATTTACAACATTTTATTGTCTGGGAAATGTGCCCGCAACATTTTTATTTTTGTGCCAATAGATTTGGAAAAACTAAGTTGCGGGTCTGTAGTAGACACACGTACGAATATTCTGAGGATGCATTTATCAGTACAGTGAAGTACTGAAATAGCCCACTAGGGGTGGTGGATTTTATCCACATCTATCTCCTTGTATTCTTTTTGAGGAAGCGTGGAGATTCTTTTTCAACTTATCGTGTAGACGGCCTTGCAATTAGTTTTCCCTTATAGTAAGGGATGCGAGGGATTTTTTCCCTTCTGAAGAATCTTCTGGTTCTTCAAGTCATACCCATAGGATAAGATGTGATGCATCATCACAAATCCAGGGTGGCCAAGTCCATCATGCCGGAGTAAAAACTCGGCTGATGTCGGGCACTTCAGGTGCTCCGTTTAATTCTGCTTCCTTTCTCCGAATCTTCGTATGGTGGAGGCCTATAAGGCTCTCAAAACGTTCAAGTGTGGATTTTACTCCTTTTTCTTGAGACGTTGCATACTGTAATTTTTTTTTCATTTACATTTGCTGTTTCCAAGTGGAATCCGTTGAACCGGATGTCCTTGAAACTTAGAAAGTCTCTTTTGGAATTCGGAGGGATTAGTGCATCCTTTATTTTTGTGTCGTTTGGGGGCAACAGTGTTGCAGTCCCTGGATCTTCAATATAGCCCTGATATTGGGCTTTGTATTGAAAGAGATCGTACGTGTTTATTGTCTACTAATTATTTATGAGAGCAGTTTCATCTATTGAAAGATGAATCGTTAGGCACATGAATATTCAGATAAACATTTTCATTTATTGTCTACTAAACATTTTCATTCAGAACAAATTTCATAATTAAAATGCTCTCATAAATTATTCTCAAAACAAATTGCTAAGATAAAAATAAAGGCTAATCAAGCAAGTCATCATTTTCGAAGTTGTCAGCTGAAAACTTGACTGGAGCATCAGAGGTCATCAGGTTTGTTTCAGCTTTATTTTTCTTGTTCTCTTTATACAAATCCTGGAGGTGCTGCGAAGTTCGGCACATTTTGGACCAGTGGCTTTTCATGCCACAATTATGGCACTGGTCTTCCCATTCCCTCTTGGGTGGGGGTGAATCATTTTTATCATTTCTGTGCCACGTGAACTTCCGCTTACTTTCATTATTTCGATGCTATTGTACATGGCCCTTGGCGTTTTTCTGTTGTCCCCCCCTTCTGTGGTCTTTCTTTTCTTTTATTATCTCTCTTCTTTTTGAAGGAAGAGGAATGGTGAGCTTCTGGTAGGGGGGCAGTGCCGGGAGGGCGCATATTGTGAGTGGCGAGAAGAAGCTCTCTGTTTTGCTCAGCCATGAGTAAACATGACAGCAGCTCAGAATACTTGGTGAACCTGTGTTCACGGTATTGCTACATGAGTATCGCATCTTTTTCATGGAAGGAAGTATACGTCTTTTCCAGCATGCGATCTTCTGAGACATTCTCACCACACAACTTCAGGCGTGAGGTGATGCTAAAAAGTGCTGAGTTGTACTCAGCAATGGACTTAAAGTCCTGTAGTCTCATGTTCTTCCACTCATATCGTGCCCTTGGGAGTATAACATCTTTCTGATGTTTATACCTGTCCTCAAGGGTAGTCCATAGCTCAAGTGGATCTTCGACCGTAAGGTATTCAGCCTTTAAGGTCTTGTCCACATGGCGGCGAATATAGGTGATGGCTTGCGCCTTCTCTATATCGCTAACGTTTTCTTTTTCAGTCACAACAGCGATGAGGGACTTTGCCCGCAGGTGAAACTTTACATCTAGCTGCCAACTTAGATAGTTTCTACCTGATGCTTCCAGTACTTCGAAATTAACGCTTGCAATATTAGCCATTTATCTAGCAGAGCACAAACATGCATGAATTAATAATTAATCAGAGATAACATTTTCATGCGGAGGCAATATTTAACGAAAAACTAAATGTGTGGATCGGCCAGTCCCACAAGAAAGAGTCCAAAAAAGTCCACAGTCCAAATTATACAAATTTGCAGCTTAAAGAAAATGAAAATACAACTTTGGAAACCCAGTGGGTCCCATATGATATCTCCATCTTCAAGTGTGGCCTCCGTATCCATGGAAGTTGGTCTTCTTTCTTTGACATTTCCATAAATTCCTCACTACAATTTCTCTCAAAAATAAAAGAAAAGTGCGGGAAATAAACTGTGGGACTAAACGGCCGATCCAAAAACCACATTTAGCAATTCATGCAGAAATATTGTGCTCATCAACATTTTCATCAGACATTTTCATCACAGGCATCACAGGCATTTAATTTTCGCAGAGATGGATAAATAATTTAAACACTTAATAATTATTGGACCACTGGGCAACGTCATACACCGTTAGGTTAGGTTACTAACGGCAGAGCGGTCGCAGGATCTTCCTAATTATTAAGTTTTAAATACAATGCACAACCACGCATATAATATCCAACAGAATATACCAGAGATGCAAAGCATGTAAATATGATTTTTGTAGAAAAAAATCATTACAATGCAAAGTTTGTAAAGTAAATGGGTTTAATCAATTAAATGGTTTAAGAGCCCAAAATAAACATTTTCTTTGTCAGAGGAAAAATTTTCCCTCATCATCCCAAAAGCCCCCCCAAGAATCCCCAAAAATTCCTCGCCTGTCCGATATTTGTCCCGTAATTTACCATGATTTTTCACGAATATTTTGCCCTTAAATCCCCCTTTTAAATTAATTTTTAGGCTAGCAAGTTGCCTTTTAAGGCTTGTTAATAGCCTTTGCTTCCCCCATTTTTTTTTCAGATAAAACAGCCTACGGGTCTGAAAACCCGCAGTCGGCCTATGGGCTTCAGGCCCATAGACTTTTTTTAAAGAAAAATCGGCCTGTGGGCCTGAAGCCCACCGCCGGCCTGTGGGCTTCAGGCCCACAGGCTTCTTTTTTTTGAAGAAATAATTGGCCTGTGGGCCTGAAGCCCACAGCCGGCCTGTGGGCTTCAGGCCCACAGGCTTTTTCATTTTTTTTCCACAGGTTAGGGTTTTTGAGGGGGCCGGCGCCGCCGCCCCCCCTGCAGGGGGGCGCCGCCGCCGAGGCCCCCCCCCCCCCCCCCTACAGGGGGGAGCGGCCAGGGCCGCCCCCTGTAGGGGGGCGCGGCCTCAGGGGCCGCCGCCCCCTGCAGGAGGGGCGGCGGGGGCCGCCCCCCTGCAAGGGGAGGCGGCCAAGGGGGGCCGCCCCCCCAGCAGGGGGAGGCGGCCACGGGGGCCGCCGCCCCCTGCAGGGGCGGCGGCGGGGGCCGCCCCCCTGCAGGGGGAGGCGGCCAAGGTGGGGGGGGTTTCCGGCGAGGGGGGGTTTCCGGCGGGGGGGGTTCCGGCGACGGCTAGCCGCCGGAGAGATCAAAATTAGGGTTTTGGCCCTAAAAATTGAGTTTTTGGGATGAAAAGTCCGTCGTTTTCAAGGCGACAAATAATCCCCATATCGATCTTGCGAGATCTAGGGGAGGGGTAATCATACGTATGATTAAAAATATCGTTTTTAGTGTTTTTACCTCTATATCCGTCCTCCGGATATAGCGACGGTTGCTCGAAGCCCTACGCGGATGACGACCCTTGATGGAGGAAGCCTTGCACCTCGCTCGTGGATCTCCCGTCTCGCCTTCGCCTTCGCAACGAACGGAAAGAAAATTTTGTGGAAAAGAAAAAAAAATTTAGAGTCGTGCTGATAACGTGTTATGAATCAACTACTGGGGGAGGAGCCCCAAGCTCTTTATTTATAGGCAATTGGGGGAATACAGATATGGGCTTACAATGATATGGGCCTATCTCTAGGATAGCCCAGAATCTCACCCAACTACGGTTAAATAACCGTTCACAACATCATGATATTTCTTTCTTTCTTTTTTTGGATACCATAGATCTTGTCATTTTCATCAAATGGCCCAAGTATATACTCTTTATAACGTATATGATAAAACTTTTCAACTTTGATCATACTCGGTCAGAAAATAAAAATTAGCATCAGGAGTTTTGTTTTTTGTGTGATCGGTGTAGATGACGCTTGTACTGGGGCCCGCCAACGATGGGGCCCAGCCAAGGCCAGCAGGTGGACTCTCTATGCACTAAGTGATAAGAGATAAGCGGCCTGAGCCACGAGCTGGCCAGCAGGTGGACTCTCTATGCACTAAGTGATAAACAGTGATAAGTGATAAGTGATTAGTGAATTGGTAGCTTTCGCTACATCGTGCGTGCTTGTCTCTCTTTTAAACTGCTGCATCAAACTAAACTGTCATGTCATTGTTTAATATTATAAGTGCTAGGTTGTTAGTTACTTTCAGTTTTCTTGCTCAAGTCTTTTGACTTGCTGACATGTGCCCCTTTTCTCTTTTGGGTGACACATGTTAGACCCCGAGCCAGAGTTACTTGCTGAGGGTGAGGTGTTTGCGGACGCCGAGCTTGCGCCCGTGTTGGACGAGGACTTCGTAGACACTGGAGATCAGTCTTAGTGTCTACGTCTAGTTTTATTAGATTGCTTAGGTTGTCGGTGCGTGGCACCTAGTTTGATACTCTGTTATGTTTGTGTTTTGTTTGGCCTTGTTCTGGGCCTTTAGACTCTTTCTTTTAGCCTGGTGGCTTTTCTGTGATGTTGAATATTTTGTGGACAAACCGTGGGATTGGTATTTCATATCCGTCTCATCTTATTATTATTGTTGTTGTTGTTTCGTTTGCAATTACAGTGACCTGCTTATACTAAATTTACGCTTATCAGGCGTGCAGCTTCACAGCTCCACGCTTGAGCGGACCTTCTCACGTCTCGCCTCCATTTTAGGGAAGCGGGCCGTGACAGGTTTTAGTGGTGGCCCATGCAGGTCCTTTCTGTAACTGCAATTATCGGGATAATGATAATAATATAAGATTTTCCAACAAATAAGTTCGACATCTGAGCCCTAAGCTAGGAGTCTAATTGTTTCGTTTTCTGTGTCATTAGATGGCAGGAAGGCGAATCACCCGTGGTGGTGGTGGTGGTGCGCCCCCTCATGACGAGGAGCCTGAGCGGGAGCCCACTAACGGAGAGATGATGCGGATGATGATGCAGATGATGCAAGTTCAGCAGGGTGTGCTTCTGCAGGTACAGAATGCTCCGGTGGCTCGAGCTGCTCGGGTGGTAGAAGCCCCTCGCCCTGAGCCTGGGGCGAAGCAGTTCAGAGAGCTGGGTCCTGCATATTTTGATGGAACCGAAGGTCCACTAGCTGCTGATGAATGGATGAGGAATATCGAGGACAATCTGAGGATGTCCAAGGTCAACGAAGTTAGTTGGGTTGACTTGGCGAAGCGCCAGCTGAGGGATAACGCCAGAAATTGGTGGGATGCTGAAGAGAAGATGTTGGAGGAGCCGATCGTCTGGGCTACCTTCAAGGCCAGATTTGATGGCGAGTTCTTCCCAAAAGCTGCCAGGGAAGAGATGCTGCAGCGTTTTATCGATCTGAAGCAAGGAAGCTCGTCGGTGGACCGGTATCACCAAGAGTTCATGAGGCTGAGTCGGTTTGCACCGAAGATGGTGCAGGACGCTGAGGAGAGAGCTCAGAGGTTCCTGCAGGGACTTGCTTCGGAGCTCCAGAGTTTTGTGACCTCTTCTGACCGGGAATCTTATCAGAAGGTTCTAGTAACAGCCAAGAGGCAGGAGCTGCTCGTGAACCAGAGGAGGGGGTCTATTGTTGGTGCTGGGAAGAGGTCTGTGGAACAGGCGAGAGCTGTGGTTAGACCTGGATTCAGGCCGAACCAGCCTGTTCAGTTTAAGAGGCAAGGAGGGCCTGTTCAGAAGACTTGCCATTTCTGTGGCAAGGATGGCCATATCAAGGAATCGTGTAGGAGGTTCTTGGGGCAATGTATTGCCTGTGGAGATCCCGCCCATGCTCTCAGGGAGTGACCGAGGTTGAAGCAGCCTTGGAGGGCACCTATTGCTGCCCCGTCGTTGCAGCAGAGAGCCCCGGTGCCCGCTGGTCGTGGGGTACCCCTTGTTCCACAAGGGCATGCCTTTCGGCAGGCTGTTCCGCCGAGGAGGCATGCATTTCTGATGATCGAGGAGGAGATTTTGGCAATGGATGAGGTCATTGCAGGTAACTTTCAATCTAGTTGTTCCTTTCTTAATTAGTTGATTGTTAAAATTATGTTGGTTGCTTGTGTATGAATGTTGCTAGAGTAAGATTTGATTGATTAGACTGTTTGTTAGGTGTGCTTTTGGTTTGCACATTCCCTGCCCGAGTCCTCTTTGACTCAGGTGCGTCGATGTGCATTTTGGCCCAGAGCTTCGTAGAGAAGCATTCCTTGTCGACGTCCCCCCTCTCCAAGAGTTGGAACATCGTTACAGGGAATGGAGTAGTCTCGGTGCATCGTGGGTGCAGCCCTTGCTCTGTGGTGGTTTGTGGACATGAGCTTTATGCTGATTTTATTGTCCACAACATCACCAACTACGATGCGGTCCTTGGGATGGATTGGCTTGCGAGCTTCTATGCTACGATTGACTGTCGGAGGAAGATGGTGGTGTTCGAGATTCCCGGACATCCAGTATTTGAGTTCAGCCGTGGTAGCAGTTCGCTTGGTCCTGTCAGATTTCGGGCCAGACCGGTGGAGGTTGTGGCTATGCAGATGGAGTTGGAGAGGCCAGCTGTGGTGCGAGATTTTGATGACGTCTTCCCCGAGGAGATGTCTGGACTGCCACCCGATCGAGCTTTAGAGTTTTCTATTGATTTGATTCCAGGTGCGCAGCCGATTTCAAAGGCACCATACCGTATGGCGCCTGCAGAATTGGAAGAGTTGCGGAAGCAGTTGGATGAGCTTATGCAGAAGGGTTACATTAATCCCAGCGTGTCTCCGTGGGGAGCACCGGTGCTGCTGGTGAAGAAGAAGGATGGTTCGCGTCGCATGTGCGTGGACTATCGGGAGTTGAATGCGGTGACCATTAAAAATAAATACCCGTTGCCTCGCATCGACGATATCTTTGATCAGCTGGGAGGATCGAGGGTGTTTTCTAAGTTGGATTTGAGGAGTGGTTACCATCAGTTGAAGGTGAAGAAGGATGATGTGCCGAAGACAGCTTTCAGAACGAAGTATGGACACTATTAGTTTGTGGTTATGCCTTTCGGCGTAACTAATGCACCCGCAGTTTTCATGAATCTGATGAACCTGATTTTCTATGACTTTTTGGATAAATTTGTCATTATCTTTATTGACGACATTCTGATCTATTCGAAGTCGGAGGAAGAGCATGCCTCGCACTTGAGGACGGTGTTGGAGATTTTGAGGAAGTATCGGTTGTATGCCAAGTTTTCAAAGTGCGAGTTCTGGTTGGACAGTGTTGCTTTTCTCGGGCATGTGGTGACTGGCGATGGTATTTCAGTGGATCCCGAGAAGATTAGGGCCATCAGGGAGTGGCCTGTTCCGTCGTCGGCCTCTGAGATTCGGAGTTTCCTTGGGTTGGCGGGATATTATCGGCGTTTCATTAAGGATTTTTCCCGTATTGCCGAGACAATGACCAGGTTGACACGGAAGGATATACCTTATGTTTGGTCGGGTGACTGTGAGCATGCCTTTGGTGTTCTGAGAGAGCGTTTGACGTCTGCTCCTGTCCTTGCTGTGCCTGACCGTAGTGGAGGATTCGAGATCTTTTGCGATGCTTCTGGAAAGGGTCTCGGTTGTGTTTTGCATCAGCATGGACATGTGGTGGCTTATGCGTCGTGTCAGCTCAAGGTTCATGGGAAGAATTACCCGACGCATGATTTGGAGTTGGCTGCCGTTGTGTTTGCTCTTAAGATTTGGAGGCACTTCTTGCTGAGTGAGAAAGTGAAAATCTTCACCGATCACAAAAGCTTGAAGTATATTTTTACCCAGAAGGAGCTCAACATGCGACAGCGTCGATGGTTGGAGCTTATGGCAGATTACGAGATTGATTTGCAGTATCACCCTGGCAAGGTGAATGTGGTGCCAGATGCTTTGAGTAGGCTTCCCGCGGTGATGGTTTTGACTTCGCAGTGGAGATTACAGCAGGATTTTTGCGAGTCCGGAGAGGAGATTTTTCTTCCTGAGGAGGCTTCTTCGTTGATGTACATGCATGTGCAGTCAACGATCGTGGATCGGATTAAGGCGAGTCAGGCCGGAGATCCGAAATTGGTAAGGATTCGAGGGCAGGTTGAAGCTGGTCTGCGGACTGACTTTTTGATTCATGAGGATGGCTCGCTGAGGTTTGGAGCCAGGTTGTGTGTGCCAGCTGGGGATATTAGAGGGGAGGTGATGGTGGAGGCACACAGTTCGCCGTGTTCTGTGCATCCTGGTGGGACCAAGATGTATCAGGATCTTCGTCTGAATTATTGGTGGCATGGCATGAAGAGGAGTGTGGCTCGGAGTGTCGCCAAGTGCTTGGTTTGCCAGCAAGTGAAGGCGGAACATCAGCGTACGGCTGGGTTGCTACAACCGCTTTCGATTCCGGAGTGGAAATGGCAACACATCACTATGGATTTCGTGACTGGACTACCTCGGAGTCCGAAGCAGAATGACGCGATTTGGGTGATCGTAGACCGATTGACCAAGTCTGCACATTTTATTCCATTCCGAGTAGGACAGTCCACTGAGGCGCTAGCGAGGAGATACATGGAGGTAATTTCTTTACCCTCTGTTTCTATTTCCTTCTTCTAGTTTAGATAGTGATGTAACGTGAATCGTTCAGGAGATCGTGCGACTTCATGGAGTCCCCGTGAGTATCGTGTCGGACAGGGACACGAGGTTCACATCTCAGTTCTGTCAGAGTTTGCAGAAGAGTTTGGGTACGCGTCTGAGTTTCAGCACGGCGTACCATCCGCAGACGGATGGCCAGTCCGAGAGGACGATTCAGATTTTGGAAGACATGCTGAGAGCGTGCATGTTGGATTTCAAGGGTTCGTGGGAGGACCATCTACACTTGGTGGAGTTCTCTTACAACAACAGCTACCAGGAGTCTATTGGCATGGCGCCTTTCACCGCTTTGTATGGGAGGAAATGTCGATCGCCATTGAGTTGGGATGACGTTGGCGATCGGGAGCTGTTGGGACCTGAGATGATTGTGGAGGCTGTGGAGGTTGTCAGGAACATTCGGGAGAGGCTGAGGATTGCTCAGGACCGTTTTAAGCATTGGGCGGATGCTAAATGTCGTCCTTTGGAGTTTCAGCCTGGGGATCATGTGTTTCTGAGGATTTCCCCGAATCGTGGAGTGATTCATTTTGGGAAGCGAGGGAAGTTGAGCCCGCGATACATTGGACCGTTTGATGTTTTGGAGAGGGTCGGCGAAGTAGCTTACCCCTTAGCCTTGCAGCCATCTTTGGAAGGAGTCCATGATGTTTTCCATGTGTCGCAGCTTCGTCGATACGTCAGCGATCCGTCTCATGCCGTAGATTTCTCGGAGATCGCCGTTCGCCCAGATTTGACGTATGACCAGCATCCAGTGCAGATTCTGGACAGGCGTCAGAAGTCACTTCGGAACAAGGTCGTCGATCTTGTTAGAGTGATGTGGTGGCACGGTTCGCCGGGAGAGTCTACTTGGGAGAGAGAAGATGAGATGCAAGAGCGCTACCCACTTTTGTTCCCGGACACGTGAGTGTTGGGAATTCCGAGGACGGAATTTTTCTTAAGTCGGGGAGGATGTAATGACTGGTTTTCATGTATGGATTTTATTATAAATACTTATATAGTTGGTTGCTTTCCCTTGTTGTGATTTCCATTTCCGTCTCCGTAGTTTTCATTTTCGTTCGTTTCGTCGTGATTCTCTAGATTCTTCCGTCGGTCGGTGTGTTTGAAGTAAGTCATTCATGACGGGCTTCATAACGTCGATATCTTAGAGTTAGAACGAGCCTAGGAGACTTAGGAAACCATCCCGGAGCTCCGCGCTCCATTTCGGAACTTTTGGTGCTCATTAGCCGGTGTAAGAAGGGGCACCGACCGATTAGATGACGATCCAGTCGGTCGGAAAACCTTCTTGAACCGACTAGTGGGCTTTGTTTAATGTTCAGGAGTTACTGTTTGTCGTTAGTCGGTCTAAGAACGTTGGTTGACCGACTAGGTTGCAAACTAGTCGGTCGGCAATGCTTCTTTAACCGACTAACTCTTTTACTATTTTTTGGTATCAGTATTGTTCATTCTTAGTCGGTCTAAGTTCATCTTTCGACCGACTAGTTGTTAAACTAGTCGGTTAAGTTTTGTACTCAGACCGACTAATTCTTAGTTCTTCTGTACAGTCGAGTACTGTTTACTCTTAGTCGGTCTAAGAACGTTCATCGACCGACTAGATGTCAAACTAGTCGGTCAGTAATTGTTCCTTGACCGACTAAATCTAAATCCTAATTTTCGTCTGGGTTACTATTTACGCTTAGTCAGTCTACGTTGGTCAACCGACCGACTAGTTCCCAAACTAGTCGGTCAGTGGTTGTTCTTTGACCGACTAACCAGTGTTGTAAACCCTAGTTTTGCCCTAGCCGCCACCAAACTCTATAAATACCCCTCCAAACGTTTTCTTCTTCTTCCTCATGATCTAAAACCCTAATTTCTCCTCCATTAAGCCCCCATCTTCCTCAACCCATTAATCCTTCATCCCAAGCTCATCCTCCATCATCCAAACCCTCCCTTGTCACAACCCACCTTCCATCTTCCCCAAACCTTCATCAAACCCCCAAAATCCACATCAAAACCCATGTCTCCAGATTTTTCCCTCATTTCCAGATCTGAGCCGGATCGTTCTTCCGTTGCCGTGGTTGCTCGGCATCGTTCCTTCGTTTCTTCACGGTAATACTCGATTCCTTTAGTTTTAGCATAACCCACATTGACATTGTGAAACCCTAATAAAATAGATTATTAGATGATTAGGGTTCCATTAAGAAATCGATTTAGAATCGTTGTTCTAATAATTGTTTTGCTATAACAGTTATCCATCCGTAGTTTAGCTTGTGACGATCTTCGTTGCTCGTCAACCCTGGTATCAGGCAAGTGAAACTTGCTACCCTTGTTGTTAGGCCGTGCTTAGGCCATTACCTTGTTTTAGCGTAAAAGAGACTAGACAGTGAAAGGATAGCTGTCTGGACGCTTTTGATCTAGCTTGACAACGAAGCTTGGTCCGTCACCCTCATCATGCTTGTATGTCACGTTTAAATTCAATTAACGGTACGCAAATATCTGTTCATGGCATTGCATATCGATTGTTCATCGTGATTGCGTAGCACACGCTACAATACGTATATTCCTGGCTCGTGTTCCAGGAACGAGCGCAGTTAGTTGGAAACCCCAACGCTCGACACATATGGGTAGGGTAAGAGATATGCGGCCACCTGAGCCCCGAGTTGGCTTGATCCGCCACTCCGGCCAGCAGGCGAAATCTCTAGTGCACAAGTGATTAATAGTGATAAGAGATAAGCGGCCTGAGCCACGAGCTGGCCAGCAGGTGGACTCTCGATGCACTAAGTGATAAACAGTGATAAGTGATAAGTGATTAGTGAATTGGTAGCTTTCGCTACATCGTGCGTGCTTGTCTCTCTTTTAAACTGCTGCATCAAATTAAACTGTCATGTCATTGTTTAATATTATAAGTGCTAGGTTGTTAGTTACTTTCAGTTTCCTTGCTCAAGTCTTTTGACTTGCTGACATGTGCCCCTTTTCTCTTTTGGGTGACACATGTTAGACCCCGAGCCAGAGTTACTTGCTAAGGATGAGGTGTTTGCGGACGCCGAGCTTGCGCCCGTGTTGGACGAGGACTTCGTAGACACTGGAGATCAGTCTTAGTGTCTACGTCTAGTTTTGTTAGATTGCTTAGGTTGTCGGTGCGTGGCACCTAGTTTGATACTCTGTTATGTTTGTGTTTTGTTTGGCCTTGTTCTGGGCCTTTAGACTCTTTCTTTTAGCCTGGTGGCTTTTCTGTGATGTTGAATATTTTGTGGACAAACTGTGGGATTGGTATTTCATATCCGTCTCATCTTATTATTATTGTTGTTGTTGTTTCGTTTGCAATTACAGGGACCTGCTTATACTAAATTTACGCTTATCAGGCGTGCAGCTTCACAGCTCCACGCTTGAGCGGACCTTCTCACGTCTCGCCTCCATTTTAGGGAAGCGGGGCGTGACAGATTTGAATGGTGGAGGGTTGAGACATGATGTTGGGGTTATTGCCATGACTAAGTGGGTTTGATTGCAAGGTTGGCATGGAATTACAGAATGAGTTGTGGAATAAGGCAATGGGGTTTGCACAAGAGATGCATGGTTTTATGTGAAATGATGATGTTTTCATTTAATTATGGCCTTTTCCCTTTATGTCAAGTACCATGTTGCATGCTAGCCTCATTGTTCTTTTGTGTTACTTTAATGTGGTTTAGTGTAAATGCAATTTCTTTAACATTGTATGCTAGCTCATTTGACTTAAATATTAATAAATGATTAAGTCCACTTAAATGAGGGTGACACATGTTGGGGGAATTCCGAAGTATCGGGTAGGCCTATGGGATGGACTGGTGGTGGTGTCTTTGAGTTTTTGTGTGGTAAGTACACTTGCACTCCTGATGGGCTAGCGCGGCAGGGAGTGTAGAGTGGTACCCGAGGCTCCTGACGGGCTAGCACGGCGGGGAGTCCTCTTTTGCCTTCCCACACAGTTGGGAGAGGTCCAATCCCATACGTTGTATTCGATTTTAGGATTCCAAAAGCTAACATTGTATGTAATTGATTGACTGACCTTCTTTTATGCCTTAGTAGTACCTGTTATTATTTACTATTACGATCGTTACCCCTCCCCTTATACCCTCTGCTATGGTTCACTTGATTTCTGTGAATTTCCTTTATGCAGTTTTGTTCCTTTTTCCTTGTCTGATGATTCTATGTTCCTTATTATGCCACGCACGAAAATGTGATAACACCAACATTCCCTAAATTAATATTTATATGCATGAGTTGGGTTTCCTACTTGGACACTCGTTGACGTACTCCGATTGTTGTTTTTCAGGCCACTGAGTTGGTTGCTAGAGTTGGAGTTGAGGTTGTGGAGCATGAGTTGTGAGTTGGATGGTAAGGGGAGAGGGTGAGAGACTTGTACTCTTGGGGTTTGTTTTGGGTAGAGTGGGATTTTGTGCATAAATGGATGTATTAGACATATGTGATGTATAAAGGTCAGAGTTTTTCTTTAGTTTTAGTTGTTGTCTTTGGGTTGGTGCAGTGTTTCCTTTGATTCTCTATGTGAGTTCTGTGCTGTGTTGTTGGTTTGTTTCTTGGGAACATTACAGGTACATCCCTGCAGTGCACAGTGAGCCTGATGTTTCCTTGTATTTTTCTTTCTCTCTTCATAACACTCGCTACTCTGGGAGATCCTGGAACGGAGACGTACCTCCCGGGTATCCTGGGGGGGCGGGGCGTTACACTACTCTAGCATTTTCTTATTCTTCATCCCTACTGATGGCGAAGGCAAGAAGGAACACGGTCGATGAAACCAGCGGTAAACCCATACCCCAAACGACAGTCATCATGTTGGTGGCATGCCCTCACAATCTCCCCAATGCCCATGTAAGCTCCAGTCATTCAAGCCCCAGCCATTTCCACAACCACCGACTTCCAAGCTCTCCTGGCGAAGCTCCATAAGATGCGGGCAATTCAGGTCCGGTAGTCCCAACACAATGAGGCTCTGTAGGAGATGATCATGGCTCTGGTCTAAGAAAGGAAATCCAATGGCTTAGTAGAAAGTTTCAGCCATGAGGCACCCTCCTTCAAGAGGGAATGCTTAGAAGAAAAGGACGATAAGGAGATGCAGAGTTCAAGCAGTGACGAAAGGTCAAAGGATGATGACCAAGAGTAACGCAAAGGCAATGTTTAGGCTTTGATTGGCCAATACATTCAGAGCTCCAGTAGTAATGAGTGGTCAGGGATCGATGACCAAGATCATTACAAAGGCAAGGTGAAGGCCTCGAATGGCAACACACCAATGCCACTGAGCCTTGACGACATAGGCACATCTGATCAAAGAAAGATCTCCAGCATAAGCTTAATGAGAAGAAGGCAGCTCAACCTCTGACGGTTGAGGACTAGATCACTAACATGCAACAACAGATCCATAGGTTTCAACGAGGTGACCTTGATCCCACCAAAGACATGAGCTTTATCTCTGCCTCACATTCCATCTCTACTATCCTCAAAATATCTTATCCACGAAACTATACCCCACCTTATATGGATGATGTCTCGAGATATACCGATGCGGGTGACCCGCTCAAGCACGTCGAGACCTACATCGACTACATGGACTCAAAGGGCCATTCTTCAAACCTGATGTGCCGGTCCTTCCCAAGCTGCCTGACTGGGATGGCCTGAAAATGGTTTAGGAACCTTCATATGGATCGATCAGTTTTACTTACCTTAGAAGGAAGTTTCTCTCTCACTTCAAGGACCAAAAAGTGACAAAGATGTACTCCTAGTTCCTGGACTCCATCAAGTAGTGGCCCGATGAGTCCAACTGGGCTTTTCTAGCTTGCTTCACTTGAGCACACTTAAAAACACCTTAGAGAGGGGTGAATATGGTGTGTGTCACAAATAAAAAGTATCATACATTGGAATAATTTAGAGTGCACACAAATCACATACTTATAATGGAGTGGCTTCCTCCCTATACTCTGACCTCACTCCAGAGGATTTATCCCTTTTATAAACAAAAGAAAAACTTGATCACATTTGCGGTGGTGATCGAACCGTACAAGAAAATATAAGCCCGGCGATAGTATCTGAATGAAGCTATTCAATAATACAACTCGTGCTAAAATACAGAAACCTTTTCCAATACGGAGATTGAAATTAGAATAATAATATCACCGTAGCTTAGAGCACAAAGTTGTGGTCGTCCCGGAGAAAACGGTTCGTTAATATGAGCTCTGGAAAAATGTTGCGGCTCGCTGGGGATGCCGGAGTAATGAAGCTTTGGCCGACTTTGGAAGTACATCAAAAGTGGCCGGCATCACTGGGAATTTATAGGATTTATGAACCCACAGTTCCAGCTGACCATATAAACTCATTGGTTCCATATGAATTCTTGAGTTCTTATTTGACGTGGATTATTCTCCCCTTGTGATTTCATAAGCTGTTCGGCAATATTAAAATGCGTCTCCAAATTATTATATGTAGCCATCCCATATTTGAGAGGATGTGAGCTCATTCTCACTCTCAAGCTACAGGTTATATAGTATGCATAACACGTAACCACCAAGCTACAGGTTAAAGGAGAGTATGCCATCACTTTTCGCAGATGTTTTGAGTCACGCAAGGAAAGCAGAGACAGGAGGCCCAGGCCAGCGGAGCAGGCCTGCTCCGAGCCCGAAAGTGTTTTCTCCCCGTAGGGCCTTTGCTTTTTATCGCTCGAGTGGTCCAAACCCAACAACACAGGCCGCCGTCACGTGCTCGCCGTCTCTGGTTCCCCACCAAATGCAAAACCTAGGTGAGGAGACCACGCGGATACTGCGTGCGTGTAAAGAACCGGCACGTGCGCAAGGATGCATGTTCCCCTTGATGATTCGGATTCGGGTCCCATTTCACCCTCAACGTTAGTGCAAAGGAAGGCATCTATCCATTACACAGCACATGAGCATGCAATCCAGCCCATGTGAGGCGCTACTGACAATGACCTCAAGCACTACTAATTATATCAGATGGACATGTAGGGCGAGATGGGTCTCGTGACTTGATTATTTGACTATTAATGCTTTATAATGTCACTTTCAAAATATTAAAACTTTAGATAGCATGAAACAGAGAACCATGCATTTATCCTGTAACTGATTTCTTCTCCTGTAATAGGACATTGGTATCCCATTGTTTATATCATACCCACACTTGAATTAAATCATTAGTACCATATCATTTGTGAACATCATCAAAACTCCACAGTGCTGGGTCTCTATATCCCAACATGTTGTTATGGCCATGCTAGGCCATTCGTTGTATTTTATTTATGTACGCTTTGATTTGTAATAATGGTATCCAGGTTGTTTCTTAAGTAAGCATGCAAGAATTTGTCGTTTTTAACACAGAAGCTTAGTGTGTCTAAACCAAGGATGAAGGAAAAAAATTACTACCCATACTTGCTTTATGTACACTGCAGACCGGCTCACGTCCTCGCTCCCGAGTATGATGGGAAGCGGTGCATGACATGTTATAGTGGCGGCCCATGTAGGCCATGCGAATACTTTAAGAACAGTTTTGACGGCATTAATATCTGAGTTGTCGAGCTAGAATAAATTTCTCATCTAACACTCATCACGGTTTGTTTTGCAGCATGTAGGTAGACTAAACACTCGTAATGCTAATGATGCCGCTAACAACGACACCATGGGTGTCATAAGAGAAATGTTGGAGGTCCAACATCATCTTCTCTGACATGAACCACAACCTGTCCCTCGAGGTGACGCTAGAGTCAAACAATTTCAGGAACTACACCTGAAAACCTTCTCTAGAAAGGAAGGCTTGCTCGGAGCTGAAGAATGAGCCCAAAGCACTGAAGATAATATGAGCGCTTCCTGCATCCCACAAGCAGGATGGGTGGAGTTAGCCATGCTCTAGCTAACCAACAATGCTCGAAACTGGTGGGAATTAGTAGACAAACGATCGATGAGGCCTATTGCCCGAGCTATGTTTCGAGAAAGGTTTGACGTGAAGTATTTTCCTCAACGAAAAGAACCCTCCAGCAGCATTTCCTCAACTTTGTCCAAGGTTTGAAGACCATTGATGAATACAATGCTGAGTTCTCTATGCTCAGTCGTTTCACTTATCATCTGGTCGAGGATCTCGAAGACCATGATTTCCAATTCTGTCATGGCTTGAACTAAAATATCCAAGCCTCGATAACCTCTACCCAACTGACCACCCTTGAGGACATATTAGAAGTAGCATATAATTATGAAGCTGTTGGTAAACTCTGTAAAGCGTCTCAGGACGGAGGAAGTAAGCGTCTCAGGACGAAGGAAGTAAGCGTCCAATAGAACCAACGAGGGACACTCTCTGATCGATACAAACCACCCTTTTTAAGAGGCTAGTAGCGGTAAACATATGATCTCATGTTGTAAGCTACCATTGTAACCGACCGAGGCATATTAAGAAAGAGTGTTGCCAGCTATTGAACCAACGCCTGATCTATGGGGTATCTGAGCACCCTAACAAGAACTGCCCTCGATACATCAACAAGAAAGTAACTCTGATTGCAGCAGCTTCAGGATCGACTTAGCACAGACCACCCCTAGCTCCTCAACAGAGGGTCTTTCAACAAGCTGAGCCAAACCAGCCAAGGCGCAAAGCATTCTGTCACGCCCCGCTTCCCATTAAACTTGGGTGCGAGAACGCGATCGGGTCCGCATGTGCTTAAAGCAAAGAAGACGTACTTTTTTTCTTCTTTGACTTAAGCACAATGAGCGTCTGTGTATTAAGCTTGGCAGGTTCTTGCTTGTGAACATCAAAACAACACAGAATATCATCATTACACTTCAACATCCAGATTACAAGTACACAAATAAGGACTAGCATGGCCATTACAACAGTTACACAAAAGGAAATACACCTGAATAAAATACAACACAAATATTAATTTATTGTAACGTTGCGAAAGCATGTCGTTCCTCAGCAGTGGATCTCAGTGTCCTTGTACTCCTAGTCAACTAGCTCTGCCTCAGGGTATGCTCCTCTGTAAAATTTATCTCAAAACCTGACGCATATTTCACAAGATAAACAAGAGGAAAATATACGTCAGCGAGGTCGCTCGGCTAGATTTAAAACATTAGAAAAGTGGACCCTCGGCAAGATAGTAATATTTATAGTTTGCAAAACTTTGAAGGCGTGGGAAACATAACATGGCACAGTTAGAAAAGTATGGCAGTGTAAGAAAAATGTGCGAGCATGGCAAGTGTAGTGTGCAAAGTAGTAAGCATGACAAGTGTAGTGTGCAAAGTAGTGAACATGGCAATTGTAGTGTGCAAGTAGTGAACATGGCAAATGTAGTGTGCAAGTAGTGAACATGGCAAGTGTAGTGTGCAAAGTGACAAGTAGTAAGCGTGTCAAGTACATATGAGCATGATAATAAGATTTAGCAGATTACACAACATATGATAGCAATAGCAGAAGTAAAGTGCCTAGTATGTCATTCAATCTCTTAATCTAGTGACAAGCACAATGTCCGAGGGCCGAAGAAACTACAATTATACCCAAACCAACGGGAGCTACTCGTGGCTCTGTACTTACCGACCCCTTTCGGACGACGGTCAAATTTACCAGTGGGGTGAAATCCAGCATTCCGCACTCTACTACAATGGACTACCCCACCCAAAGTGTCATTGTGTGTCCATATCGTTCAATGTATGCCACGATGGCCCAATATTCTGTAAATGCCCCGAGGGCCCAATAGTCTGTATATGCCTCGACGGCCCAATATCATATTTCATTAGGGAGTACATTCCACAGTTAATGGGATAACAAGCAATGATGGCATTTCATGTACATTATTAAAGTGACAACATTTCAATATTAAAAGCAAACTAACACATCACCAGGTCCATTAAATTATCTCAAATTCTATTAAGCAAGATACTTACAAAAGTCGTTATTTTAACATTATTAACGACGTACGTCATATCTAAAAGTTAGTTTACGATAAAATACTTGCATGTAGAGACGAGTTTGGGTGCCCAGGTGGTCGTAACGTGTAGCACGGTTTATCTACGAGGTTGGATTTATGATGTCAAGCCAAAAGATCTTAACAACTATTAAAACTAATATATACATATAACTAATACGTACTGACATGTGTATGATTAACATCTAATCTAACTTACTGTATATTTTATAAATTAAACTATAATACACTTTATATGATATAAACTATATGGTATATCACTAACTATTATATAATATAAGATATATAATTACATAATATATAGCTAAATGTAATAACGTACCGCTAACCAAAACTTATGTGCACGCTCTCTCTCCTTGTAGGTGGCGACAACTTGGATGGCACAGCAGCAGCAGTCCATCGGCGTTGGTGTGGAGCGGCGGTGCGGTCCAGACGAGCGGCGGTGGCGGTGTACTCTGTACGGCGACGAGCTCGAGTGGTGACGTGAGGACAGGGAGAGAGAGATGGTCGGAGGAACTAGGTGGCGACGATGGAGCGGGGTCGGAGGAAGGCAACAGCGGGGCGTCGAAGTTGAGGCGGAAGACGACGGCGTACTTGAGCGGGGGTGTTGCGATGGCGTGAGGCCACGAAAGAGAATAGGGGATGCGCGTGGGTTCCGGTGGATCTGCGGGTTGATGTTGTCAGTGAAGTTAAGGGAGCTGGCATGGGTGGATGGCGAGGGTTGCTGGCTATGGAGTGGAGGTCGGGGAAAGAGAGGGAGGGTTGGTCCGTCGGAGTGTGGAGTGGCGGGAGTTGGTTGCTTGGGTTGTCGGGGTTGCAGTGCTGTCAGCGAGTTCGGTGGAGGGCAAGGAGGTTCGTTGCTTGTAGGTTCTGTCGATGTTGGAGGAGGAAGATGGGAGGGTCGCGGTGGTAGGAGGCCGCGGGTTGAGGAGGGCTGTGGTGGAGTTCGGTGACGGTGCAACTTGAGGGGGTGGTCGTCGGTGTGGGAGGTTATGAGGTCTGGTGGCTTTGGGGTGGCTTGGGGGAGGTGGGGTTGAAGAGCGCTGGCAGGTGAGCTTATTGTCGGGGGTTGAGGGCTTTTGGGATCAGACGGGAGATGGGGGCAGACTGGAGAAGTTGGGAGGCGGAGAAGATGGCGGAGGGGCTGAGCGGGCTTGTCGTCGGAGAGTTAGAAGGGTGAGAGCGACGTCAAAAGGTCGCATAAGTGTGATGGCTTGGGGAGTCAACAGGAGTTCATGGCTGCCAAATGTTTGCACGGGGAAGGTTAGAGTTGAAGAGGGAGAGAGGAGGTTCGGAGCCTCGGGCTTTCAAAGGAGGGGAAGAGGTTACGTGCATGGGGGTTACAGACGTGGAGAGCTCTATCACGTGGGGGGGAGAGCTTTGAGATTCTAGGGGATCACGTGGGTTTGTTTTTGAAGAAGAAAGGAGAGAGGAGTACGAAGATGTGGGGCTATTGCGATTTGCATGCACGAGACGTGTGCTAGGGGAGAGATTAATGCATGGGTTGTTGAATGAGGGATAAAGAGAAAGAGAGAGATCCAGGGGTTTGTTAACATCATGAGGGATTGCATGCGTGAGTTGTGTGTGGGTGAGTTATTGAGATATTGTATGGGGAAATCGTGGAGAGATACTGTGGGGAATATAATGAGATTTGATTAGTGATATTATTAAGATAAGATTTGTTTTAGGCAATTTATTTGGTTAAGATAATTTGATTTATCGAGATTAATTAACTTAGGATAAGATTTTAAGGGGATCAATGCAGTTAGAGTTGATTTGTAGAATCATGTAGTAAAGATATTAGATTGGGAGAATCTTATATACTAATTAGTTAGAGTATTTTGATTAGGAAGATCGATTCAGTTATGATTTTGATTAGAAAATCAATATTAAGATTTAGTAGGTCGAGATTTGATTTGGATAATATGCTCAGTTAATATATTTAGATTAGTATTAGATTTGGAAGGTAACAATTTAATATAATCAAATTGTTGTGATTTTGCCCCTGCAATCAATATCAACCAAAAATTAACAAGAAGATATCAATGTGATAGTGAAGTCGTGGGATCCGATCACGAGCTCGCGCTATGGAAGATAACAAATAAAATTATAAAGTAATTACTCAAATAAATCACTACACTAATAAAATACGTAGGAAATACGTACGTGTAGAAACATGACATTACATCCTACCCACCTTATTAAAATTCCGTCCTCGCAATTTCTTAAGTTAGGTGACGATCGAGGAACTGTCTGGTAGATGAAATAGCAATAGTAAAAGCAAAAGATACATCTAAGATGTGACAAAGCAAAGATAAGCACATTTATGATATGAATCATTAAATGTGATGGTAGGACAGGGTTCAGACGTCATCATTCGTCACTTGCTCATCGTCCCTAACTTACTCGGCGACCATAGAGTAAGTTTGGTGCCAACTATGTTCGGGCTTGGTCTACTGGGGAACTTGACGCTGAGGAGCCAAAGGTGGTCCCTGTTGGGTTGATCTTGACGCTACCATAGTCTGGGTCACTGGATTGTTAGTGCGACGAGGGCAGTTCCTTATAATATGGCCAGGCACCCTGCGCACTAAGTGTAGGATCCTGTCAAAACAGCGTTGTTAGGATCGAAATAAAGTAGAGACTTACGTTTGCGTATGCGGCACGGTAGTCTCTAAACTTTGCCCTCGGATTCGCCACAATGGTCGATACTTCGTCACGGAGGATCGAAGCAGAGTTTCACCGCCTAAATCTCTAACTAGAAGAGGATTTTAATGGAAGGGAGAAGAAGAACATAAGGATGCCTTATGCAAACTTATGGCATGGAAAGTGTGAATGAATGCCTTACCCTTGGGTCCTATTTATAGGCTTTAGGGGTAGTTATTGTAGGAAATAACTAAATATAAGCTTATTAGCCTATATTAGCACATTCATTTATCTTCTTCTTTATCCACTTATCAAGTGCCATTTTGCACTTATAAAGTGGCTTTTTCCACTTATCGAGTGGCTTTTTCCACTTATCGAGTGGTCCTTTTCACACGAGAAAAGGTTCCCTTCGCGCACGCCTTCGTGCACGTGACATCTGAGGTCCGTATACCCTCATACATCCCCTCATGGGTGTATTTATGTCGTCCATATCCAACATCTCCCAATCACACTTGAGGGGATTGTAAGGAAACTTATTTTCCTCTAACTCTTCAGTTTATCATACCGAGAAATAGGCCGTGTGACCGTCATGCGCATAGAGTCCGCTGTTGTGCACTTGTTAGAGATACACAACACTCCTCGAGGTGCAAAGTTGAGTAGATCAACGCATGCTTTACCCTAGATTATTTCTTCACATTTCTTATACTTTATATTCAACAATTGAATCCCATCTGGATTGCAATTGGCTGGCCAGCTTTGAATCTTTAAAGTCCAAATGTGAATGCAAAATTAATCTTCCTCTTCTTGCGATCCTTTCGATCTTTACTTGACTTACTTTTCTAACATGCCCCGCCGGACCGAATTAACCATAGTCCATAAGTAACATGCTAAGATAGCAATCACCCAGTCAAATCTAAAGGGACCAATTAGAGTCCATAAGGGTAATGTATTAAGACCCATGTGGTCTTTGGGTCTCACATAATAGTAAACTTATTTACTATTCTAACCCAATGGTCAAAAATGCATACGTAGTATGAATACGTATTACAACATCGCTCATTTTCCAGGGAGTGTATGTCTCAATGATGTTGTAAGGATGATGATCAGACACCACAATGTCTGACTTTGAGTCCCTTTTTCTACTCAAATAATCCTTTGGACTCACATCCCGCATTTAGACAGATAGGATTTCAAAATCCTCTTAGATCTTCTGTAAGCATCCATATGATGCATATCTTTCATGCGACCATTTTGTTTAAGTCATGACTCTAAATCATCCGTCTGATGATTTTGACTTTAAACAGGTCTCATCTCTATTCTATCCGTCTGATAGAATAAGGCGGTTGCTCATGTGAGAGAGCCAACCTCAATCTGTCCGACATACTAGAAAGTATAGCTGAGATTTCAAAAAAATATACACAAACATTTCTCAAGAAATTCATATGCAATGTTGAAAAGAACTTTATTCTTTTATTAAATTTGATCATTTACAGACATGGGAATTTACATTGGTACAACTCAGCTCTTACGCAATCCTTGGGATGATAAGTGTTTGTAAAACACATCTCTGGGGATCGCCTTCGTAAGCGGATCCGCTATCATCTCATGCGTAGATATGTACCTTATGTCCACCTTCTTGGTCTTATCATAGTCTTTTGCAAATTTGTAGCGGATATCAATGTGTTTGGTCTTACAATGGAATGTAGGATCTTTGACATAGGCTATAGATGCTTGACTGTCGTTGTGTATAGGTACAGCACTTGAGTCACTTGCATCAATTAGCCTATCTAAGAACTTCCTAAGCCAAACAGCCTCTTGGACTGCCAGGATAAATGCTACAAACTCGGCTTCCATGGTTGAAAGTGCGATGCAGGATTGTTTCTTGCTACTCCAGGATATTGCACCAGATCCGAGTAGAAAAACATATCCTGAGGTCGATCGTCGCTCATCGAGATCACCCGCCCAATCAGCATCAGTGTAGCCTTCGAGCCTCAAGGCATCTCCTTGATAGCATAAAGCAAAGTCTGCAGTTCCTTTGAGATACCGCATTATCCTCTTAACCGCTTTCCAGTGTACTTGCCCTGGGTTGGATTGGTAACGACTTACCATTCCAACGGCAAAACAGATGTCTGGTCTTGTACACATCATAGCGTACATAAGACTACCAACTGCACTGGAGTATGGAACTTTTTCCATAATCTCTTTCTCCTTTTGGTTCTTAGGACATGATTTCAGACATAAATTATCGCTTTTGCTTATAGGAGTATCAATGGACTTGCAGTCCTGCATATTGAATCGTTCTAGAACCTTCTTTATATAAGTCTCCTGTGAAAGAGAAAGAAGTTTCTTCGAACGATTCCTTGAAATCTTAACTCCAAGGATATATGCGGCTTCTCCCATGTCTTTCATCTCAAAAACTGATGAAATCCAAGCCTTGATATCCATCACAAAGCCCTTGTCATTTCCAGCTATTAAAATGCCATCTACATATAGAGACATAATAACATACTTGCTTTTATTCCTCTTGATATATACGCAGTTATCTTCATCAAGCATGGTAAAACCATTTGATAAGACAACTTCTTGAAATCGTATATACCATTGCCTCGAGGATTGTTTAAGACCATATATGGATTTAAGAAGTTTACAAACCTTATGTTCGTTTCCTTCTTTTACAAACCCTGTTGGTTGTTCCATATAGATCTCCTCGTCCAATTCTCCATTGAGAAAGGCAGTCTTTACATCCATTTGATGTAATTCGAGGTCTAAGCAAGCTACCATTGCCAGAATCAGGCGAATCGAGGTAAAATGAACAACAGGTGAGAAGGTCTCTTCGTAGTCTATCCCTTCCTGTTGCGTAAAACCTTTCGCGACAAGGCGAGCTTTATATCTGTCAATAGAGCCATCAGCCTTATGCTTGATCTTGAGAACCCATTTGTTCCCAATAGCTCTACGTCCTCTGGGTAAGTTAAGTAAGTCCCAGACTTGGTTAACTTTCATGGATTCTAACTCCTCTTGCATCGCTTCCATCCATTTGTCTTTAGCAGGGCAAGATACGGCCTGTTTGAAAGTAGCAGGCTCGTCATCTTCTTGTAGTAAAGTCATAAAGGTTTGCGGAAATTCATCCTCAAATCTTAGAGGAGCCAACCTTGTACGACTACTACGTCGTATTTGAGATTCTTCAAGTCCTTGTTGACTCGAATTTAGATCAATTCTAATATCACTCCCACTTGGAATGTCGTTAGAATTGCTCCCACTTGGATCATTATTCCCGTATGGAATAGGATAATCGTCATTCGTATAATCCATTGGTGAAGGTTGAAACGTATTTTCGTTTTCACCAAGAATTCTCCCACTCGAATGAGGTAATCCTTCTTGATCATAAATCTCAAATAGAGATAAGTCCTGACTTATCTCTCCCTGTCTTGGAAACTCATTTTCCAGAAAAGTGACATCCCTCGACTCAAACTCAATTAGCCCACCATTGTCTTCCTGACTAACAAAAACATAACCTTTGGAGTTTTCTGCGTATCGTATAAAGATACATTTCATTTCCCTTGGCCAAGTTTGTCATACTTATGGGAGGAAATATGTGCGTAGGATGCACAACCCCAAGGTTTCAAAATGTTTAAGTCAGGAGACCTTTGGTTCCACAACTCATAAGGAGTGGAGCTAACTGATTTCGAGGGTACGCGGTTTAAAATGAAAGCGGCCGTCAATAATGCATCACCCCAAAAGGTGATTGGCAAGTTAGCTTGCGCCATCATTGAACGGATCATTTCCATTAAAGTCCTATTTCTCCTTTCTGCAACACCGTTTTGTTGAGGAGTATAAGGCATAGTTACCTGATGTACTATGCCTTTTTCATCACAAAGTTCCTTAAAACTTGTTGATTGATATTCACCGCTCCTATCGGTTCGCAAGACCTTAATCTTGCGATCTAATTGATTCTCCACTAAACTCATATAGTTTTTAAAGCAAGCCAATGCTTCACTTTTGTGGGATATCAAATAGATATGTCCGAATCGGGTGAAATCATCAATAAAAGTGATGAAATAGGACTTCCCGCGTCTTGTCTTGACATTCATCGGACCACATATGTCCGAATGGATAAGCTGTAATGGAACCTCGGCCCTTGTGCCGGTTCCAAACGGCTTGCGACAAGATTTCCCCACTAGGCAATGTTCGCAGGTCGACATTTCAACCTTTGAAACATTGGATAGAAGGCCACGTTTGGCAAGTCTATCCATACGCGTTGGTCCAATATGACCAAGCCTTGCGTGCCAACAAATCACATCAGACTCATAAGTCTTAGAATTTGCAATAAGGAAATTTTCATTACACGAGGAATCATACATTGTACTCATTACAATAAATCTTTTAAATACAAACCCAGTACCAATAAGAGTATTATTACAACTTAAGTCCACATTACAATCATGAAAAAACCAGTTATAGCCAAGACCCATTAACACGACCACAGAAATTATATTCCTTCGAATATCTGGAGCGAAGAGGACATCATGAAGTAGGAGAGTGCGGCCGTTGTCCAAGACTAGCTTGCAAGTCACAACGCCTTTCACTTCAACACGTGTGTTGTTTCCTACATAGATCCACTTCGTTCCTTGGGGTATCCGGTGATACTCCACGAAGGACCGTCTGTCCCTTGCTATGTGGTCGGTGGCACCTGAATCAATTATCCAAAATGGATTAGATTCCACAAGAAATATTGAACTAGAAACACATATGTAACTAGTATATTTACAAGTTACCTCGTCGCCTCCACTCGTACACGAACGAGCATAGTGACCGAGCTTGTTGCACTTAAAGCACTTGATCCTCTTCAAGTCTTTCTTCTTGTGCCATTTCTTGTGCCCACCCTTATGTTTGGGTTTCTTGGTAGACTCAGGTTGCTTATTACGTTCATTGGTAGACTTCGAACGATCTTTCCTTTTCTTTCCCCGTGTGAGGAACTAGCAACCATGTGCACTTCTGCACTTGGCTTGGCAGCCGCAAGCCGCTCTTTCTCTAATTCGAGGTGCTTGGAAACATCGCTGAAGGTCTTGATGCTCTCATTGTGAGTGAGATGCATCTTCATTTGGTCCCACCCATTTGGTAGGGAACGTATGACTGCTTGGATTTGTTGCTCATCAGTGAGCACATGACCCGCATCCTTTAACTCTGAGATAAGATTCGCCATATGTCGCAGATGTTTCCCCATGGAATGATCTGGACGTTTCTTGTATGAATCAAATCTTATAGTTAAGGCGCGAAGTTTGGACACCGATGTGCCACCAAACTTTTCCTCAAGCTTGGACCATATGTCCAT
The DNA here is from genome assembly GCA_030789695.1 of Scilla litardierei. Taxonomy (NCBI): domain Eukaryota; kingdom Viridiplantae; phylum Streptophyta; class Magnoliopsida; order Asparagales; family Asparagaceae; genus Scilla; species Scilla litardierei. The sequence continues at coordinate 32,031,146 of CM061134.1, forward strand.
GGCTAAGTCATGCTCTCGGAAGATGCGCATTATGTCATCAGCCATACTGCTTAATAACGTAATACGTGCTATCTTGTTCTTCCGAGACCAAGCATCAAAAGCTTCCTTGTCTCGTCTGTGTTGGGCCGTAGTGCCCGACTCGGGTTCAATCATTACGTTCTTTAGAGTTTCGAGCACTTCTTGCTCCTCTAAAACGTATTGTATCTTGATGGACCAAAGTTTGTAATTATCGCCGTTGAGTTTTTCACCTCTGTTTAACTCAGCGACGATATTCTTTGAAGCGGAAGACATTTTACTTTTAAAATGCTGCAAAAGACACAAAAACCGAAGGTTTGATCAAAAACATTGCATTGAAAAATTCTTAAAATATAATTCCCATTTGAAGTGATAATAGAATATCCCATTTGGATAGTTCTAATTTCAACTCCCACTTGGAACGACATTTATAATTTGATAAGTTACTTTCGAAAAATATTGAAAATGTTACTCTAGAATCGGAAAGGTCACTACGTTTCCAATCACCATCTAGAGTAACTTTCAATATTTCCCCATCACTTTATCAAATGTTAGTACTCTTATAGTACTTCGCAGCGGAAAAGCGTTTTTTTTAAAAACGTATTTTTCAAAACGTATGAAAACGTATTTTTCAAAATTGTATATTTCGACTTAGTACCCTTATGATACTAGCGAAATATTTGGCACTTCCTGGCCATTTGCCGGGAATGAGCCGTAGCCATGCCAAGGCCGGATCCCCCTGAGGGGATTTTTCTGCTAGCCATTGTCGCCGGTTCCCATATGGATCCAGGCGCTTCCCCCGTATGGGAGAATTTTGCCGCAGACGACTGTCGTTAGCCCCGTATGGGCTAGTCGGCACATTCGTGTTCGACCAAAGCCTTTTGCCACCCCGTATGGGCTAGTCGGCATGTTCGTGATCAACCAAGGCCTTTTGCCGGATTGGTCGACCAAAACTCCTAGATTGGTCGACCAACCAATGATCTGCACTCCTCCCGGCCAGGGCCTCTGCCCTGGCCGAGGCTGGCCAAGGGCCGGCCAAGGGCCTCTGCCCTGGCCAGGGCTCTCTGGCGCTGGCCGAGGCCGGCCAGGGCCGGCCCTGGCCTGGCCAGGGCCCTCTGGCCGTGGCCTGGCCGCGGCTAGGGCCCCCTGGCCCTGGCCGTGGCCGGCCAGTGCCGGCCTTGGCCCTTTGGCCATGGCCGGCCATGGCCCATATGGCCATGGCCGGCCACCCCCTTGTATGGGGTTGCCGCACACCCCGCCGGAGGGGTGGCCGTGGTGGTTATTGGCCGTAGCCAACCCCCTCCGCATGGGGAGGGGGGTGCATTGCCTTCATAGCCCATTTGGCCATGGTGATCATGCACCAAAAGTTATCTTCCCCGATGGGAATAACTACCATCTTCTTCCTCGATGAAGCACCCGTTCGTCGATGAAGCACCCATTCGTCGAGAAAGTAGTTATCTTCTAATGGCCGTGTGCCAAAATGAAAAATTAACATACTTTAAAATTCGTAAACTACGCGCTCCATATGAAGAGAGTTCACATTCCCTATGAATGGAGACTCAGCATCCATGAAGAGAGCGAGCTTGACGATATGAACGGTCGGTTCTTCCTGTCACGGAGAGTTCCTACCATATCTGTAATGGTAGGAGACCCTAACGTGAAAAGAACAACCGCTGTGTTCTCTCCGTCACGAAGCGTTCCTACCATTTCCGTAATGGTAGGATACCCATTCGTGAAAAAGACAACGCCTCGTTCATCGGTTCGACGGGGCGGCGGTTTGACCTGGGCGAACCCGTATGGCTCCGATACCAATGAAGGATCCTGACAAAACAAGGACGTTAGGATCGAAATAAAGTAGAGACTTACGTTTGCGTATGCGGCACGGTAGTCTCTAAACTTTGCCCTCGGATTCGCCACAACGGTCGATACTTCGTCACGGAGGATCGAAGCAGAGTTTCACCGCCTAAATCTCTAACTAGAAGAGGATTTTAATGGAAGGGAGAAGAAGAACATAAGGATGCCTTATGCAAACTTATGGCATGGAAAGTGTGAATGAATGCCTTACCCTTGGGTCCTATTTATAGGCTTTAGGGGTAGTTATTGTAGGAAATAACTAAATATAAGCTTATTAGCCTATATTAGCACATTCATTTATCTTCTTCTTTATCCACTTATCAAGTGCCATTTTGCACTTATAAAGTGGCTTTTTCCACTTATCGAGTGGCTTTTTCCACTTATCGAGTGGTCCTTTTCACACGAGAAAAGGTTCCCTTCGCGCACGCCTTCGTGCACGCGACATCTGAGGTCCGTATACCCTCATACATTCCCTCATGGGTGTATTTATATCGTCCATATCCAACACTAAGCACTGGTTCAACAGCACACGACAATCCTTCTTGACATGCCCCGATCGGTTACAGTGGTGACACACCATTGTAGATTTGGAGTTGATCGGGGTTGCAGGCCTCTTGAAGTTGGTGGTCTGAGTCGGTCGGAGCTCATTCTGAGTTGGTTCCATAGGGCAGTTGCTTCCTCCAGTTTGAAGCGCCTTCTTACGCTTCATGATGAGCTCATGCTTCCGAGCAGCATCCAAGACTTCCTGATGAGTGGTCAGATTCGTCAAAGACATTGAAGCTTGGATGTCGAGATCCAAACCCTGGAGAAACTGGTACACACGATCTTCGGGATCTTCCACCAGGTGAGGAGCAAATCGACTAAGCATAAAAAATTCTGCTTCGTATTCGTCAACAGTCCGGGTGCCTTGCTCTAGGTTGACGAAACGTTGTTGGAGCTCTCTCTTTGTCGATCTGGGGAAGTACTGAGCATCGAAGCGCTCTTGGAAAATGGTCCAGTTAATAGGCTTAAGCATAAGTACTTCCTCAGTATCCCACCAGTTTCGGGCATTACCAGTCAGCTATTTCTTGGCAACTTCTACCCAGCCTGCCTGGTCGATGCAGGAAAGACTCAAGTCGTCTTCAGTGCTTCGTGCCCATTCTTCAGCTTACGGTGGGCCTTCCTTTCCCGAGAAACTCTTCGGGTTCAGCTCCCAAAATTTCTTGGCTCCAGGTTCAGCTCGAGGAGATGGTGGTGCAGATTGCGCAGGCCGTTGTCCTTGTTGAATCAATTGGTGTTGAATGTCCAACATCCCTCTCATAACAGACATGAGTTCGTTGATGTCGGCGACGCCATTTCTGTTCGTCCCATTCATGTTGCGAGTGTTCGGTCTTCCTGCCATGCTGAAAAAGAAATAGAGTAAACATTTGTGTACAATATTTATCTAGACAGTCTAGCTCATAATGACATCCATATTGTTTCAAGTATTTCACAGAATGCAGACCTGCATGGGCCACCACTAAAACCTGTCACGCCTCGCTTCCTATTAAACTTGGGAGCGAGAATGCGAGCAGATCCGCATGTGCTTAAAGCAAAGAAGAAGTACTTTTTTCTTCTTTGACTTAAGCACAATGAGCGTCAGTGTATTAGCTTGGCATGTTCATGCTTGCGAACATCAGAACAACACAGAATATCATCATTACACTTCAACATCTAGATTACAAGTACACAAATAAGGCCTAGCATGGTCATTGCAACAGTTAACACAAAAGGAAATACACCTGAATAAAATACAACACAAATATTAATTTATTGTATCGCTGCAAAAGCATGTTGTTCCTCAGTAGTGGATTTCAGCATTCTGGTACTCGTGGTCAACTAGCTCAGCCTCAGGGTATGCTCCTCTGCAAAATCTATCTCAGAAATTGACGCATATTTCACAAGATAAACAACATGGAAATATACGTCAGCGAGGGTCGCTCGGCAAGATTTAAAATATTAAAAAAGTGGACCCTTGGCAAGATAGTAATATATATAGTTTGCAAAACTTTGAAGGCCAGGGAAACATAACATGGCACAGTTAGAAAAATATGGCAGTGTAAGAAAAACGTGCGAGCATAGCAAAGTGTAGTGTACAAAGTAGTGAGCATGGCAATTGTAGTGTGCAAGTAGTGAACATGGCAATTGTAGTGTGCACGTAGTGAACATGGCAAGTGTAGTGTGCAAAGTGACGAGTAGTAAGCATGGAAAGTACATATGAGCATGATAATAAGATTTAGTAGGTTACACAACATATGATAGCATCAGCAGAAGTAAAGTGCCTAGTATGTCATTCAATCTCTTAATCTAGTGACAAGCCCAATGTCCGAGGGCAGAAAAAACTACAATTACACCCAAACCAACGGGAGCTACCCGTGGCTCTGTACTTACCGACCCCATCCAGGCGACGGTCAAATTTATCGATGGGGTGAAATCCAGCATTCCGTACTCTACTACAATGGAGTACCTCACCCAAAGTGTCATTGTGTGTCCATATCGTTCAATGTATGCCACGAGGGCCCAATATTCTGTAAATGCCCCGAGGGCCCAATAGTCCTTATATGCCCCGAGGGCCCAATATCACATTTCATTAGGGAGTACATTCCACAGTTAATGGGATAACAAGCAATGATGGCATTTCATGTACATTATTAAAGTGACAACAACATTTCAATAGTAAAAGTAAACCAACACATCACCAGGTTCATTAAATTATCTTAAATGATATTAAGCAAGATACTTACAAAAATTGTTATTTTAACATTATTAACGACATACGTCATATCTTAAAGTTGGTTTACGATAAAATACTTGCATGTAGAGACGAGTTTGGGTGCCCAGGTGGTCGTAACATGTAGCATGGTTTATCTGCAAGGTTGGATTTGTGATGTCAAGCCAAAAGATCTTAACAACTATTAAAACTAATATATACATATAATTAATACGTACTGACATGTGTATGATTAACATCTAATCTAACTTACTGTATATTTTATAAATTAAACTATAATATACTTTATATAATATAAACTATATGTTATATCACTAACTATTATATAATATAAGATATATAATTACATAATATATAGCTAAATGTAATAACGTACCGCTAACCAAAACTTATGTCTCTCTCTCTCTCTCTCTCTCTCTCTCTCTCTCTCTCTCTCTCTCTCTCTCTCTCTCTCTCTCTCTCTCTCTCTCTCCCTCTCTCCTTGCAGGCGGTGACGACTTGGATGGTACGTCAGCAGCAGTCCGTCGGTTTTGGCATGGAGCGACGGTGCAGTCCAGACGAGCGACGGTGACGGTGCACTCCGTACGAGGGTGAGCTCGAGCGGTGACGTGAGGACGGGGAGAGAGAGATGGTCGGAGGAACAGGGTGGCGACGATGGAGCGGGTTCGGAGGAAGGCGACAGCGGGCCGTCGGAGTTGAGGAGGAAGACAGCAACGTACTGGAGCAGGGGTGTTGCGGTGGCATGAGGCTGCTGAAGAGAACAGGGGAGGGCACATGGGTTCCGGTGGATCTGCGGGTTGATGTTGCCGGCGAAAGTTAAGGGAGCTGGTGTGGGTGGATGGCGAGGGTTGCTGGCCATGGAGTGGAGGTCAGGGAGAGAGAGGGAGGGTTGGTCCGCCAAAGTGTGGTGTGGCGGGAGTTGGTTGCTTGGGTTATGTAACGGCATGTTTTCATCAACACAACTATTTACGTATTTAACCTATTTTCAAATTTTTTAAAACTATTTTATAATGGTTCGACAAGAGTTTTACAATTTCAAAAATTTCTTATAAAAATAATTTGAAGCATCAGACTAGTTATGAAGTATTTTAGTAAGTTCAGGTTTCATCAAATACCTCTAAATAACTTGATAAAAATTCATTTTCAATTATTACTGTTTTGGCTTAGTGAATTAATTTTATGTACAAACATCATCAAAATGTTTTCAAACTTCTATGGTATCATTCTATGATCATTTAGGGCTCTCCACATTAATTTCGTAATTTTCTGAAGTCAAATCAATAGAGAAGCCGCAAACCCGCTTCCTAAACGTTTTGGCCTAAAAGTAGTATCTCCGTAGCTCAAACCCTAAAACGGATCTCATATTCACGATCCTCGCGACGATATGAACCCGTGGGTATGTTTTCATAATTTTTCGGACACGTTTACTAGTAGGGACAAAATCGTAATTTCGCTACAAATTTTACTATACCGTCACTAATTGCCTTAGCTAAATTACTAATTACCTTAACCTAATTAACTATTAAATTACCCTAACTACCTACCCTAACCATGACTAACACTTGGTAGGGAGAACATTCACATTTTCCTAACTTAGTCTAAAGACAAATACCTAATGTCATTAACTTCCACCTAATGCCTTAATTAGGTTTGACATAAATCACTAATTCTTTATTAATTTCAAACCCTATAAATTAACCCCGTCTCTCTTCGTTCTCAGGCAACTTCCCCTTCCCGTCGACAGCAAGCCAAACCCACGCTCTCTCTATCGAACTCACGCATCCCCAGGCTAACCCATTTCTCCATTCGTTTTAAACCCACGCTCCTCCTCCCCTAGCCCACGACCACCACCCATCTCCCCCAACTCTCAGCACAGCCCAACCCAGGCTTCTTACCCTCTCTTTTTCGCATTCGTTTGACTCAACCCAAGCTGCACGAAAGGCCCGAACGAACCCATCTTCGTTCTCCTCCGAACGAACCCCAGGGAACCCACACCCAAGCCTGTCTCCACCTCTCCAATCTCCCCTAGCCTTCGAAAGGCCGAACCCAAGTTCTCCCCTACTCTCTCTCATTCCCTCGTTCTTCCCTTCGCCAGACCACGTCGCCGACGAACGGCAACCTCGCACGATGCAGCCCCCACTCTCGCTTTGCCACACCTTCACCGGAAAGCCCCTCGCCGCTCAACCCGAACAACAGCACCCCCGCCTCCCACACTCGAAGCCCCTCCTCGCAACCGCATCGCTCCGCCGTCGCCTCAACCTCCCCGAGTCACCGTCACACCCACGGAGCAGACCCGAAGCTTATTGCTCCTCCGCTCGAAGCTCCTTCCTCCGCTACATGCTCCTTCGAGCAACGAGCCACCGCCGTGAAGTAGCTGCCCCTTCTCCATTTGCTCCAACCTCCTCCCACCGCCACCGAGGGCAGCAACCCCCATCGACAGACCCCTTCACACCCTCGCTCCGATCCCCGACAAAGACACCGATGCTTCCACCACCATGCTCCGAACCCACGCCTCTGCTAGCCTCGAGTCGCCTCCGCATTCGCCGTCTCCCCACGACGACGACGCCACCCGCCTGACTCCTCCGAGCTCCGGCCACCCCCACATAGCCCCACGTCGCCTTCCTCCCCTCCAACATCCGCATCACACCGCCACCTGCCACCAGTCGGACCGCCGCCGTCGCCCCTCAGGTCCGCCGCCCCCACCCTCGCCCATGTCTCCGACGACGGAGAGCCCCGACACCCCATGCAACGTAAAAACAGTGAGACGTGAGTGTTATTAAAAACGTATTTTAATACGTATTATTGCGTATAATACGCGTATTTGCGTATTTTTATAATTAGATAACATGGGTTTAATAGTTTAAAATTGATAATAAATTATATAAGGGTCGAAAAAATGCAAGGCCAGCTCCAGAAAATCAGAAATAATATTCTGAATCCAATGGCGCTAGTTTCATCTCAATTTGACTCTTAATTTGCTCAAAATAAATTTTTAAGCCTAAAAGTTAAATACGTTATTTGCGTTCAAAAATCAGTAACTTGTTATTTTCATATACACTAACATGTGAGAAAAATATATGTTATAGTACTCTTCGAGACGGTCATTTTAACAGCTCACTTGCAACTTTTCGATGCAGATTGCATCCCGAAGAAATTGTTGAATAATTACGTTACTTAATTAAAAATTAGTTTTTAAATCTATTTTGAGCTTTTAAAAATTATAAAACTTACCATGAGCTTCTGAAAAATATTTCCTCCTGCAGTAAAATTATTTTCATCATATCTATCCAATATAAAAATTTAGAACGATTTTCAACAACGTTTCGAACGATTATAAAATCAAAACGATCGAGTTAAATAGATAGAAAATAGCGTGTTCTTTAACCAGCCGTTTCTTGTGTTTGCAGGTACCAATTCTCGTGCACCAACTTTCTTGGAAGCTCTAGCTCTAACCTCGTCTTATTACGACGAGCTCGATAGTAAGTCACTCTAATTCTAGTTTTAGAAGTTAAGCCAGTGTAAAAGCATGAACATAGAGTTTTACAAATAGTCTCAGAACAACCATTGATTCTAAATAACTTCAAATGAGTTTCTTCAACACCTTTCAATTGCACGTAAACTTATAACTCTCGTTTACACTTGTCTACCATGTTTTGATGCTCATCACTTACAAAACTACGCATACACTTTGTATACACTTGTTGCACGATTGCGCATGGACACATCACCTGCTGCATGCCATTTACTACTCAGTAAATGCTAATGAATTATCAAATGGAATAGCATGTGTGGAACATCTTGTTGAACAACTTGTGGACTATCTCATGAAACATCTTGTGAAACATCTTGTGGAATATCTTGTGGAATATCTTGTGAAACATCTCGTGGAACATCCTGTAAGGAACATGTACTAGATTCACTTGACATATCACTGGGGTTTTTCGGGTAACTCATAGTTTGAGAGAGTGTGTGAGTGACTGGAATTCAATCTACATGTCTAGTTTCATGGGTTTTCGGCATCATGTCTAGCTGCCTGTGTTTCGGCAAATAAAATATGTTGCCCGTGTCAGCATCCTGTCTAGCTGCCTGTGTTTTCGGTATTCTTCTGCGTCGTGCCCAGGCAAGAGATGAACTCAATGGTCACATATTGTAATCTCCGACTTGAGTCGCGTAGTTCTAGTGTAGCTTGCACGATCACTTTTACTTTACGCATTACAGTCACCTTTACTTTATGCATTCCATACACGTTACCTACTACACTTGTGCAATCACAGTACTTGTCGTGTTTAGCTACAGCAGTAGTATGTTTCGCCTGCTTAGCCTGCTTCAACTTGCACTACCACAGTACTGTTTGTTCTCTTAGTTCAGTTTACTTTTACTACTCAGCTGTGTACAGTTGTTGCTCAGTACTTTACCTTCGCTCTGGTTTGCTTGTACGTAGTTACTTTTTGTCATACTTGTACACAGCTTTTACTACTCTTGCTAGAATTGTTGTGACTTACATACAGTTCCGTCTTTGTGGCACCACAGACGATGCACCCGTGGAGGTAGATGTTCTTGAGTTAATAGCGCCAGAGTTCGACCATGAGACCGCACCTTCCAGAGCAATTTTCAGTTGTGTACTTTCTTTCTTTCATGTACATTTGTTGGAACAATTTATACAATATGGATGTAATAATTGGACACAATTTGGGTATTTTTGTACATCTCTGCATCGTGGCTATTTTGTTTTCACTGGTAACCTGCATGACCTGCGCAAATATCAAATAAGCAACGGGCTCCGGGAGCGGGTCGTTACAGGTTATCGGGGTTGCAGTGCTGTCAGAGAGTTCGGAGGAGGGCAAGGAGGTTTGTGGCTTGTAGGTTCCGTCGATGTTAGAGGAGGAAGATGGGAGGGTCACGGTGGTAGGAGGACGCGGGTTAAGGAGGGCTGTGGTGGAGTTCGGTGACGGTACAGCTTGAGTGGGTGGTCGTCGGTATGGGAGTATGTGTGGTCTGGTGGCAATGGGGTGGCTTGCGGGGAGGCGGGGTTGAAGATCATCGGCGTGTGAGCTTGTTGTCATGGATTGGGGGCTTGTGCATGCAGACGGGAGATGGGGGCGGACTGGAGAAGTTGGGAGGTGGAGAAGATGGCGAGGGGGCTGAGCAGGCTTGTCATCGGAGAGTTAGAAGGGTGAGAGCGACGTCGAAAGGTCACCGGAGTGTGATGGCTTGGTGAGTCGACGGGAGTTCGAGGCTGCCAAGTGATTGAACATGGATGGTCGGAGTTGAAGAGTGAGAGAGGAGGTTCGGAGCCTGGGGCTTTTGAAGGAGGGGAAGAGGTTACGTGCATGGGGGTTGCAGACGTGAAGAGCGCTATAACGTAGGGGAGGAGAACTATTGAGATTCTAGGGGATCACGTGGGTTTGTTTTTGAAGAAGAAAGGAGAGAGGAATGCGAAGATGTGGGGCTGTTGCGATTTGCATGAACGAGACGTGCGCTTGGGGAGAGATTAATGAATGGGTTGTTGAATGAGGGAGAAACAGAAAGAGAGAGATCCTGGGGGTTGTTAACATCATGAGGGATTGCGTGCGTGAGTTGCGTGTGGGTGAGTTGTTGAGATATTGTGTGGGGAAATCGTGGAGTGATATTGTGGGGAATATAATGAGATTTGATTAGTGATATTATTAAGATAAGATTTGTTTTAGGGAATTTATTTGGTTAAGATAATTCGATTTATCAAGATTTATTAACTTAGGATAAGATTTTAAGGGGATCAATGCAATTAAAGTTGATTTGTAGAATCATATAGTTAAGATAATAGATTGGGAGAATCTTATATACTAAGATGATAATTTTAGTTAGAGTATTTTGATTAGGAAGATCGATTCAGATATGATTTTGATTAGATAATCAATATTAAGATTTAGTGGTCGAGATTTGATTTGGATAATATGATCAGTTAAGATATTTAGATCAGGACTAGATTTGGAAGGTATCAATTTAAGATAATCGAATTGTTGCGATTTCACCCCTGCAATCAACATCAACCAAAAATTAACAAGAAGATATCAATGCGATCGTGAAGTCGTGGGATCCGATCACGAGCTCGCGATATGGAAGATAACAAATAAAATTATAAAGTAATTATTCAAATAAATCACTACACTAATAAAATATGTCCGAAATGCGTACGTGTAGAAACAGGATGTTACACATTCACTATGATAGTCGAAGAAGCGGAGGCTGTTAAAAAAGTGATTTATTGTAATGCATGAACCTCCTCCTTGCATTGCATTTAATGATTATGTCATGGATGCGTTTGTTTCCATACTCTTGTCATATATTAAGTATTATCTTAATGGCATCCACCTCACTTATCTCCCTCTTTGATTCAGAACTCTTCATTGCTTCTTATCTCGAGAACAATAGTTGACAATTCCATTCCTATTGACCCTCAAGTCTATTAAGATATCGACACAGGTAACAATGTGATGGAAAGGAAACTTCAGACTACCCTTACTCGTTAATCGTCTCTTAGTTCTGAGAAGTTCCGAGGACAAAACTTTCTTAAGGAAGGTAGGATGTGACGACATGTATCGGTCACTACACGTATTTCTGTATATCTATAAGTTTAAATGGTTTCAAACATGTTTATATGATTTTAGGTTTAAATGGTTTCAAACATGTTTATATGATTTTTGATTAATTTTCAGTAATTCTTGACTATTTTTCTGAGGCCAAAAACCGAACCAAACCCCCAAATCCGTAACCGTAACAAAATTCACGACTAGACTATAAAAAATAATAATTAACTTTTACTTTTAACACTGCCTCATTTAATTCCCTAACCCTAAACCATAAATCCGTAACCCTAAATCAGGCGTCTGACTAGTGATTTTCAGACAAGTATTTTGCCCATAATAGATTTTTCAACAAAATTTCTTATTATGTCAATTTCACTAAATAATTTATTGTCATCAAATTTCACGTAAACTTAGAGTCATAAAAATAGCCAATGAATCTGCTAGTTAAGAGAAATATTTTGACATATTGCGCATAAAATTCTGACTTGTAGCTTTCTAGATATAAAGTATTGAACATTGTTAGCAGTTTATTTTTAATATCGAAAATTAATTTTTGGTCTTAAATTTAGAAAATTGCTTATTGATTGTTCAAAAATTATTAAAAATATCTATTAGCCTCAAAAAGTTATTTCTTACTTAAATGTATTCATATGCTTAAATGTAAATGTTTTCGAATTTATTTTTATATAGTAATTGCTCGATTTAACATTGTGAAATGAATATATTATAAATTGGCAACATGTCATTCGCCATAAAATTATATTGAACATTTGTATGAACTCGTAAGACACTGTAGACAGGCCATATGCAAATGTTGTGATGCAACTGTACAAAAATGAATGTATGACTGATGGAACCATATGGTTGTGCATGGATTATCAATTGATGTAATACGTACTACTGACCTGGCACTTGGCTGACCTGTAGGTATTGAGGTAGTCTATTGTCACAGAAGATACAGGAGTGACTGGATCCACCATATGGCTTCATCTCTACCCACACTAACATAGGTAAGCAAATTGATCGTCGCCCTATAGGGTCGGTGAGTAGAGCCACGAAAGAGCTCCCATTGTTATGGTGCATTTTAGTCACGTATTGTACTCTCGGACATGGACTTGACACTAGAACTAGTGGTTATCAAGTATTGCTTTAATATCTTATGTAGTCTTTTCATCACATGTTGCAAATGCTATTAAATGTTCTAACTGCTAGCTAGTATCATTTTTAGACCTTACATATCATACTTACTATGCTTATATCATGCTCATATCACGCCTTTCCTCATGTCACTTATATATATATATATATATATATATATATATATATATATATATATATATATATATATATATATATATATATATATATATATGCTTTTCATTTCTATTGTGGGAAAATACTTGACATTTTATTTTGTGTTGTCTTAAGAAATGCATGTCCGGTTTTGAGGGCGAGTTTACTGAGGACCCTGTTGCAGAGATCAATCTAGTACTCGAGAACTACATTGAGCTTCAACCTACTGAAGACTAGGGAGACTACTTATTCGCATCAATACCGTTGAGTTGTATTGTTATGATTCGTGTGTATTGTTATGGCCATGCTAGGCCATTTATTGTATCTTATTTCTGTTTGATTTGTAATAATGCTATCCAGGTTGTTTCTTAAGTAAACATGCAAAGACCTGTCGTTTTAACACAAACGCTTAGTGTGTTTAAACCAAGGAAGAAGAAAAATAATTACTACCCCTCTTTGCTTTAAGCACACCACGGACCCGCTCATGTCCTCGCTCCCAAGCATGATGAAAAACAAGGTGTGACAGCGTATATGAGATATATGCGAACATTGACAAGGAGTTGTGATCAACTTGATAGAAAGAAGGAACTCATCGAAAGGTATTATGAATGCAAGTGATCATTCACAAGGACTTATGATCGCCATGTTTGATGGAGAGGAGCGTGTCGCAGGAGTTGCGAACGCAAGCAGGAAAAATTCATAAAGAGTTAGGAATTGCTAATCCTAAAAGAAAGATATAAACTTTATCGACAACCACACCCAACGCATCAACGACAATGAGGTGTCATCGCCTAAGCGATGGACCATCGACTGGTGGCTGGCTGGCTGGCGGCCAATAACCAGTTAGTTGTGGTTAGCCTGCAGGCTTGCTACAGCCAGCCTCTGGCTGGCTGCGGCCCATGGGCGGCACGTGACGGTGCTTTGTGGGTTTGGGTTTTGCAAATGTTTTGGGTTTAGGTTTGACCAAATTGTTGCATCAATATCCAACCCAAAAGATACAGTTTGACATAAATTAGAAATTCCAAGAGTTACAGGATTTCTAATAGTTTTTCTTTTTAATCCTACATAGTTATTAGATGGAGTTTGACTCTAATCTAAAACTCCTAATTGATTAAACGGTATCAATAGATCTTTCTTTTAAAATCCTACATGTTTAGGAATAAGGTTAAATCTAACAAGAATTACTAAATATAGTTGGATTTCATAAATCTTAAGCACTGTAAAGAGATGTCCTCTCTTCCTCTCCAATGCATCCAATAATTCAAGAGATCTAAAATCAAAGCATCCTAAGATCTCGAGAGAAAAATACAATCTTGAAGCTTAGGCCTAAACATATAATTTTCCTCTTACAAGATAAAATTTTTTTTTGTATCTTTCTCTCAAGCGTTAGCAACACTTGACACTAGAGAGTTCATAAATCGTGAAGGGCTACATCATCAAGATGAGTCATCTATCACACCTAGTTGTATAAAGATTAGATGACTTTACCGAAAGAATATTAGATTTGCGGATATCACAAAAGTACATCCGCGCAAAGAGATGTACTTTTCTTTTTAGCATTTATATTCATGTTTCTATAGCGTATCTGAGCTTTTTGCTAGGATTAGAAAAATTTTGATTTTTTCATGCTTCTGTTTTCTCTAATTTGATTTGAAACCCTAACAATATTTTCTTACAAAGATTGGTATGTAGATGAATTGTCTCCATGCAGATTAGACATGAATTCCACCATCCAGCGTTACCTACCTCCTGATAGAACAGAGATGATACATGATTCAATGGAAAGGCATTTCATCATGTCTTTAAATTTTTTTGGGATTGGTTATAAAAAAGGAAGAGTAAAAAGAAAAAATCTACTATTGGGTTTTCATTTCAATTATCAATCTTAAAATATATCAAAGGTTATGCCCAATTGCAGATCACTTTCATCTACTACAATAAGATTTTACTCTGCACATAACAACGTACACTACATGGGTGTCTTTTGAACCATTTTTGGTTTAGGTTTCAAGTTTATTCGATTGGGCTTGGGTTGTAAACGTTTGTATTCAGAACAGGACTAAACCGTTGAACTTTTTTTTAATGATCCAAACGACGTAACTCATGTTAAGAGCCCAAAGTTATATTACCTAGTATTGATTTCAAAATCTTGTTATGATTTTCTTTAATAATATTGTAAAAATATGAGTTTTCATCCTTAAGTAATCACAAAATTAAAGAAGCACATCTGCAATATTAACTTGCCTTTATTTTTTAAAATTTCACATTATTTTGATATATCCATACTATATTTTAAATCTATTTTGAGGCTATTATAAGCCAACTTATACCCATATAAAAAAATAACTAGATTTCAAATTTCAACCCGAAAATTGGGCTCAGAATGTTGATAGCTAGAAGTCCAAGCCCTTTAAACGGTAAGGTTAAATTGGGTTGAAATTTATTTGGCAACCCCAAACCTAACTCTCCCGTGAGCTCACCCCATAAATCTAGCAATCTGTTACACAAAGGAGAAATGTTGATGTGACGTTTGTCCCACATGGCACCTTTGTCCGATGTGGCAAGGGGGGAAGGGTATTACCTCATCGTGGCGGTGCCCACTTGGGGAAGGGTGTGTGGTTGTGTGTGTTTTGTGGTGCTGTTGTGTGAATCCCATAGAACAGCCCCCCATGTCCCTTTATTCCCATGATTGCCACTGCTGGCCTGCTTGAAAGAGCTGACCTGACTGGAAGACCAGGCGACCTATCTGGGAGGGCTGGCTTGCAGATGACTTGTCCTGCCTGGAAGACCTCGGCTGGCTGGAAGCTTTGTCTGGAAGACCCGTCTGGGACACCTGACTTGCCTTAAAGACCTGCCTAGGAGGGATGTCTTGATGGAGACTTGAACTGCATGGAAGACCTATCTGGGAGACCTGTGTTGCCTGGTAGACCTTCCTGGAAGACCTGTCTGAGAGGGTTGGCTTGATGAAGATCTGACTTGCCTGAAAGACCTCAATGGAAGAGCTGACCAGCAAGCCCTGTTGCCTGGACGATGCGTGGAAAAGTGTCACGCCCCGTTCCCCAGAATACTCGGTATTTAAATTTTTTTTTCCAAGTATCCTGAAGAGTGAGGGGGAGTGCTAAGGGGAAAGAGAAAGAAAGAAGAAACTGAATATGCAGGCCACTGCGCACATGCTGGGACAGTACAAGTGTACCTTTGCAGAACACCAAACAACCTCACGAATAACATAAATCAACAGCAACATATCTTACATATAACATCTTCCATTAATATACATGCTCCAAGTACACCACCACCACACACCACCACTCTTCACCTCCCAAAACAACCAGGTCACACTATATAGCTACAGCCCACACCAAATTCTACTCCTGAAACCCAACTCCAAGTTATCTCCAACCACGTTGTCCCTGCTACCTGAAAAATAGGGAGGAGCACGTCAATGCGTGCCCCAGTAGGAACCAACTTGGATTTGGAACATCGTTCTAAAGTTATTAATCCACAAAACAAGGCAATGGAACTAATGCATGCAACTAAGTAACGTAATGAAAGGTAAATAGCTAGATAAGGGAATCATACCTGCGGTCCAATGTCGAGCTGCTGCAAGAAAAGGATTAGCACGAATAATGATAATAATAATAACAACAACAACACACGTGTTCAAGCAACCAATATCAAATAAGATAAGTGTAAGTGCATGAGGCATGACACAGAGTCACAAAGAACGGGCAAAGTGGACGGGGAAGTGCTGCCAGCAGTAGAAGTAACACGCAAATCTTATTTTATTATTTCATAATTGAGTTAATTGGAATTTGGGTAAACTGTGTGATACCAGGTCCTGGACTTCACCCCAAATTTGGGGTGAATATAGCACACGACGTAGTGGACACGGGCACTGTACGCCGGGCCTCTCAGCTCCCCCGTCCCTGGCAGGAGTGAATCCTCCACCTCCTTACCCCTCCACTCCCGGTAAAGGCGAGTGGGTATAAAAATCACATCCACTCCCGGTAAAGGCGAGTGGGTATAAACTCCACACATCACATAATCATCTCCCAATTTCACAGTCCAGGCCTAATATCCACAATTTACTCAAATCCCACTTAAAACCCGGGTCTCGCTAACTCACCCTCATTAGAGAGGATTGAGATTCACTCAATTTTATAAGTTAACATCATAAGTGACACGTTAAGGGTCTTGATGGCATGGGTATGCACATATCACCTCAGATGTCCATCATTAAACATAGGGTCATGCACTCACGTGACATGCCCTCTATCACAACACATCTCCCATTCACAATTACAATATATACATGTCATTCAAGCCTCTAACTTCACTAATTATCAACGTGGCTCAAGACCAACACTAACACATGCACGTTACTCAAATTATTGGATATTGCCTTCATTGAGGCATTTCATCGAACACATGACGGGCGTCATTTATATCAAAGCAACACAGTAACATTTACATGTGCCAAGGACATTAAAATCCATTTCACCACATAACCATATTAAGCAAGAATAATGATGGCCAATTAACAACAATTAAAGAGTAAGAACATCACTTAATGAATTCAGCTTGATGAAATTTGCAGAACAGTCAGTTTGAGGGTGGGTTTTGAGGCAATTGCAATCGGAATTTGGAAAAACTTAAAACTACAAAGTTGTAGATATGTGTGTTTTGGATTTACAGATAAAATTTCAGATAAAAATATTAAGTAGGTGATTTATGGTGAATTATTTGGTGAAGTGTGTCAAATCTGTTTTTCAGACAGATTTCAGGGTCTGTATTGAAAGCCAATTTTGGGCATGTTCTAGTCGGAAATCCGACATATAAGCACTCTGAGGAAATTTTAGAAAATCTTGTTAAATTTCCAACGAGACCAAGAACAGAAAATTCCATTGTGTGTGTAGGTGTCTAGGCCAATTTTGCTAAACTGTGTCAACACTGAAAATCAAACAGACATGTTGTAAAGATGGATTTATTTTTCCTGATTCTTGAATTGAACATATATCGAAATTTATATGATTTTGGGGTAGAACTTCAAGATATACATGTGCATATTTTTTTCGAAACCTAATTCGAGCTACAGTAGCAGTAATTACAGCAATAACACAAAACAGAAATTCAAGATTCTAAAGGGGATGTTTTCTCTAAGAATTTCAAGGGAAATTTGCGAAATTGAAACATGATACATAAAATTTTGACTATCCCTATTACATATTAAGTAAATCATGTTATAAAAACTTGATTGCAAGAACAAATTATTGGAATCCCAAATCCAAGTAAATTCCTACCTCAAAATTTGATTTTCCCTCTTCTCATTCTCTTTCTTTTCCTTCCACCTTCTTCTCCTTGAAGCAAGCTTGAATTCTTTCCATTAGGGAATGAAAATTAGGGTTTTCATTTGATGGATGAGGGGGAAAATATGAGAGGGGTGGCCGGCCATGGTAGGAGGGAGAGAAAGAAGATGGAAAAGAAGAAAGGAGAAGAAAGAATTAGAAATGTAAAGAAAGGTGTAGAAAGAAGATATTTACAATTGAAGTTCCTTCTCTTGCAAGAATGGAATATTCCTAGGGAATATTCCATGAGGGCAATGACTAAAATACCCCTCCACCTTCTTGGTAATTACAAGGATGCCATTACTTTATGCACACACAACTTCAGTATGTACGCACAGCAGTTTTAGTCAAAAAGACCGTTTTGCCCCTCGCCTTCCTAGAAATTTACGGGGGTTGCCATTGACCCCTAACCCCTTTCACACTAGCATGGCTCTTCCTATACACATCCGTGCACATCCATGCATGCATACATGCTTCACACACACACGTCTAACACATTCATGTTGTTTTACTCTCACGACGTCGTTTGCACTTCTCCCGCCTTCACATTTCGCATTCTCTACCCTTAGCCACGTATTACGGCCCAACCCCCCTTGCACTGCGTCACATACATCGATATCTACGCTTATTTCATGCCCACGTATGCATCGTAGGTAGAAATACCACGTGTGTTCAGTAGAATACACGTATAGTGCAAACTAGGGCATAACAAAAACCTTCCTGAAAGATCTATCTCCTTACTTGCCTGGAGGACCTACCTGGAAGACATGTCTGGGAGACCTGACGTGCTAAAGACCTGAACTGCAAGGAAGACGGGCTTGGAAGACCTAGCCTGAAGCCATGGTGCCTGGACGAGCTAACCTTCCTTGAAGACATGTTACCCCGAGACGATACCCGAACACACGCCCACTCTTCTCTGTCTTTTGACTTGTTGAAGATCTGTCATGCCTAAAAGACCTGCCTGGAAGACCTCTGCTGACTGGAAGACCAGTCTGGGAGACCTGACTTGCCTAAAAGACCTGCCTGGAAGACCTCTGCTGACTGGAAGACCAGTCTGGGAGGCCTGACTTGCCTTGAAGACTAGCTTGATGGAGACTTGAGCTACATGGAAGACCAACCTGGAAAACTTGGAAGAGCTGATCTGCAAGCCCTGGCGCCTGAACGAGCTAACCTGACTGGAAGTCTGCTAAGAAGACCTGTCTGGGCTAGGTCTGTCTGGGAGAGGTCTGCACAGCACGGGAGGCCTGCCAACTGTAAGCCTTGCCTGGGAGACCTGCCTGGGAGATCTGACTTGCCTGGAAGACCTGTCTGGGAGACCTGACTTGCTAAAGATCTGATCTGCATGTAATACATCCTTGGAAGACCTGACTTGTAAGCCATGGTGCCTGGACGAGTTAATCTGCATGGAAGAACTGTTACCCCATGACAATACCCACACACCGACTCTTCTCTCTCTTTTGTCACTATACGCAGTCCCCGCATCCTTTGCATGTGTTTTGTTTTTTCGGTTTTCCCATGCACTAGGCCTTTTTTCCCCTGCACTAGGCCTTCCAGGCAGTCCGGTTTCCGAGACAGATCTTCCAAACGGGTCCTCCCATCAGCATAGGTCTTCCATGCAGGTCTCACTATTTGTGGGTTTTTTTCTTCCGTCTCTGTGCACATGTTAATTCTAGTAAGTCCATAAAATGATGTTAATGGATGTACAATCGAATCAGCTGAACAAAAGTAATCTAGCAGACAAAGGAAATAGTACTAATTAAAGAAACCAAGTATACAAGTAAACAGAGAGAATAAATTTCACTTTAAAAACGAATACTCCCATATAGCCATGAGATACATGACCCGATTGGGCAAAAAATTTTAATAAGGCGAACACGCAAAAAAAAATTTTATTCAAAGAAACAATCGCTTGCACAAACCCATAGACACGCTCAGGCTCACCCGCTGGCTGTAGTACACAACACACACCGCATCCGCGACCCACCAGGTTGGCCGCCCTCGTCGTCACTATCATCCTCACCATTCGTTACAACGCTATCTTCTAAACTAATAGAATCGGAGCCACCAACCAGGCAGCCAACATGATAGGCATGGCAACAGAAGAAAACAATGACAGAAAGGTTTTGAAGGGCAAAGGGATCAAAACACAAGCAGCATCTTGCACCACCCCTCGTCCTGGACTTGACTTCCACCGTTCTTGCAGTTGGTATTCTTTCCATCTCATGTGTTGCGGTAGTATCCTCCCTCTTGGCGTGGGCCTCCTCTTCTATGCTGCTCAAATAGATTGCTCGCCGAGCCTCCTTGTAATACTTGATCAAAAGATTAACACAATCGGCCTGTAAAAGGTTTACATCATGGATGGAAGTCGCAAGAGTGATAGAGACATGAAATGACACTCAAGCCAAGAAAGGGGGCCAAAACCTTGAGGATATCATTGCATCCGTGTCTCAGAGAGGTTTCCGTTCGATAATCTGTGATGATTTTGACAAGGCGGTCTCTTAACCTACAAGTAAATAGGAATAAATTCTACTATTTACACTGACTGCTCCAAAAATGACAACAGATAGATCAATAAGAGATGAGTTTATATATAGTACAACAACACCGATTAAAACGAACCTAGGTATCCGTACTCCATTTGGTACCCGGCTTACTATGTATAGAGGATCCAGATTCCCAACTGTGTTCTCCAACAACATCCCTATCTGCCATTTTTTGATACCAACAATGAAGTTAGTGTACAATCGTTTAAAGATAAAAACAGAAAAGGGTATTCTTGTAGTATCGCTGAAGCCAAAAGATTGTGATAGTTTGTGAAACTGGAGAAAGTTAAATTTTATGGCATCCATGTACCATTTCAGGCTTGCGAAGGCACTGCTTAATCAATTCCTCCCATAGTTCATCATCATTCTGAATCGTCACAAATTCTACTGCCTGCATAAAGTCCATTATGCATTTTTTTAACTCACCCTCTGAAAGATAAGTGCAGTTCCATTCAGATATGGCCGATGCAAAAGTTAAAAGAGGATGAAGAAATTAGGAAATATCTTTGAAGTGCAGTCAAAAAAAAAGTGCATACCTCCTGTATATCTTCTAACTCGTTTATGATAACTGCAAGAGCCTTTTTAGTATTTCCCATCCTTCCCAGGACAAAGGACTGCTCTCTAGGAAGAGCTTTTCTGACACAAATTTCATATGCCTGAGAGGTAATTACTAATCATGTGATTTTTTCTATACCTTGGAAACTGAAGATTTAATGCAATCATATTGAGCTACAAACCATGTCAAGTCTGTAATGTTGACTACTACGAAGAAATGGAAGTAACATCTTCGGTTCGTAATCAGCATAAAGCTCCACCTGACACATGAAAGAAAAATAAACAGTAAGCATCTAGAAGTCGTCGCAAAGATCAACAAAAATAGAGGTGTGCCACTAGATCTCAACCTATTATCTATCAAAAATCAGCACCCCAGGTCCTCAACAATACTACAGGAGTGATGGTCCCAATAAAGCACCTTTTCAAGACCAATTTCTCTTTAAAATGATATTTAGAGTCAGTCATGTTAACACTTTCTGAAGTACATGTCCCAGTCGGCGGCAATGTTGTAAGGTCGAATTTGAGGTGAAATTGCAAAGTCCATAAGGCGAGCAGGCCAAGATGGTTTTGACGATGGGTTACAAAGGTATGTCAAGGTTGTGAGGCGGCTGTGGGTCTCGTTGCACGAACTATAGTGTGTCGGGTTGGAGGCTATCATGATGATATAGGTTGGTGAACTCTATAAGGTAGATAAGGTTTGTCGGACTGGCAAGCAGGAGCAAATTGAGCTGGATTGAGTCAAGTTGGGGCAAAGATGATTGCTACGGTTTTTCTGATGTTGTGTATAGGAATGTTTCGGGCATTGTGTTCATTTTGGGATTGGTGTTTGGGTTTAGAATTGAGTGAGAGAAAATAAGATATTTTGACCACATTATTGAAATATAAAATCGGCCACCCCAAGGCCAGAATATTACATTTTTTATATAGATGAGAAAATACTCGACAATTATAACTTTTATTCAAGTCATATTCTTAAACTAAAAATTTATAGTACGTATTTCTAAATAGAAAATATTTATTCATATTTCTACAAATTCTAAAGTAGAAACTTTACTATTTCTTAAAAGGTAGTTAAAATAATATGACCATTATGACATGATATCACCTAATATCATTGAATATGAATCTTGTTCTTATTTTGTCTCTCAAATATATATAACAAAAAGGTGGTAGAAAGCAATAGCTTCTCATTATTTCACACCACCGCTACCCTCCACCGCTACCCTAACAATCCTCGTAACTCTTAAACATCAAATTGTTCTTTCGATGCTAAACAATCAACCTACTAGTCTATCTTGAAGTTTCATTAACCCCAAAACTATTACCACATTTATATGAAAATTCTAATATGTTCTGGCTATTAATTAACCCCAAAACTAAAATACTTTATACACGTTAAATACTATTAAAGCTCCTGTCACTATACCAAAACTCTACCAAAACTCTGAAATGATGATTAGGGTTGAGCTTTTTATTTTTTCTATTCTAACACGCTTCACATGTTGATCATCCTTTTCATGGGTTAAAAACTAGTCCATTATATAAGGTTTGCACCTAATAGGATTTAAACTTGGGTTGTTCATATCATGTTAAAGTTCGTTCCACCATACTAAAACTCCAAATGTATGATATAGGTTGACAGTCATGTTTTTATATTCAAACAATTACCATTGCACTAATGATGCGGCTCGGCGGGTTCAAGAGGCGGGCCGTGCGGATGCGGAGCGGGCTCCGGTTCGGGTCTATCAAAGGAGGAGGCGACTTGGGTCCACCACGGACCCGGTCCTAAACTTGTAATTCCGCAAGAGAAGGGGAGGGCTAAAGGGTAATTCAACATTTGCTAATCCCTCCCCTAATAAGGGGCCGGCCGGCCCTAGCCATGGATTTTATCGAAGAATTGATGAGGTATTTGCTTTTCCTTATAACCCTAGTTTAATTCTTTAGCTAATTAATTGCTCTCTAGTTTAGATCTATTATTCTAGGATTTATTATATAATTTCAGATCAGTTCTTCGTCGTTAAAACCCTAGATTAGGGAGTCCAAAGCCACAAAAATCCCACCTTTGATCCCCACAAAAAGCCCTAATCGTATCAAATTGGTATCAGAGCGGTCGATCAATGGCGAGCACACGATCCAAGGAGCGGGTCGAAGTTTTGGAAGAGAAGGTTGAACGGATGGAGGCCCAAATTAGCAAGGGTTTCATCGACGTGAGAAAGGAAGACGCCGAGATAGCCGCGCAAATCCGGGGAGAGATGAAAGAGATGAAAGAGAACCAAGGAAAAACGGAGGCAAAATTGTCGGAATTGACGGAAGCTATAGCGGCGTTGACCGCACATCTCGTACCAAAGGCGGATCCAAGTAAAAAGGAGCCACCTTTGTCCAAGGACAAGGGCAAAAGGACGGTTTTTTTTTGAAAATGGTCCGGATCGAGAAGAAGACGGAGGCTTCGATCAAGGAGACAACGTGTGGGGGACTCACTATGACCACGCGCCGCCACGCCACGAAGACAGAGGTGCCGGAGGGGTGATTCCGGCCCCCCGGCAGCCCTCCGGGTGGCCGCCGACCCCCAGGGAGCTCTGGGGGGCCCGGCGAACCCCCAGAGGGGCGGCGGAGGGCCGCCAGGCCCCAGAGAGGGGCGGCCGCACCTGCCGCCCCTCCCTGCGCAGGCGGCGGGCCCAGGAAGCACCGCCTGGGGGCCGCCGACCCATTCAAGGCCGGCCGCCCCCGGCGATGCCCTGGGGGGCTTCGGCCGACCCCAAGGGGGTCCCGAGGGCCGGCGGACCCCTTGGGGGCCCCACCGACCTTTCAGGACGTCCGACAGGCTTTTCCGAGCATTTCCGGGCCCCCGGGGGCCCCGTCCGAGGTCCGTGGAGCACAATTTGCAGGTTTGCAGCCTTTTGGAGACCCGGCGGAGGATTTCAGCAGCCTGGAGGACACCACCAGATCACAGGTGGCCCGTCGACTCAGTCCCCGCCTTTTGGGGGAGTGACGGGAGATTGGAGAGCGTACCAGGACCTACCAGGAGGCCACCCGGCGGAGTTTGGACACCCATAGGGTGACTGGTAGGAGCATGGAGCAGAGGGAGGTTTCCGTGATCGAGCTGAGGCTTATTTTCCCGACAGACGACATGGGTACCAGCAGAGGGGAGGATTCCAGTAGCAGGAAAGAGGTGGTTACGCTGGCGAGAGACGTCTGAGGAAGCTTGAGGTGCCCATCTTTGAGGGAGGAGATCCAGATGACTGGTTGTACCGGGTGGAGAGGTAATTGGAGGTGTCAGCGGTCCCAGGAGAGGAGTGGCTTTGGGCGATATGGGTTTGTTTGGAGGGGGAGGCCTTAGGCTGGTTTCGTTGGACTGATCAACAGCAACCCTTTCAGACATGGGCGGAGTTTACGACGCTCTTGACGGAGCGATTTGGTGCAGGGCAGTCTGGTGGCGTGTTCGAGAGACTATACTCTCTGAAACAGGAGGGGAGCGTAGGGGATTATATCAGGAAATTTGAGTCGCTCTGCCACCGAGTTCGGGGTGTATCTGAGGAGTCTTTGGAGGGCTGCTTCATGAAGGGGCTGAAGCCTACAGTGAGGTCGGGATTGAGACAGTTCGAGCCAGTTGGTCTGCGCGGGATGATGACGTTGGCGAGGAAGGTGGAGGACCATCAGGAGACAGAGCGGCGAGCCTGCGGGACGTGGGGAGGCGCCTCATTCAGGAGTCAGGCGGCTGCTACGGGACAGAGGACTGCACCTTCTTCAGGGACCACGCCTGGTCAGGGGGCTACAGCCGTTACTGGGGGCGGTAGAGACAGGAGGCAGGAGCCTCGAGCTGGGGGACAGGTGCGGAGGATGACAGATGCCGAGATACGGGAGAAGAGGGTGAAGGGATTGTGCTTCCGGTGTGATGAGAAGTTCACCCCAGGACACCGATGCGCGGATCGGACTCTCCAGATGCTGATAGCTGGTGATGATGAGGGAGAGGACGAGGTTGTCATCCTAGAGGCAGGAGAGGATGAGGAGGTAGAGCACCAGCACTTGGACTTTGCGGAGGTGTCCCTCAATTCCGTGGTAGGATTCACACCGAACCATACCATGAAATTGGTAGGACTGGTGGGCAGCCAGGAGGTGATAGTGTTGGTCGACAGTGGGGCCACCTACAACTTCATTTCCAGCAGGTTGGTGGAGGCACAGAGACTGCAGCTGAGTGGCACGGGGCGGTATGGAGTGATGCTGGGCACGGGACAGGTGCCACACAGCACGGGTGTCTGCCGCGGGGTGATTGTGACCATTCAAGGAGTACAGATTATCACAGACTTTCTTCCCTTGAAGCTAAGGAGTACCGATGTCATCCTGAGGATGAAGTGGCTGCAGACCCTCGGGGAGACCATGACAAATTGGAAGATGCTGCGGATGGATTACCAGGATGGGGGGAGGACAGTGGTATAGCAGGGGGATCCCAGACTCTAACGTTCTTTGGTGTCTTATAAAGCCATGTCCAGGGCGATCCACACGGCGGGAGGAGGTTTCTTGGTGGAGCTGCAGGCTGTGACAGCATCGGTGCAGAGAGAGGATCAGACACAGGTGGTGGTACCGGAGGTGGAGCAGCTGCTGGCTCAGTACGAGGAGGTTTTCCAGACACCACGGGGCCTGCCACCACACCGAGATCATGAGCACGCCATCGTCTTGAGGGAGGGCGTGTCCCCCATCAGTGTGCGGTCCTACAGGTCCACACAGGTACAGAAGGATGAGATAGAGAGGCTGGTAGAGGACATGTTACAGGCAGGAGTGATACAGCCGAGTACTAGCTCTTTCTCCAGTCCGGTTTTATTAGTAAAGAAGAAGGATGACAGTTGGAGATTCTGCGTGGATTACAGGGCCCTGAATAAGGAGACAGTTGCAGATAAATTCCTCATCCATGTGATTGATGAGTTACTGGATGAGCTCAACGGGGCAACCTGCTTCTCCAAGATTGAACTGAAGTCAGGGTACCATCAGATACGGATGAGGGCGGCCGACGTGCCCAAGACTGCTTTCAGGACTCATGAGGGGCACTATGAGTTCCTGGTCATGCCCTTTGGCCTGACGAATGCCCCTGCGACATTACAGGCCTTGATGAACAAGGTATTCCGACCCTACCTCCGGAGGTTCGTGCTGGTATTTTTTGACGACATCCTGGTGTACAGTCGCAGCATGGAGGAGCATGTGGGGCACTTGCGAGCAGTGCTGCATGAGTTGCAGGAGTAGCAGCTGTGTGCTAATAAGAAGAAGTGTCTGTTTGGCCAGCTGCAGGTGGAGTACTTGGGACACGTGGTGTCTGCAGAGGGGGTGGCGGCGGATAGGGCCAAGATTGCAGTCATGTTAGACTGGCCGATACTTACCACCTTACGGGGGCTGCGGGGCTTTTTGGGCCTGACAGGGTACTACAGGAAGTTTGTCCAGGGATACAGTACGATTGCTTGGCCTCTTACCAAGCAGCTCAAGGACAGCTTCCACTAGGGCGAGGAGGCGACCAAGGCGTTCGAGGCCTTGAAACACGCGATGACGACGATGCCTGTTTTAGCACTCCCAGATTTCAGCAGACCTTTTGTGATAGACACCGACGCGTCAGGATATGGGTTAGGCGCCGTGTTGATGCAGGACCAAAGGCCGATTGCTTTCTTCAGCCAGACTCTGTCAGCACGAGCGAGGCTAAAGTCAGTATATGAGCGGGAGTTGATGGTGATTGTCATGTCCATTCAGAAGTGGAGGCCCTACTTATTGGGGTGGAAGTTCATAGTGAGGACCGACCAGCGGAGTTTGAAATATCTGTTGGAGCAGCGCATGGTTACCGAGGAGCACCAGAAGTGGCTCTCCAAGTTGGTCCATTTCACATTCGAGATACAGTACCGCCCAGGCCTGGAGAACACGGCGGTAGACACCTTATTGCGTCGCGAGGAGCATGCAGACGTGGCGGCCATTTCAGCACCGGTCCTTCTGGACTGGGAGTCGTTAAGCAGGGAGATTGAGGCTGATGAGGACCTAGCGAGGATACGTGAGGCACTACAGCAGGGCTCCGCTGACTTCCAGGGGTACAACATGGACGGACAGAGGCTTCTATACCACGGCAGGCTGGTGATTCCCAGGGGCTCCGTCCATATTCCGATGATTTTCCAGGAGTTCCACGGCAGTGCCATCGGCGGACACTCCGGGGTACAGCAGACGTATAGGAGGATGGCGAGAGAGCTATATTGGCCCGGGATGAAGAAGGACATTGCCCAGCGGATAGCAGAGTGACGTATGCCAGCGTCACAAATATTTGGCAATGGCTCCAGCAGGACTCTTACAACCGTTGGCCTTACCAGAGAGAGTCTGGGAGGAGATCAGCATGGATTTTATTGAGGGGTTGCTGCGATCAGAGGGTTACAGTTCTATACTAGTGGTGGTCGACCAGCTTAGCAAATATGCCCATTTCATACCCCTCAGACACCCGTACACTGCAGTTACGGTGGCAGCAGCGTTTATGAAGGAGGTGGTTCGCTTGCACGGTTTTCCCGCCTCCATAGTGTCAGACCGCGATAAGGTGTTCATTAGCAGTTTCTGGCAGGAGTTGTTCAAGGTGCAGGGGGACCAAGCTGCGGAGGAGCACTGCCTATCACCCACAGACGGATGGTCAGACAGATGTGGTGAATAGGAGTGTGGAAACCTACCTGAGGTGTTTTGCGTCAGATGCGCCAAAGCAGTAGGCCAGATGGCTGGCATGTGCAGAATATTGGTACAACACCTCGTACCACTCGGCAGTACAGAGCACTCCTTTTCGGATCATATACGGTCGGGACCCGTCCCAGTTGATACATTACATTCGAGGGGCCACACCGGTGTCACAGGTAGAGGAGCATTTGACTGAGAGGGAAAAATATCTAGAGGAGTTGAAGAAACACATATTGAGAGCCCAGCAGATTATGAAGACCAATGCTAATGCACACCGGAGAGATGAGCAGTTTGCGGTGGGAGACCGGATTTATCTGAAGCTCCGACCTTACAGACAGAGGACCTTGGCCCTCGGAGCAATGAGAAGCTAGCAGCCCGCTACTATGGACCTTTCGAGGTGACAGCTCAGATCGGGAAGGTGGCCTATCGTCTGCAGTTGCCGGCCACCTCCACCATTCACCCAGTGTTCCATGTATCGCAGTTGAGAAGGGCCATTGGGGATCACACACTATCACCTACCTTGCCACCCACTTTGACAGAGGACATGGAGGTGCTTATGGAGCCTCAGGAGCTGACAGGGATCCTACATGCAATAGACGGGACACAGTAGGTGCGCATTCGCTGGCGGGGCTTACCAGACTACGATGCTACATGGGAATCGGCCACAGTGATCCGCAACCAATTTCCGGAATTCCACCTTGAGAACAAGGTGGCACTTTAGGGGGGAGTAATGATGCGGTTCGGCGGGTTCAAGAGGCGGGCCGTGCGGATGCGGAGCGGGCTCCGGTTCGGGTCTATCAAAGGAGGAGGCGACTTGGGTCCACCACGGACCCGGTCCTAAACTTGTAATTCCGCAAGAGAATGGGAGGGCTAAAGGGTAATTCAACATTTGATAATCCCTCCCCTAATAAGGGGCCGGCCGGCCCTAGCCATGGATTTTATCGAAGAATTGATGAGGTATTTGCTTTTCCTTAGAACCCTAGTTTAATTCTTTAGCTAATTAATTGCTCTCTAGTTTAGATCTATTATTCTAGGATTTATTATATAATTTCAGATCAGTTCTTCGTCGTTAAAACCCTAGATTAGGAAGTCCAAAGCCACAAAAATCCCACCTTTGATCCCCACAAAAAGCCCTAATCGTATCAACTAACTACCACGATAATTAATGGTTCATTATATGATAAAAATTCCATCAATAGTTTAAATACATGCCAAAATTTTGCTAATTATCTTAGTAATTTCTTATCAATTTGTTTATTTTAAAACTTTGTTAGTTGTAAACACAACCAAGATAAGAGAATTTAGTTTCGGTTTCGGTTTCGGCTTCGGCTACTTGAAAAAATTTAGTTTTCTTTGGTTTCGTTAGTTTCATCAATTTTATTGAAGTTTCAGTTTCAGATTTATCTATATTTTTATGTATCTATTTATATGTATAAATTGTTGTAATAGTTTACTCCTCATGCTATATCATGCTATATATTTTTTCTAAATATTTGTAATAGTTTCATCAGTTTTGTTCTCAAGCTATTGCATTTTCATCTACCACTATCACCGTTGCCGACACTGCCCCAACAGTTTGTCCGCTACCGCTGAAGTGAGAAGGCTGCTGAAGTGAGAGGGGGGGAGAGATTTAGAGTGGTTTATAAGAAACAGGTCAAGTGCCGACCCTCTTCTCATGACTAAAAAACTACTACAACCCCTAATCTCTCTCCTGATTGAAAGCAACAGCAGTTGCGGATGCTTTTCCTTAAACAAAATTAACAGAAATCATAGAGGAAGATGACTGACGAAACAAGTCAGCGCTCAATGCTGACGATGAAGACGAAGATGATGCCTCAAACAGAAGTGGGTTTGTTGCAATTTTTTTATCAATAATGACGCTCAATCAGCAGTTTCTTTTCTTTTTTCCTTTCCTCAACCCCTACCCTTCTTATCATCATCGGTTTCGGATGAAACCAACAAAATCGAAGCCGAAACCATCTGAAACAAAGAAATAGCTGCAGTTTCATCTCGTCACCTTCGAAACCGAGATGAAACAGCTGAAACCTTGTCCCTTAGATACAACCAATCAGAAATGACTACTTGCTAATATTAATAATTATGATATTATAAATGTTTAACTGATTTTGATATCAATACCAAACTTCCAAGCCTTGATAGAAACTTCTCATAACCTCGGTGCAGGATATATACCTTAATTTTCTAGGGTGACTAACATTTATGTAAAACAATGTCAGATGGATGGTTCTTTTTTCACATAAAATCTAATTATTGATAATATTTAGGAAAAAAGAACAAAAACCTATATTTGTGTGTGGGTGCACCCACTAGACAGTTGACATAGCATGAGGTGGAATGAAAGTACTTTTGTCTAGTTTAGGTTTAGTGAGCTATTGGTTTTATGGTATGTGGATGGAGTTTTGAGAAGAAATTGAATCTGGAGAGAGAATCCAAAAAGCAAACTGTAGAAAGTTAAGGCTTTAACTAAAGTTTCAAATAGGTCAACATTAGTGGATATTTCTTGGTTAAGAGTCTTGCAACAAAAATAAAAAGAAGGAACCAACTCTAGAAGAGAAAAATAGAAAAGCTTTACATTTTTTGTGAGGGTTTAACACCCTAAATCCAATATCATGCTAACCGCATAACACATCACACATCATAAAGACAATGGAGGAACACTTCCATAGAATCCATTAATCACTCACAACCAATATCATCCAATTATTCTAGGCAGTAACCCAAATGAAATTTTATGGCTAGATTTTAATAAAATTACAAAAATGCCCATGGTACAAAATGGACTCTACACAGCCTAAAAATCATAGAAATTTCTTAACAATTGAATAATAATACATAAAACTATAAAATAATCATCACCAAAAACCGTTTGAACAGTAAAATCTAACAATAAACTCTTTATATCTTTTTTATTGGGTCCTTGATCCCCATGTTCTTTTTCCAACTTAAAATCCAAAAGTTGGCCATGATATAGATGAAAAATTATATGAGAACCTAAACAACAAAATGTATAGGAAGAGCTTACAGTAGAGCCAAGCAACTCAGATTATTCAAATTATAAGATATGAATAGTTACCTGCAAGTCATGGAACTCCTTTCCAGCATTCGGGTCAAGTTCAAATAGTGAACGCAAATACAAGTGCAAGAAATATTTGCTATCACACTTTTTACTCGCACCCAAAAGTTGTCCCACAACTTCAGATGGAGGTACGATATCACGGTGTTGGATCAATAAAGACACTGCCTTTTTATTATCAAGAATCATGAGCTGGACAACCTGCAATACGGACAAGAAGAGTAGGTTAAAAAGTATTACATGGGCAGGAACAGTACATAAAAACATAATGAGTTGTGCCCACTTATATTCAAATAGATAAAAGTACAAATTACTTGGAGAGGTAAATTCTAGTGTTATGCGACGTTTGACTAGCGCATGATATTTCGAAAGGCTATGTTCAAAAAGTATCCACATAACACAAAAACCTTTAGAACAAAAACTGACAGGCTACCTTCTAGCATGCTAATATTTTAGTAAATTACTAAACTCAACTATAATGAAACAAAAAATAGACAGCTTTGTATAAGTAATGGCAGTTTTTAAAAACACTTTTGTTAGAAAATTTCATATCTTCTGCGTATGTTGCAGATCACTGCACAGAGCACGCTGCAAATAGAGGCTTTCTCCTGTTTCAGTTGGTTTGTTTTCATGGTATTTGGGTTTTTTTTTTTCAACTGAGGACCAGCAGGATCAATCATCATCGGAGATAAGCTAGTGAGATATACACAGAAAGGATAGAAGAGCAAAGGTCGCCTCAAAGACCTCCAACATCAAATGTTCACATGCATTGGGAATCAAAATTATGTCACATGCATCATGCTGTAGAAAAATTTCAACCAGTGATCATTTTCAGTTGATACCAGGTGTTTGTATCAAAAACTTAAGAGGCATGTTCTCAACAACAGCACTGCGGCTGACTCTCATGGAAAAGAAAATAAATTGTTCTTTTGTTTTCTTTTTGCCAGTGTACATTTTTATTTAACTTTTGTGGATGCAGAAAATGATAGAAATAAATTGAAATGAACATATGACATGTAACCACCCTTTCTAGATCCTCCGCCTAATTAATCTACTTCGTTCAAGGGAGATGTTAACTCAATTTTTTTATGATTTTTCTTTCATACTGATTTTTAGAGCAGTGATCCCATGCAAACTTAACCGGTAAACATCATGTTTTCTTGTTAACTATATCTTCGTCATAAATAAACATAGGATTGGTTGGGATTTTTTAAAGACATCTTACACTTACTTTGCACCAAGGTAAGGCAAATGTTTATTATTTCCACACTCGTTGCAGAACTTACTTTCACATTGGCACAAGACCTCTAGAAATCAGATTTATATGAAAAGTTTTCCTTAGAAAGGATTAAGTTATTGAAGAAATCATCTATGCCCTTTCGCATGAAATAGGGTCAGACATCAAGCACAAAGTTCTGCCAAATACTGACAAGATTTTATGTTCCTCTACGAGACAGCTACCTCCTAAAGTAGTGCCACATTCCTAATGAAGGGGAGCAAGGGAGGAGGTACGCATGATCTTAGATAGCCAGTTTATGACTTATTCAGGCACGAACATTATATTCGTAGTCATGCCATAAAGAATATAGCCTGTCCTCATGAGTGATCCAGGAAAACCTACATTATTACTATTAGCTTTATTTTAAAAAATAAAATAAAAATTATAGCTTCCCTAAATCCTCAAATTCAATGTTCTATCTAGCTTTGTTCTAACATATAATGGCCAGATTTAAGACGCGTCTCGAAACCTCTAAAGATAAATTTTCTCCAAAAGACCAACTTCAATCAAAAGTGCAAGGTATGATTTGACTAACAATAATATTCAAACTTTAATTACAAAAAGATATACCCGAAGTTTCAGACAACAAAGCTTCTTTGTATGAATACCACAATGTCTGATGCCGTCTGATGCCAGATCCATACCTCAAGAACCATGTACCTTCAAATCAGTTCCTAAAATTGGGATTACCTAAACTTACTTTCTCAAGCAATTTCAGTAACATCCAATAATTGTTTTGTCTGCATGTTCAAAGATTGATGCTATTATAGGCAAATCGCATAGAATAAAGCTGTAGTTCAGTTCTCCCACAACCATATATTCAAAAGCCATACTTCCAAGTATTGAAAGCAGACAACCAATAAATTTTAATGTCTGAATTTTCAAACTAATGGCAAATCTTGTAGAATAAAGCTCTAGTTCAGTTCTCCCACAACCATATATTCAAAAGATATACTTTTCGTATTGAAAGCACAATAGGGTTACATAAGTGAAATTAGAATAGTATGCACCACTGAAAACGCATAAATACATCTTTAGGTGCTACTAACAGACATAAAGTCCTTTTATATACATTCTTTGTGTTCACAATTCTTTCATTTATGGATGCATCCTTTAAACTTCTATACATGTCACTAATGTTCCTAAGGGTGTAAACAATCCACAAAAAAACTATAAAAGACCCATAATTAACAGCATAGATGGAGCATCCTATGATAGCCAAGTCATAGAAATTTTATGTGGAACTTCATGCCAACTGGCTACGTTGCAATCTTGTAGTCATCGCATTCCACACTAATATCCAAGTCATCATTGTAGCAGCCAGACAATTTTGGAACTGTTTGCAACATGGATGTCTACATATATAACCTTGATACTGAATGTGGATGATCCCTCTATTGTGAAGCATTATTGAACTGGTAAGTCTATAGGTCGTTGCTGAGATATTATCAACAAGAGTGAAAGTGGTATTGATAGGGATCCAATTGAGAGTCCTTTTTAATTTTATTTTTTGTTTTATTTTAGATTTTACATTTGAGATAGTGATAGAGTTTGAGTCATTTGAGTCCTTTAGTTATTTCGAGTCTTTTATTTATTTTTGAGTGTTTTATTTATTTTAGAGTTGTAGTCGCATATTGGTTAGGAGAAGTGATGGTATTAGTTGTAAGCCTATAAAAATGTCTCAAAGCTATTTTTATTAATAATTATCAATGAAAATTTGGAGAAATTAAAACCTCTAAACCGGAGAAAGATCTACATTGACGAGAAGACAAGTCCTTGGTGAAAAGCCTCAGAAAACCTAGATTTCGTTGTTCTTCCCTTGAATTTTTCATAAATTTTCCCAAGCCTTTCTGGTCTTACATTAAATTTGGTATCAGAACTACAAGATCACATCTTTCTCTTTACAATTTCATATTCAAAAAATCAAAACAAAACCCTAACCCTAGTGGCCACCGCCAAACCTACGCTGTTGACCCACACCGTTGTCCTCC
Organism: Scilla litardierei; assembly: GCA_030789695.1. Taxonomy (NCBI): domain Eukaryota; kingdom Viridiplantae; phylum Streptophyta; class Magnoliopsida; order Asparagales; family Asparagaceae; genus Scilla; species Scilla litardierei. The sequence goes on from CM061134.1 coordinate 32,065,105, forward strand.
AACGCATCCCCCCTGTCGTTGACGCCACCCGCAGCCAAAGGCACCGCCATTGTCGACAGAAACACTCGATCCACCGCCACGAAGAACCTTCGACGTTCGTCGGCATCGCCACCGGTGACGACATGGAAATCCATCCCCGACTGAAGGATCCCCACTCCGGGCACCCACAACCGCAATTCTGTAGCAAATCGCTGTCAATTTCTTCGAAAAACACCATCGATGACGATCGAGCCGCGAAGCTATAGTGTCGGCTCCATCAAGCCGACCCTGATATCGAGCCGAACCACAACACTACGTTGCACCGAGCCGCCAACTGAGTCAACATTGTGCATCGGCTACATCCGAATCGACTCAAGCCGACCCGAGCCAACTAAGCCGACAAGCCGACCCAAAAATGGCTCCAGCCGAGCCACGTTGATCGGGTCAACAGCTTGATCCGAGCCGTGACGTGCACAGTGCATTGTGCGAATTTTGAGGGATTTTTGGCCGATTTTTCGACTGGATTGTATGTTGTCCCACTGTTTCGAAGATGCTGAAGCCATTTGCAGTCCAAATTTAGTGTCGTTTACGTCAGTAGCTAGCCAACTCAACCAATCACTCATAGCTATCTTCAAGGACATTCATCCTCCGTGCATGAAGATTTACTTAAATTTTATGAGGTACTACGATGATTACTACAAAGCCTGTTCTCTTTCGATAAATTATGAGCATAAAATGTTCAAACAGGTCCCACTCTTTTATGGCTTCGATGATAGGTATGGATATGATGATTGGAGTATCGTTTAGAATATTTCTTCTCACGATTTGATTTTTCAAATGAAACAAAGTATACATGCACACATCACAAGTTAAGTGGCGAAGCGCTATATTTGTATAAGCAACTTCAGATTCCTTTTCGACGTTGGTCAGTATTCAAAAATATTTTCGATGTCAGTATTTTTCTCAGCATCGATTAACCCATCAATCATCACAACAATTCTCAAGTCCAAAGGCTGAAAAGGATCCACTATAAAAGTTGTTCAAACGATTAAAGAAGCAAGAAATCAAACCCAAGCCAAACCCACGATAGATCTTAAGCTAGAACATGTTTAAAAAGTGTGAGCCTAAATATGAGCTGAAGCCAGATCCTGAACATGAGATTGAGACAAGTTTTGATTTTGAGCCTAAATTAGAGCCCAAGCAAGTATTGGAGTCCAAGCAGAAGCAAGAACCAAAACTAGAGTCTCAGCTTGATCATGATCCAGCACTGAATCGGAGCTAGAGCCATATCTTGATCCAGTTGTTGATCTTGCATCAAAATTACATACAGAATCACCACTGAATCTGGTTGAGCACATCGAATTTATTATCACAGATCCTACATATTCTACCAACAGGTTCTATATGTTTTTCTTTCTTTTGTGATTAGAGAGAAATTTTCGGATGATGTTCATCTGTAAACATGCATCCTGCTACAGTGATAGGATTTGCAAATGATTTGGGGAAGAAATTTAAGGTTTAATTAATAAAAAGAAATTGACAACATAAATGGCCTCAATTCGAGAGGATGGCCAACTATCACAACTATTCTAGGGTTCTACTCTCTAATCTATACTATTCTCTCCAATTTCAACATAAGAGAGCAATTACACCGCCCCGCATACATATAATAGACTAATTTTTCCAAAATTGTAGAATTACCTCTGATGCCCAAAATTACAGCTTTGTCACTGGTTCAACTGCCCCCTGCTTGTACCACATCTTGCCATAGCTTTGGCAGCCGCCTCTAGTAAATTATGATCTCATCATTACTCTCCCAAAAGAGACACATTATCTTCAAAGTGGAAGTCAAGAATTGTTGCTGGATTGCTCCAAAGGGCTCCCACATCACGTCATAGTCAGGAAGGTTCATCTATTAGATTAACACCTCTCTGGTTCATGTATTTCCTTGATATTCATATATTTCCTTGATAGACCCACTTTAGCTTCGATGGCTCCAAAATTACCTCCATGTCCTCAGTCAAAGTCGGTGATAGCGATGATGAAGGTGTGTGGTCCCCAATAGCCTGACAAAGTTATAATACGTGGAAAACTGAATGTATAGTAGACGTCAGTATTAACTTCAAATTATAGGCAACCAGTCCAACCAACGCCTCCATCTCATAAGGCACAAAAAATCGGGGCATCGGCTTCTCATTTCTCCGGTAAGCCAAAGATCTTTAACGGTACGATTGCAGCTTCAAGTTAACTCGATCGTCAACTGTAAATTGTACCTCCCTCATATGCACATTCGCATGTTTCTTCATAATTTGCTGGGCCCTTGTCAAATGCCGCTTTAACTCCTCTAGCACCATGTCCCTCTCCTCCAGGTACTACCCAATTTGAGACATTGGTGTAGAGCTGTGGCCTTAATATAGCAGATGTAGATGATCATATCCATATAAAATTGTAAAAGATGTTGTCAGAGATGTATGATAAGAAGTGTTACACCAGTATTCAGCCCATGCCAATTGCTTCGGTGCCTCTGACACAAAGCAGCACAGATAGGTCTCTATGCTCTTGTTGACCACGTTAGTCTGATCGTCCATCTGGGGATGATAAGCTATACTCTGCTTCAGAACAGACTCCATCCTGAATAGAGCCCTCCAGAAGTGGCTTATGACACTCGATCGCGATCTGACATGATAGATTCTAGATTCTAGTGCAATCGCACCACCTCTTATAAAGGCCATTGTTATCGTTACCGTGGTGTAAGGATGTCAAAGGGCCACGAAATGTGCATATTTGCTGAGATGGTCCACCACAACAAAGATGATTGAGTATCCATTTGACCTAGGCAACCCTTCGATGAAATCCATCGTGACTTCCTCCCAGGCCTAATCTGACAAGGACAAATGCTATAGCAATCCTTAGAAGCCATCGTCATATACTTGTGAGATTGGCCAACATCACATTTAGCCCCTATTTTGCGACGTCCTTCTTCATCCCCATCCAAAATAGCTCTCTACATGCGTTGGTAAGTGTTAAGGATCGCTGAATGTCCCCCCAACAACTCATATGGAACTTAGGTAATGTACTCGTGATGTGGGTAGATGTCCTAGGTAAAACAAACCGCCCTGATATACAACAACCGATCTCCCTCCAATGAATAACATAGGTACTCCGTCGACCATTGTAGCATTGCAGCCCAGATCTTCGCTAGCTCCTCGCCCGCCTCAATCTCTTACAGCAAGGGCTTCCAATCAAGAACCGCAGGTACAAACAAGGCTACCAACTGTGAATCCTTTCCTCGTCGGGACAAAGCATCTGATATCTTATTCTCCAGCACTGACAAGTACTAAATCTCAAAATCATACCTTAGCAACTTAGAGAGCCAGCGCAGACGTGCCTCAGTCACCATCTGCTGCTCCAATAGATACTTGATGCGTCTCTAATATGTTTGCACAATGACGCGTCGTTCCAGCCGGTAAGGCCTCTATTTCTGCACCGTCTGAACAATAGCCACCAACTGCTGATTATGAATCTGCTCACGAAAGTCTATCTTCTAAAGAAGAAATGAATGAAGATGATATTGAGGACGCAATGCTTTCATAGGATGGTGAAACATGGGGTACAACACCTCCTGAGATAGAACTGAAACAATTGCCTTCCAATTTGAAGTATGCATATTTAGGCAGTAATTTGACTTATCTAGTGATTGTAAATGCGAATCTCAACTCTAATCAACTTGAAAGCCTCTTAAATGTTCTAAGAAGTCATATGGATGTTCTTGGTTATATCATCTCTGGTCTCAAAAGGACTAATCCTGGGAGCCGAGCTCTCGCTGTCAGCACCTGGCTAAAATAGACCACTGGCAGCCGATCCCACATCAACACCGCGCATAGTACATATTCTAAAGCATCTGTCTCGACAATGAAAGGCTGACTGAAATCAGGAAGAGCTAGCACTGTCACACTCGTCATGACCCACTTCAAGGCACCAAAAGCTTGTGTCGCCTCCTCGCCCCCACTGGAAGTTGTCCTCCTTTAGATGCTCTGTCAACAGCCATGCAAAGGTGTTATAACCCTTGACGAATATCCTTTAGTATCCTCCAAACCCCAAAATTCCTCGTAGCTCCTGCAAAGTGGTCGATCATGACCAATCATCACCGTAATTTAGACATCTGTTGACACCCCCTCTGTCGAAACCACATATCCCAGATAATCCGCTCTCTCCTGCACAGACACTTCTTCTTATTGGCGTATAACTGGCGGCTCTACAACTCTTGCAACATTATCTCCAAATGCTCCATATGCACCTCCACAGATCGAATGCATACCTATATGTCATCAAAAAAGACCCGCACAAACATCCACAAGTAAGGCCGAAACACTTTGTTCATGCGAGCCTGAAAAGTAGCAAGCGCGGTCAATTCACAAGGCATGACCAAGAACTCGTAATGACTCTCTTGAGTCCTAAAAATAGTCTTGGCAGCGTCCTTTGTTCGCATCCTAATATGGTGGAAACCCGACTTCAAATCAATTTTTAAGAAGATTGTTGATCCATAAAGCTCATCTAGTAGCTCTTTGATGACATGAATAGGAAACTTAGCTGGAACCGTCTTCTTGATTAATGCCCGATAGTAGATGCAGAACCACTAACTGTCATCCTTCTTCACTAACAGAATCGGCTCGAAAATGGACACACTAGGCTTTATAACCCAATCATGAAGCATCTCCCCAATTTGCTCGATCTCATCCTTCTGGACATATGGGTATCGGTAGGGCCGCATGCTGATATGTGAGACTTTCTCTGTTAGGACTAGCGTGCTCATGATCCCATGGTGGAGAAAGGCCATGAGGTGTCTGGAACACCTCAAATAGGAACAGAAGCTGTTGTACTACTGTGGGAATGTCATTCTCCTCGTCGACCTTCCCTGCTAGTCCCTGAAACCAAGGTTTGAGGTTTCGGCCGATATCCTTAGGTATCGACCGTATCGTTTCGGTATCGATGGGTAACGAGACCGAAACTAGGGGTCAGTTTCGGTATCAGCCGATATTGAACGGTATCGGTCAGTTTCGACCGATACCAGCCAGCCGATACCGACCGATAACGTTCAGTATCGATCAAAGACGGAGGAAGAACGTGTAATTAAATTAAAATTCTCTAAAACCCACAAAATGAGATATTGACACACTATTCACACCTTGCATTTTTCTAAACATATTACGCATTATTTACAAGTTTGCCATATTGTAACTAACGAGTGAGTATTTTTAGCTAAATGGTTAACGTGAATAGCATATTTTTAACTAATATTGTTGATAATTATGTTATAAGTTACAAATTTTCTTTATTAGTTTGCCATTATCTTATTAGTAAGAAATTTTAACTAGTATTGTTAGTTCCATGTAACTTACAATTTTGAAACTGTCGATATGGACAAACTGAAACTCACTTCCGAAACCACCGAAATGGACGATACCGATACCGAAACCTAAATTTTCGGAAGAGCGATACCGAGACCGAAACCTAAACCTCAAACCTTACCTGGAACTACCAGAAATCCCCCTCCCTCCGTCTGTATTGCCTTCGTCATGGTTTTCAAAGAAGTCATGGGATCTCCATGAAGTGTAACTGATCTGCCCCATCCCTGGAACTCCATGCACAATAGCTTCCAATTAACTTTCAATTTTCACAATGACTGTAACAATCTCATCCCAAGATCATGTCCATGTTGCCAAGATCAAGTGGTCGGAAGTCCTCCAAGATTTGGATCATCTGTAGTGTCAAAATGAGTCTATGGCATACTCCATGACTACGCTCAAACTTTCTCGTCCCCATTATCACATCAAAGCTCCATGTTCTCTAGCTACAATCTCTACTAGTCCACCTTATTGGAAATGAAATTGTGGGTGGCCCCACTGTCAATAAGCAACATGACCTGATCTGTAATCTTCCCCGTCAAATTCATGGTGTGATTTTTGATGATCCCCACCATGGAATTTAACGAGACCTCTGCAATGCCAAATGACGTTGCTCCTGCTCTCCTGCCTCTTCCTCCTCTACCTCTACCTCTACACCTTCTCCTCCTCATCGACTATCAATACCCGAAGGGTGCGGTCTCGGCACCAATGTCCTAGAAAAAACTTCTCATACCATCAAAACACATACTCTTCGCCCGCTTGTTCTGAATCTCTGTCTTCGTGAAGCGCTTGAACTGCCCCTAGTCGTGCTTCATTGGTTTTATGTATGCTGATCCGGACCCTTCCTGATGATGCCTTCTTCCCCCTAATTGTGTCTGACTGCGAAAAATGGATCCGCCCCAGGTGTACTTGGCCCGCCGTCAGCTATATTCTTATCATCAATCATCTGAGCCAGCTCCATCGTATCACTCAACCCTCTAGATCTCTACAAGCGGAGCTCGGCTTGGATGTCCACCCTGAGCCCCTTCATGAAACTCTCCTCAAATATTGTCTCTGGTATCCCTCTCACTCGGCCCGAGAACAACTCGAATCTCTCCATGTAATCTATGACGGTGCCCTCCTGCTTGAGTGCAAGGAGCTGCTTGCATAGATCTCGTCCCTGAGTGTCACAAAATCGATCCAACAAGCAGTCTTTAAGCTACTACCATAAACGCACTGATTGTCTCTGCTCCCTCCACTAAAACCAGACTAATGCATTTCCCTCCAAACATAGACCAATCGCCATCAACTTCTCTTTCTATGTCGAGCGGTTCACCGTGAAATCCACTCATGCATAAGGGTCCTCCCCCTAAAAATCGACATCTTCAGCTTTCGGACGCTACTATCTATCAATGCCAAAATTCCTTACAAAATTTCCCTGATTGGCTCTCCATTGGTGTTGCTTGTGGTGGAACCGCTGATAAATGTTCAGGTGTGCAGTTGTGGGCCCCCAACAGAGGTCCTTCTGATATGCCCTCGCCCCTTCATCCTTCGTCGTACCAATCGGTGTCTCTACTACTCTCATTGAAGCCTGGATAGATGCCATGATAACCAAACACACCTAAAGGGCCGTCACCCCTAGGAGGTTGTCACCGAGCCCTGTGGGCCTTCCGTCTAAAAACCAGGGATCGTGAGGCCTCTGCCAGCCCTCCAGAGGCCAGACCTCCAACGGCCTGCCCAGGGGTCATCGAGTCCATGGCGGCCTGCCCAGGGGTCGTCGGGTCCATGGCAGCCCGTGGCCCCAAAAGAGATAATCCTAAGGGCGACGCCCTGTCGAGACTTCGCATAGGCCGCATGGCCTCTGGCGCAACTGTTTGGGGTCGCCAGCCCCTGCCGCTCCTTCCCAATACCCGCGGGGCCTCTGGCGCTCTTGTCGGGGGTCGCTGCCCATGACCGACCCTTTCCAGGGGCCGCGAGGCCCCTAATCTGTCTCCAATTAATGGTCTTCGTTAAAGTTGACGACTCTTCATTTCCTTGTCCAAAGGCGTCGCCTTTTATTCTAAATATGTGGCGTTATATTCGTCGTTGTTCAAATTTGGCTTCGTAGTCTCCTTATCAGACGGAGTGCGGCTATTCATCTTCGAAATTTGTTTCATCATGGTTTCTATCGACGATCGCACCCGGAATGAGATCCTTCCTCCATCAAAGAGATCATTTCCTCTATCGCTTTATGTCGTTCTTCCATCGTTCTCTTAAGCCTCTTGATTTTGCTTTCAAGTTTCTCCTCTAAATCTTCAAGTCACCATTAGAATTTACCGCTCTGATACCAATTTGATGGGATTTGCGAGGGATTTAAGGAAAAAATTTAGGGTTTTGATTGATAAAACTGGAATTGACAATATAAATGGCCTCAATTCGAGAGTACCAACTCTCCCAACTATCTAGGGTTCTACTCTCTAATCTCTATTATTCTCCACAATTTCAACATAAGAAAGCAATTACCCCAGCCACTTACATATAATAGACTGATTTACTTAAAATTACAAAATTATCCATGTTGCCCAAAATTACAGCTTTGTCACTTGTTCAGCCGCTCCTTGCTTGTGCCGCATCCTTTCCTAGCTTTGGTCGTCGTCTCTGGTAAGTTATGATCACATCATACACTTCAAAGTTCACGAACACATCTTTTCTAACTGCATGGACTACTTATTTCTGTCCAGTTTTGCTACTCTTGTCGCTATTCACTAGGTAGTGAAAATATCAAGCCAGAAAAAATAATTGGGATCCAATTGAGATAGTCTTTTTTAATTTAATTTTTTGTTTTATTTTAGATTTTATATTAAGACAAGGATAGAGTTTGAGTACGTTTAATCTTTTATTTATATTGAGTCATTTATTTATTTTTGAGTGTTTTAGTTATTTTAGAGTATTAGTCCCATATTGGTTGGGAGAAGAGATGGTTTTAGTTGTAAGCCTATAAAAAGGCCTCAAGACTGTTTTTATTAATGAATGAATCAAAGAAAAGTTTGAGAAATTACAACCCCATTAACCTGAGAAAGGTCTATATTGACGAGAAATGAGTTCCTTAGTGAGAAACCACGAAACCCTATCAATTCCTTAGTGAGAAGCCTCGAAACCCTAGATTTCGTTGTTCTTCCCCAAAAAAAATTCACAAATTTCCTCAAATCTTTTTGGTCCTACTTCAGGTTCTTCTGACATTTGATTAAGAATCCATTTGTTGCTAGTAAGAAGTGCCCAGGGGAACTTCTTATAGCATTGGAAAAGCATCAGCTCATGCAGGTATACACGTGCAGATATCGCAAGATAGACAAAGGTGGATGACCTGTAAAAGCCTCCTAAACCTCATTGACTCTCGATTAGTTTGGAGTGGTTAGATTTAGAATATTAGTTATTTGATTTGACCGTTTTGGATCATTAGTTAGATATAAATTCAAAATTGTTTGAGTAAGATTAGTTAGAGAGTTAGATTTGTTTGGAGAAAGTTAATGTAATATTTGAATCATTATAGAACTGAATTATTTTATATATTTATTTCAATTATTTTAATATGTTTTATTTCCAACATGAAATCAACTTCCCTGTTTATAAATATTTCCTTGACTCTGATTGAGGACTGAAAGCTTCATCGATTTCTGAAAGTACGAAAAGCAATATATGTTATCCGATGAAAGGAGACATGTAGAAGAGAAGATCTCTCAATCTTGAATACCTACAAGACTTCTGCTCGCTACTAGATTATGATCGTAGAGGTTTAAAAGATTATAGGAAGAAAAAAAGTGGACTGAAAAAAATGAGACATCTGGAAAATGAATGTGACTTGACAAACAAAAAGAAACATAATTAATTAGAGTATATGTTTGTTTGAATATAGTTAGTGTGGACTTTGATATATTTATAAAAAGAACTGGTCTATAGTTTGGGATCATGGTGGAATTAAATTGTTTATATATTTATTTCAATTGTTTCTATGTTCTTTATTTCCAGTATGAGATCAACTTCTTTCTTTACACATGTTTTCTCTTTATTCATTATTATGGAGATGGACAAATGTTGAAGTGATGCTTACTAAATTGGCATATCAGGCATGCACCTGATTGGCCGTGGTGGGATTTCGGTACACGTGTAGTCGAAATTTAGTTCACGCGTTAATTGGATGTTGGATGTGTTTTACTTCCTCAACCCAATGATATTGTCTCCTATTAGGTTCAGACAAGGGATCCAATGCTCGTGTGCATATTCAAATTGGAAATAGATTTGTTGATTCAGTTGTTCAAGACTGCTTAGGTGAACATAAACTAATTGCATAGGCTTGATTTGCTTTTGGGTTAAGGGGCTTCGGGTATCAATAACTTATGGGTTGAATACAACTGGTTCATGATGTGTATGGCAAGCCTATAAGAGATTGAATGTGTTAAAAGAACAGTGCAACATTGAGAACTTCCTATTACTCATATAATGTTTAAGGCTAGGACATTCCGTATTATGATATGTATATGTACATGATACTTCTATCTGAAATTGTCTCCATATAAGACACTGACACTTCTTGGATACTTATCGGACAAGTACTGGATACTTCTTCCAATACTTGCCAAAAGCTTCCTAGCCACATGTATATAACTCATACACGCTCACACTACCTATTTGTATATTATTGAATTTTCCATTTAGTTGCATCTACATACCACTAACCAAACTTTATGGAGAAGGTTGTCAATGTTAGCTTGTATAGAAGTATAATGAGTGTAGATAATTTCATTCTAGAGATATATTACGCTGCCATATCTGAAATTAGCGTTTTCTGTGAAGTCGTAAACTATGTAAAAGGTTGCACTCAGTGTATGAAACTATATGGGTAGAAATGTGTTAGGGCCTACAGAGTATAGATGCATTGGCATGTCTATGTATGAACATATGTATGCACTCTCTTCTTATTTAAATACATTGTGTCCCATCGTCATGTTCATGTGTTCTATTTTTAAGGAATTGTCTTATTGAGTTTTGTGTCTCGGCCATAAATCCAAGTCCCTTTGTGTCCATAGTTTGAAACATTGATAGCTCATACCTCATCCTTCAAACTGTCGATGTTTCATCCACCATAAGTTTGCGAGGGTTTTCTTTTCTTTTCTTTAATTTCTTTTTGAGCGGTGGGGGTGGGGTGGGGTGGGGTGGGGTTGTTAAGTAATGTATTAGGTTTAAAACTTCGTATTATTAAGATTTACCATATTGTCTATGGCTAGGAATTGCCATATTACATCATCCCCATGTTGATTAGGACTAGAATTTATATATCTATATATTATGGCATTGTCCCAATCAATAATATCATATAAACATATTCCTCAATTGAGATAAACATAAAGTTTACATAATATCAACCCATTCTTATAGAAGTATCAATGAACTTATTAGCATTAGATAAATTAGTTCTTATCTTTGGCAAACAAATTCTCAAAAAAGCACCATCACTGGAAAGTCCAACAAGCAGGAATAATAGAATTGCGGCAGTTGAGTTCATATGAAGATGCAAAAAATAACAATGGAGAAGTTGAGATCAAGGTTGAGTGGCTATAAATTTGATTAATATCTCAGTCTAAATGAGACATGAATATTCTCGCAAAGAGGGAAAAATCTCCAGTTAATTCATATGAAAGGTATAAAAGTAAGTTCACATCTCTAGTTAATTCATATTCATAGAAGGAAAAAAAATCATTTGTGTTAAATGAGTATTTCAAGTTATCCAAATGCAGCTCATGAGATGTAGCTGGATATAGGGATCTATGTCTCACAAGATGGCATGTGGCCTGCCTTTCCTCTTCTTCTTCTCCTCCTTATAAATGTGTTTCTTCTTTTGGCGACAAGGAGACGAATGATGGTTGTGGTAAGCTTTGGGTGAACAATTAATTTTGTAGAACACACTAGCAAGCGATTATGCTTCTGCCGATACATGCTTCTGCATGACACGTTCATGAAAAAACAAGTAATTGAGAGTTACATGATTAATATCAACGTTAGAAAAGCTGGCCAGATGGAATTTTTTGTAGGGAACAGATTAAGCAGGAGTATGGCATCCACACCATGGCGGGTAAGTTTAAAGTTAAAAGTTGGAAGGAAGAGCTCAACCTGGAAAACATTGTCTAGTTGGAGCTATTGGAGCTAGTGTTGGCCAAGGGTTTTAGTTGGTGAAAATAATCAAGATTTTCACTATAATCACCTAACTGGGTTAGTTGAATAATGATGACTGATATGATACCTGTATCCTCGCGATAGGCATGCATGCACACGTGCATGCCCACAGGCACAGACACAAAAGTTCACAAGACCTTTTGAGATATTCGCATTTTAGGAAATGGAGATCAATATGAACAACACTGATCGTCCACTTTCCAAAAGTTGGTGGTGCCAATCACCCAACCGTCAGGTGGAAAGTGGACAGTGCTGATCATACAACCGAGCGTTGAAACGCGGATGATGAAAATACTTCAAATAGGGAAAAATATGGGAATTCTAGCCACCACAGTAAGTTAAATTAAATTTCAAAGAATTTACAATTATTGTTGTTTGAAAGGTAAATAAAAATGATATGACTACCTTATCATGAATTGCGTCATGTAAGGTATGTTTCTCAATGAAGTCGAATATCTCTGGTTTCATTAGCTGAAAAGAGAAAATGAGAAAGCTTCAGTCAATGCAAATCCAGAGCAATATAATATATTTCTAGAATTTCAGTAGTATACTTCATCTATATTTCTGTTGCTGCTCCCTTGAGGTGAAACTATAAAGCATATATATCTTAAGTGGATAACAGACCAAAATACTTACATCAGCATATATCGACAATGCCTTCTCATATTGAGTATTGATAATGTATAATTCAGCCAATGCCTGTTGTTAAAAACCGGTAAGCCATCAAGGAGTAACTGAGCAAATAATAATGGAGAAATTTCACTCGCACCTCTTTGAGCAAATCAGTCATTGATGATGTGTTTATCTGAGGTTCGATGGCAGAAATAACAGGCAATGCAGAATATATGGTAGCCGGCCAACATTTTACAGTTGATAATAAAACCTTGTGGAACGATGGGTTAGTTGCCAAAGCAACTAGGGCAACCTGCAGGACACGTTCTACATAAAGATTAACAGAATCCTGGGGCGGGATATCAGAGGACCTGAAAAAAAAGAATAAAGGATGTATATCTGACCTGGTCTACTCACCTCATAGGCAGTATCACTTAACCGTGGGTTTTCAGTAGGCATGTAAGGAACCAAAACAGGCAGCTGCCGAAGATGGGCAAAATGGAAAACCCACCTGTTAAAACAAATGTTTATTGGAAGGAACTGCAAAATATATAACATATAGAACTGGATCAAACACGAACCTCTCCCACAACGACGCCGAACCACGAAGCAGCTTAGGGCACAATGAAGCAGCTTCTGCGTATTTCCTCTCAACAATCAAATGGTCAAGGTATCTTGTTCCTACCTAAGTACATAATGCAGAATGAAAACATAGACATTAGAAAGGTGCGGAAAAGGGGGGGATAATATGAAGTCTAAATTCAAAAAGAAAAGATTTGCCAAATCCAGCGGACTAAGAGTAACATAAACAACTAGCATAACCAGTGAAAAAAAACCCTAAAAGAATCTCAGCATATATTGATGTTACCACCATCTTGTTGATATCAGCATTTACTATTATAACACAAACGCCTTCGCAATTAAAGCATACATGCTTGTTGAGATAGCCAATAGTTTTATTCTATATGTAAAGCAATCATATTTAGCTGACCAAGCATATCATATACTTACCAAAAAAACTACATCACTGCTGTCCTCTAACCAGCCTCAAGTATATGACTGATCAGTGAGTTGCAATGCCCAAACATCCTAGATGTTCTTATCGCACAATATCATCGTTTACAGTTGTAAGCAGTTCTCAAAAAACACATCAGGTTGCAAACACTTTCAAGTCATGCAATTTGAAGGGCCAAGTTTACAAAAGTAACAATTCGTGCTTGGTCTCCATTTGTGGTGACCATCTACTCATAGGGCATAGCATAGATGGGCAGCGCTAGCATGATACATTAAAATCAGTCCTGATCTTTCCGTACTATTGGGAAAATATATCGAAGAATATATAAGCAGCCATATGTGTAAGAACTGCAAACCATGCTGATGCTCAGACCTAACGAGCAGCAACTGCTTCTATAAAACCCTGGATAATCTTAGAAGGTAAGATAAATTTTCTGCTGATGCATATTTTACCATGATGTTATAATTTACCATTAAAGGAGAAAGGGACTTCACATGCACATCACACGTTGAGGACGTGAAGAATGAAAAACCGCATTATCTTTAAGGCCTCTTCAAATATAGTCGCCAGACGTATGGTCAATAAAGGGGTGAATAAAAGTTTGCTAGACCTTACAAGTTGAATGAGTTAACTGGTAGCTATACTATACTATGGCAAGTCTATGACCCCCAAACCATATTTAAAGATCTACAGTGATAAGATGCAACAGGAACATGATCTTCCTTCAAACATACTACTCTTACTAAGGTCGTACAAAAGGAAAACAATATCTATTATACAATTGAGGGATGTTTTTGAATGGGTTGCAGACTAGGACAAAATGGTGGATAGAAGGACGGTTGAAATTGAATTTTGAGGAATCATTAGATAGGATAGGAGGAGAGTTTGTGAAAATTTTGGAAGGAAAACTTAAAATTTTGTGGAAAAATTTTCGGGAAAACCCTCAAATTTTAGGAGAAACTAAATCTAGAGTGAATCAAATTTTGAGTGAACTAAAATTTTAAATTTTGGGAGGAACTAAATTTGGATGAAATTAAATTTTAGGGGTGACTAAAATTTTTGGGAAACCAAATTTAAATTTAAATTTTTGAGTGAAACTAAATCTGAACGAAACTAAAATTTTAATTTTGGAGTATTAAAATTTTTGGGTGGAACTAAATTCTTTGTGTAACTGAATTTTAGTTTGAATGTGGTTTGAAAAAATTCAGCGATGGGGGTTAATTTGAAGGTGGCTGTAATTTTTTTGGATGATTTTCAAGAGGCCGCAATTTCTTTTGGGGGGGGGGGGATTTTGAATGGGTTGAAATTTTTCAGGAAATATTTTGAATGTCACGTGACCTTTAGTCACGGGTTATGACTAGTAATACAATAAAGGATAATGAAGAGAATTTAAGGATGCAGCTTTCCTTATTAGAGTGAGCTTTCCTTATTAGAGTGAGGATAAATAAACAGAACATAGCTTAGAATTGGTTAAACCACTCTCAATTCAATTTCTCAACCATAATTTCCAAAAAAAACAACTGTTTATCACCATGAGCCAGCTAAAAAGGGGAATCAGAAAAAAAATGATAATTATAACATTTGCTGAAATTACCTACCTCATCAAGAAGCTCAGTCCGTCCTTGTCCTGCTTCAACTGCTGCTAAAGCCTTTTCATGCAACCCGTGTTGAAGAAGCCAAGAGATATGATCTTCGGCATCTCTAAAGATCACAAATGCATCAACTCTAGGTTAAAAGATAGCACGTGGTTTATAAATTGTAGAATTTGTGAAGTACAATACAATTAGCAATGACTCCAAGTACGAAACTGGTTAGTAGAAAGCGGGCAACGAACTTCTGGGAATATTTTGAAACACATGGGCATATTCGAATTCTATGTTGCAAGGACTCTCCTATCATAGATCTGTCATATTGGACATGCATCCTATTTATCCTAAAGAGGCTGCCACGTCTCATGGTCTCATGTCAAGGTCAGCATGGCCAAGTCTATGAAACATAGTTCAAATTGTTAAGAGATACCCTAGCTACATTATTATACTTCAACTGGATGCCATGGTGGTAACAGTTAAATTATCAAATGACCAAGATTAGGAGAAAAAGTTACTGGCCACCAATATCACAGGAGTCCATTAAAGTTGCAAGAAATACAATCTGGAGCTTGAAAAGTGAAATCTGCCTAACTACTAAACATATTTCTTCTCGTATATGGAAGTTAGAATAGAACTAAGAGAAAAAGATCCTAAAGGGATAACCAGAGGAGCGGGGTTGTGGACACAGAATGTGACATCCAAAATTTTCAGAGATCACGCATCCTTTTGCCAAAGTTTTCTATGTTATCTGGGCTTTAAATCGACCAAAACATTCAAAACAGATAATCTCACTCATCTAAATAACTTGATATGCGATATTTGAATATTAACACAGAAAGGGAAATGCCAGAAATTCCAGTAGACTCGTTGAATATGAGAGTAGAATGTATCATCTAACTGAATCATATATTATACAAGTTGCAGGTGCAGAATCTTATAGGTGTTCACTTGTATTAGGTTTTTTTAATTTGTTTATCATCTTACTTCCACTACAGAGATCAATTGTTATTTTGACAGTTCCATTATTTACAAATTTACTTGACTGCAGAAGTTTGGCTACTTCTATGCATCCTTGTTAAATCCTTAATTATATCTCTTATTTCATTGTGGCGATGCGGTAAGAGTCTGTCCTACAAAAATAACTAATACTACATACAAGTGAAAGCACGTGCATGTATGCTAATTGACTCATTGTTGCAAAATGTTAATGTAAAGAATAATAGTCTCACATTTGATTAAAAAAAGAAAAATGTGATGTCTACAAATTAGTACTTGGACGTTTACAGTTTGGCGTAAGCTTGTGGGTTACATATAGTTTCAACTGCCAGTTTGCGGCTTCACAGTATAAAATAATCATTGGCAACCATTACTATTTTTAATTCTAATATGGTATTAGAGCTTAGGCTCTTCTCTGATATGACTGGCTGGCTATTCTTCTCTAACCTAACGTCTAATCTCGTATCTAATCTGGCTTCCAAAATCAAAGGTGAATCCAAGAAAGTGTGTGTTCAGAAAAATATTTCCACACTTGATAAAATAGAAAAAGGTAATGTCTAAAAATTAATAGTTGAGGTGCTACTCCTTGGCCTAATCTTTTAGGTTAGATATGATTTCAAATATCGGTCTGTGTGTTTACCAATATAAATTAATCGTGAGCCTCCAATTACTATTTCTAATTATAACTATTAATAAAGAATAATAATCTTAACAAGTTGACCAGGACCATGATAATTAATAAATTCAACATTCTTTATGAAACTATTAGGAAGGAGTGACTTGATTACAATTTACAACACATTACCAACCTGGGCCGTGCAATGACAACATCCTTAGGAGATACTATATAATACAAAGGTTCGTCACCTTCTGCCCATTGGCCACCTGCGTAGCTGCTTCCTACATAGAAATGTACAAGCAGGTATAGGCTACTGAAATGTGTGAATGAAGCCAAAAGAATTGAAGGTCATAAGTGTAGGAAACAAATTAAACCTGAAAAAGGGGCATGTGCAAGAGCATAATCTTTTGCCTTATAATGTTCAAAACCATGCACTGGCAGAGCGTCTGTTGTAAGTTCTTCATTCTTCCATGTGACAATGCGGACTTCTGGCCTCTGACCCGTACCCTGCATTATAAACATGTTTTGAGCAGAAGTTGTGCTACAATTTTGCACCAGGAACAACTCCAGATTTATGGCAAGAAATGCATTTCCGGTAAAAGGTAGCAATATCATACAAATAATGATGATTGAAAAGTTCTTCTGAGATGAGCAAAACTAGAAACTTGCATGATGTCACACCAACTTCCATCTGCTCTAAATCCACAAGTTTCTAAAAATTCTCTTAATGCTTATATTAGAAAATATTACTTCAATTGGTTCATTGATTCTCACCATGATCTATCTCATATTTCTGCCACAAATGATACTAGTTAGTAATAATCGATAGATATGTTGTTGTGCAATGCTAAAGATTGTTAGCAGTTTTTGTTTCCCACGTTACAGACAATATGGAAACCTTGATAGTCTTCTTGAACAAATTGTGATAGCAAAAAGTATCCTGACATATCCTGGTAGACATTTCAAGGACAATTTTTGCATTTAGTCCAATTTTTAAAACATTTTAACAAAATCGACCAACTTCAAAACATTTTACCAAAACCGACCAAGTCTTGGTCAAAAGCAGCTCGCGCGCGTGGGGGGAGCTTTTGAGCATTGGACGCGGTTTGAAACCGCGTCCAAAACGCAATTTGGACGCGGTTTCAAACCGCGTCCAAACTGAGACCCCCTCTTCGACAGCAGCCCAGCATCGTTTCCTCTCATTCTTCTTTCTTTCTTTCTTTGTTTCTTCCTTCCTCGCCAAAAACCCTAAAACCGCCGTATTTTCCATCTACTTTCTGGGATTTAAAGCTAGCTCTCTAAAGTAATAATTTCATCAAGGAGTGAAAACCTTCATTAGATATGTTTCTTGTAATTTTTTTTCATGATGCTCTTGTTTTCTACCAAATGTCAATGGGTTTAAGTGTTGATGAAATTTTTTCTTGGCTCTGATCTAAAATTTAGTGAGCCTTAGGACTATTGATGTGTACATGAAATGCTAAAATTTTATTTTGTATGCTAAAATTGTAAGCTAAAATTTTAAATGAAACACCATTATAGGAGTATTGGTGTTTCATAATCAAAATTTTAGCATACAAAATTTTAAGGAATGCCATGTATTTAGTGATGAAACACCAATACAAAATTTTAGATGAAACACCAATCCATTATATGCTAAAAAAATTTCTACCAAATGCCATGTATAAATTGAAATAAATTTTAGATGCAACACCAATTAATGTTAGTTGATTGTAACATTCATCATTAACATCAACATCCAATTTTTTTCTTTTTCATATATCAATTTTTTCATCTTATATATTTTTTCTAGCAGATATGGACCCGGGACCTGTTTCAAATTCAGTCTTGAATGACCAGGAACGACATCGTTCAGCACATATACAGACTGGGCAGGTATGAACAAAACTAGTGACTTAATATTTTATGAAATGTATCTTTCTTCGGAATCTTGCATAAAGTATAGTAACATTTCATATTTTTTGGTTGCAGGCGGATATTATATTGGTAGTGGACCACACGAGGAAACATACCGCATGGGTTTTAGATGAGCGTGCAGCACACTATATGGAAATTGCCAAGCTTGATGTATGTGCGAGGTTGAAGTGGATACGGTTGGATTAGGCGTTACTTTCTGCATTGGTGGATAGATGGAGGCCCGAGACCAATACATTCCATCTCCGTCAAGGTGAGATGACGATAACATTGCAGGACGTGTCAGTCATCACGGGGCTTCCTGTTGAGGGCATTCCTATATGGAGAATGCCAACCCGTCCCAATTGGGCAGAATTGATGGAGCGACTCCTTGGACAGGCATCCACAGAAAACCAAGGAGCTAAGGTAAAACTGAGCTGGTTGCGAGAGACGTTTATGGAGTTGCCTGCAGAAGCCACCCCTGAGGAGATTCGGCAATATACTCGGGCATATATTTTGCATATGATAGGCACATTATTGATGCCAGATCCAAGTAAAGGGTTGGTGCATCTCAGGTGGTTGACAAAGATGGAGCATATAGAGGCCATTGGAGATTATTCTTGGGGTAGTGCTGTGCTTTCTCACCTGTACGCAGAGCTAAGTAAGGTGGCAAGAAGGGAAACAACGGGGTTATATGCATGCTCCACCTTGTTGCAGGTATACAATTTGAAACTTAAGTTCATTGTAATATTTTTTTTATATAGTAACTGACAAATTCATATTCACAGGTATGTCATGGGAGAGATTGCATATAGGCAGGCCGACTTGCTCCCAAGACATATTGGATGGCACCCTCCCTTTAGGGTGCAGGTGGAATGTGCCATTATCATTCAGAGAAAACCCTCAGTGGCAACTGGATTTTTATAGAAACGAGCTTGACATGTTAGAGCCGACGCATGTAAGAAGTTGTAAATTTTATACAATGATGTGATGAACGATGGATTAATATTACGAATTCTAATGAGTTATTCATAATTTTCATTTCCTTTAGGTGATCTGGGAGCCATATCTTCAGAGATATCATAATCTTCCTGATTTATGTGTTTTAGAAAATCAGAGCTGGCATGCGCGTGTACCGCTAGTTTGCTTTGATGTATTGGTGATGCATGTCCCAGATCGTGTTATGCGCCAATTTGGTATACC
Source organism: Scilla litardierei (assembly GCA_030789695.1). NCBI lineage: Eukaryota > Viridiplantae > Streptophyta > Magnoliopsida > Asparagales > Asparagaceae > Scilla > Scilla litardierei. The sequence continues at coordinate 32,084,620 of CM061134.1, forward strand.
GCAGCATATTCCAGAAGCAGTTCCAATCATGCAGGTGAAGACTGGCATGAACCCTAGAGCATGGAATGAAGCCACTGTGGAGCCCCTCATGAAGTGATACGACAGGGCTGCACATATTGTTGAGCAGGGGGATGCTGTCAGTTTAGATGTATATATGGAGTGGTATTGGAGGATCGTGGATATATAGTAGACAAGAACCCCCGTATAGTTACATGCCTCGTGGTCCAATCGAGCGGGAAATGGTAAATAGTAGTTTAGCATTAAAATGTTTGTTTATTTTATACATAGGTTTCTAATATATATTTTATCCATTTGTTTTGCAGACCGACGCACTCAGAATGTTAGAGGATATGTGTACACGTGCTTACGAAGCACGTGACCCAGAGCAGATCCTTCAAATTAGGGATAAGATCGGACAGATGCTCCGCGATACACGACATAGAAGTGAGGGTGCAGGACGGCAAGAGCCTACCGGGATGAAGCAGGCACATCTCAGCAATATCAGCCAGCCGGGGATGAAGCAGGCACCTCTCAGCAGTATCAGCCAGCTGGGGATGAAGGAGGCACCTTTCAGCAGTATCAGCCATTTATCGGTGATGAGGCAAGCACTTCTCAGCAGCTGCAGCCATATACCGGTTATGATGTCGGTATGTATCAGCAGTATCAGGCATATCCCGGGTATGAAGGCGACCCATCTCAGCATTATCAGTCATATACTTGGTATGAAGCCAGCACGTCGCAGCATATTACGCCATATACTGTTGTCCCTGAAGCTGACCCATGTCAGCAGTATCTGGCAGACGAGCCACTGCAGACTATGAGAGACGAGCCACATCAGACTCTGGCAGACGAGCCACTGCAGACTATGAGAGACGAGCCACATCAGACTCTGGCAGACGATCTACATCAGACTCACGTGCATGAAGCTGACACTTCCCTGACACAACACACCCAACCAGTTATGGAAGGGGACACATCAACTCAGCGAGGTCAGTTTCTCACATACAGGCGTGGGCGGTCTCTTATGAGCAGGTTTTTACATAGGCGGCAATGAATGTAAAAAAGCTATTTTCATTGTGTTTAAATTTGTCGAAATGTTATTTAATTTTGGAATGAAATCTGAAATTTTATCTTCGATGTGTTGAAATATGGCATTTATGTGGATTTTATATGTTTGAGCTGCGTGGAATGATATATGGGTTGGATATATGTGGTATATGCGATAGGTGTGTGATATATGTCATGGGAAATGCGATAATGTGATTGATATGCGATATGTGATGGATGTGTGAATGGGATGAGATGTGGGAATGTGAACGGAGCTGGAAGAGTAGTTTGGGGGTGGCAGCTGCTGATATGTGATGGATGTGTGAATGGGATGAGATGTGGGAATGTGAAAGGAGCTGGAAGAGTAGTTTGGGGGGTGGCAGCAGCTGCTGCCACCCCCAAACTACTCTTCCAGCTCCTTTCACATTCCCACATCTCATCCCATTCACACATCCATCACATATCGCATATCCATCACATTATCGCATATAGCACACACATATCAAGAAAGTTGCATTTCATTCGAAAAGTAAATAAGATACATATATCACATATATCCGATTTCATTCCAAAAGTATATAAGATTTTACATATATCGCATATCCATCACATATATCACGTCGGATCCATTACATATATCTTATACACTCCCATTCACATATATCAAATAAACGATACATAGATTTCAAATAATATGCGACATGGAATTTCTTCAGTCGGATGCATTATATTACTTCAGGCACGTGAACCGCCTCCTCGATGCGATTGAGCCCTACAACATTGGTTGAAGTTAGTACACAAGTATTTTCATAAAGACTAAACATGAAATGTGAAAAAGAACATACGATGCTGTGCGTAGAGGATTTTGGCAACGTGATTTCTTATGACCAAGCTGATGACAATTGGTGCATCTATTCTGACTGCTTCCTTCACGTGGACGATCCATTTCTCCCCGAATCCGTGTCGATCTTGGCCGCCCGGGTTGTCTTCTTTTTTCTGGAGGAAGTAAACTGGGACCATCCCACTCCTTCCAGTACCTTTCATCAGGTATGGGGTGAAATTCTGGGATATATGACAGTTGATATTTACTCACACTATACCATGGTGAACAAAATTGCCAATATGATATGTTGGCACCATATTGCTGTCTTGACGTTGCGCCGATCACATGGACACATGGCATATGCTGAAGCATAGGAATGTTGCACGTACATGTGCAACGGTCACCTTCTATCGTCACGGTATATGCTTGTGCATCTGTATCCATCACCTGCCACTCAAAGTCACCAAATCTTGTGATGTAGCAACACCGGGCTGCTTGCACACGTGCACCAATAATGTTTTCAGTTTTTGGGGTGAAAGTAGTCGTCCAACGGAGTCCATCAAGCCGCCGATGATAGAAATACTTGTTTAACCTATAAAAGGTTCTTGCAATCAACGATTGTATCGGAAGCGCTCTAGCTCCTTTAAGAACCCCATTGAAGCTCTCCAAACAATTGGTTGTCATTATACAATAGCGTCTACCGCCATCTTCGTGTTTCGCCCACCTCTTTGTGTCTGCCCCCAAGTTTGTATTAATCCAATCATCAGCTGCAATAGACTCTTTTCTAATCTTTTCACGAAAAAAATTATATGTCAAGTCTGATGCATTGCCAGCTTCCTATAAGTTATTTTCCAATGTAGCTGTTCGGAACCCTTTCACCGTGTAATTTGCAATAATATGGCGCAGACAATACCTATGGTGTCTAAAACCTGGCCATCCCTCTCGTAGTGCTCTCGGAATACCTTTCATTCTATCGGAAATGAATGTAATCGTTCGGTTTCTACAGGCACTCGGTATCAACTCATAGATGCAGCAGAAAAACCACTTCCAATTTTCTACATTTTCGTCTGATACTACAGCAAATGCTAACGGAAATAGGCCCCCGTTTGCATCCACGCCTGTAGCCACCAAGCACCCTGCATATTTCCCATACAAATGTGTGCCATCAATACTTAGGACCAGCCTGCAGTGTTTGAACCCTTCAATTGATGGTCCAAAAGACCGAAACACTCCTGTAAACTGTGCCACTCTTGGCCCGATAGTTTCATATGTAATTTTATACACTGTTCCAGGATTGCTTTCCTTGATGGCTTCTAAGTACTGTGGGAGCCTCTTGTATGACTCCTCCCAATCCCCAAATATCGCTAAAGCTTTCGATCTAGCCATCCATGCTTTGTGATATGATATTCTGATGTGTAACATGGCATGAATGGCATCTTGTATTTCTGCAGGTGTCATATCAAGCTTGGTCTTCACCTGGGGCATAATTTTGTAACTTATGAAAGATGATGTGGCTTGACTATGATCAGTATTTAGAGTGGGATTGTTGCAGTTGTGTTCATCACCTACTTTTGTTATCTTGAACCTCCCAGCTGTTCTTTTTCCCACCGCTGCATAAATCCTCCAAGGACAATTCCTACTCCCCTCATCTTGAGTATGCGGATTCACTTCATGATTCAAGCCACATATCACGGAATAGCAAGTTTTGTTTGTCTTGATTGGTCTAAATGAGACATTGTGCTCGATGCTCCATTCCGTTATTGTTTTTATCAAGTCGATATTTGTATCATACATATCACCGATGTTGAAAACTCCAGAACTGCTGGGAAGCCTAGGCTCTATCAGATGCCTTTCTTGGGTATTCCTCATAATTGTAGTGTTTAACCATTGTTCCTCATCCTCTCCATCTGACAACGGCTCTTCAAACTGCACATTTGTATTGTCTGCAACAGATTGATGTATCCATTCTGTATCATCTGCATTTAGATTGGCAGCAACCTGCATGCTATCCTCCCTCACATTAGGATGTTCATCATTATCCGTGCCATCACTTTCGTCATCCACCTGTCTCGCTATAGACGTCGATGCTCCAATATATGTGGGTCTGTCAATATCTTCAGGAATCACATTTGCTTGTGTGGGCATCGTCTCTGGTACAGATGGACCTTGAATATAAGTGGAGTAAGTTGCATTTGCATCATCTCCTTGTCCCGCAACATTCCAACTGCAAATGTCATATGAATAATTGAAATGTTTAGCATATGGAATTTACTTCATACAAATATAACATAAACGTATTTAGTACTTCAAAACTTTCTATACTTACGTATCCTCTTGTTGGTTATACGAACATCCTTCTCCCGCCATATTCTCTATAGGCATAAAGTCAGTCGAATCATTACCAATATCCAGCATACGAGTAAATGTGCCATGTGGTTCGCTCACTCTGGTGTTGATTATTGCTTCTTTTTCCACATTTATTTCAACTGATCGTTGAACTTCACCCAAGCTAAATAGAATCTACATGTCCCCGTCATCTGATATCTTAACCGCTGTAAACCTTTGATCAGTTATTGGCCATTTGCACACCAGATTCATTGCAAACTCCTGCCGGTTTATCCGTGTGCCTATGTATATCCGTTCTACTAGCTCAGAATATGTTGACGGTCTTCTCACAATAATTGGTCTCACAGCACCCCCCACATACTTCGGTTCGTGATTTTCATCAATCATTAAATCTCCATCAAAATAGCATGTAACAAACATCCTATCACTTGCCATTATTTTAACCCTACACATAATTGACATTCACTAATTTCTCTAAAACCATCAAAATTTGAATTATTTCAAGAACATATATCTTATTATGAAGTAGATTTCTCACCTCAAAATCACCTAGGAGACGCACCAAATCGCCAAAACCTCCGTGAGATGGTTAGAATTTTACTTCGTCCAAGGAGTAAAAATCGCTTCTGTCCGAGGAAGAAACAAAGGAAAGTAAGATGCTCCAGGGCAGCAGCTGGCGGCTGCCGTAATCTTGGGCACTGGACGCGGTTTGAAACCGCGTCCATATTTCAATTTGGACGCGGTTTCAAACCACGTCCAAAGCTCAAAACGCACCCAGCACGCGCGCGACCAAAACTTGGTCGGTTTTGGTAAAATGTTTTGAAGTTGGTCGATTTTGTTAAAATGTTTTAAAAATTGGACTAAATGCAAAAGTTGTCCACATTTCAAAATATCGATGTGGTTGGGCATGCACGCACGCGTGCGCGCGCGCACACACACACAGAGACAGACAGACACACTAAGAGAGCAGACAAATAAGACAAATAACACTGATTTAAATGATGCGCAATCACCAGTGATCCTATCAGATGGAACCCAATGTCCCCAAGTTGGCCGCTTAACATCACTAAAAATTGACTATTTGAACAAAATAAAAAAGAGAGAATTAGGATCCCAATATAAAACCTAAACTAAAAACCAATGACGATGGGAAATGTGAACCTTGGTCTCTACTGGGACCTTTCATTCTTTTATTGGCTCAATGGTCAAGCAATATGACAAGTTTAGTTATATAACAGGGAAAAGCAAGGCCCCAAGTAGGAAGCGAACCACCAATTCTAGTTAGTATACAACATATGCGTGCTAGCTTGAGTTACAACTGATAAGGATTATAGACATGCATTAACTATTAAAATAAAACAAGTTACAAATAAAACAAGTTAACCACAACATACTAGGATTAGTTCAGGGTACATGGAAGTAATGATGATATTTTGATAGAAGATGTGCAGGACTGGATCACATGAATGTTATTTCCATCCAAAGAAATGTATTGGCAAAGCAAGTGCGGTTCCCACATAATAGGTGGGTTTACCTGATTAAGCGAACTGCTTATACTGCAGTTAATTTAAGCTCCACCAGATCCGTTTCATGCTATCAGAAGCTGGGAGTGGTTTTCTGCCCTCTTTCTATTCAGATATTATAAGTTAGCATAAAGTAGTGAGAACTTTGCCAGTGATCCCAACTCCATGCAGTACATGCCATTTTGTGGAGTGCACATCCATATTTTTAAGTTCATGATCTCTCTGTTAAATCATGCCCCTCCATCCTCAAAATTAACTTTTAACCAGATCCAATGCCATAAATCTTAGTAAGTTTTAGTCTCAAGCACCTTTGTGCAGTTTCAATTCCGACAATTTCCAATATTTTTTTATTCATAAATACGGTAAAAGAATCCCTCTAGGGAATAATATAAAAGCCCTTCTGATGGTAATAACTGTGTTTATTCAAAAGGCATGCGGAGAAAAAGATATAGAAATATTTATTCCCAGTAATTTGATTTCTTTTTTGAATAAGACATGTTTAAGTAATGTTTGAGTTTTAGTATTTGGAATTTATGATTAGATTTTGACCTTAGGTACTTAGAAAATTTCATGAATTTTAAGGCTAATTAGAGCCATTTCTATGTCAGCAGTTTTTCTGTAGTTTTCGTGAAACCTACCCCTTCAGTTAATAAAGATGATTTTTGGTTGTATAAAGTTAATCTGGGCAATGTTGTTGTTAAAGAAAGATATTCATTGTGATGGAGATCGAATTGGTGATGTGTAATGCAGGGGGTGTTCTTCACTCTCTTATTTCTAATTTTTCCTTATATTTTCTTTCCAGGCACACAAAATCTACCCTAACCTTAAAATGGCGTGGTCTTTGTTGCTACCCAAACCCCATTTTTCCTTTAAAACCTTAGATGTCACGGAAACTTCATTCAAGATGTATTGAGTAGTGCATTAAGTGTGAGCGGTTGGGAGAGTTATATAATGTTAAAGTATATTAAATGATGTACTTGGGAGCTGAGCGACATAAGTGTTAGTGATTAGGAGAGTGTATTAAATGAATGGTCAGGAGAATGATATAAGCCTAAGTGGCTGGAAGCTTATCGTGTATCTAAAAATAAGCTAATGTTGGAAAAATGAAAATCATCCCTTTACTTTCAAATTCCCTTCTTAGTTACTAATCTTTCAAATTCCCTTCTTACTTCGTAATCTTTTTCAAATCCCAACTTTGATTTTAACATGATTTTAACTTTTAAAGTCGTCGTGATCAAAAAATGTGGTTACCGTGGGAAGACCTTAGCAATCTTAATGTTATCACTGGAGTTCAAATCTGACAATTCCGATCACCTTCGAAGCTTCGGCTTTATTAATATCACACTTTCTTGTTTTTGAAATTTGTTCTATGTCTGCCTAAAATTTTAAAATTTCGTTTAATCTGCTTTTAGTTAGCCAATAGCATGCTCTTCAAATCAAAGGATGAGGTTTTGGCCGTTTCATTTCGATTTTGAAGTGGGGCGAAACAAAATCGTTGTTAAAACTCGGTTTCGGTCAGTTTCGGTCGGTTTCGATCTAAACTAAGTGGTTTCGACCAGTTTTAGTTGAATGGTTTCAGTCAAAGCCTCACTCCTTACAATAATATATATATCTTACACCAACATACCATATACATAAAAATATTTATTAAATTTTAAAGATTATAAAGCTCTAAAATTTTATTGAATTATATTATAAAAATTCTTAAATTTTATTAAAATTCTAAAAACTTATTATAAATGCATTGTTATAGAAATATATACCTTAAAATACATATAAATCTGAAAACAAAATTCTAAATGAAACCTACACAGCGAGTGAAACTATTCAAAATCTAAAAAATTTCTAATGACCAAAATCAAAACAAAAAATAAGTTCTCAAACCTTGCTTTAAATTACTCTGTAACCGTTTTACTGATCAATGTGTCTTTTAGGAGATTGAAACGAATAGAACAATTGGCATAGGTCGTACGACCGGATGTCTTTATCATCTGGATATTGAGGCTTGTGTCACGGACGGATTATTTAGCTACTTAACTTCTCCAAACACGTTCGGCACTTAGCTCACTTTTTCGTTGTCAATCTTCCCTCAAATTCTCATTCTTATAATATTCTCAAGAACACAAGAGAAGCACTTGGAAATGGAGAACTATATTGCGTTTACTTGGTTATTGCTTGATGATTCTTGTTTGATCCAAATGACATCTCCTTGCCGCTTTTATAAGTGAGACTCTCCTACAATGAATGGTGAAGATTAGACTTCAAGAAACTTTCATGATCCAATGTTCTAGGATGAGTCTCCAGAACCTTCCACATAAATACCTTTACTGACCTCTTATTAAAGAATTTACATGAATGCATAGGAACGTATTATGTCCCTTGTTTACAAAAATACCCTTGGAAATTTTCTAGAGAATGCCAACTCACTTGTCAAGTAAGCATCAACTAGACGTCAACTAAGCGATGACGTGATAACCGTGACATTCTCCCCCGCCTATCTCAGTGATGCTCTCATTGCTTAGCTTTCTCCTTGTGGAATTCCTCCACCAAGTTCTTGAACTGCCATAGAGCCTTCGCAGGTTCTCAGCTACCCTCGCACTCTAACAATCTTTTCCGCTTGACGAAGTACTCCAATCGTGGATAGTTGTTAGCCTCCTGAATCACCTTGCCTATTATGATCTTCTCGGACTCTTTGTCGAACTCCATCCATATTCCTACTAGCACACGAGAAGACTGTCCTCAGCTCGAGTCCTCTAGAACTCCATCATATGGCTTCAACATAGTCACGTAGAAGACCAGATAATATTTGATCATTGAAGAAAATTCCACCATGTAAGTCATATTTTCTACTCTTTTCACTATCAGAAATATGTTGTCATACTTCCTTATCAAGCTTCTGTGTAGTCCTTTATGTCGATCTAGCGTGGATAGCCTGACAAGGACCAAGTTCCATACTTGGTATTCAGCATGTCTACTATTTTTATTCGACACATTTCTTCATCCATTTTGTAGCCTTACTAAGACACAAACTTGCCAACTCGTTCTGCTCTTACCATCACTTAATAAGTTTATAGACAGCTAGACTACTCCCCTTATTGCCTGTAGCAATGACGTTTGGAGTGAGTATTGTCCCATCACGATCTCAAATGGACTATTTCCCGTCGACTCACTCCTTTGAGGTTGTATGAAAAATTGAGCCACATGCAGCAATTTTGTCCTATCTTGCTGGTTGCACTCACGTAATGCCTCAAGTACACCTTCAATAATCTGTTCACCCTCTATGTCTGGCCATCCATCTGAGGATGAAAGCTTATATAGAAGCTCAAATCATATCCCATCAATTTGCAGAACTCAGACCAAAACCTTCCTGTAAAGCGAGCATCTATGCCACTTACGATGGTCGTCGGTAGCCCCGAATACTTCATTACATGCTTTAATAATAGTGGAGCCACTATCTACACCGGACACTTCGCATGTGCTAGAATGAAGATCACATACTTTGAAAATATATTGATCACCACTATGGTGATGTTGCATCCCTCGGACTTCGGCAATCCCATGATAAAGTCCATAAAAATGCTCCAATGGTTGTTCTGAAATCGGTAATGTGTCGAGTAGTCCAGCCGATGCCCTTTGCTCCACTTTGTTTTGTTGACAGACAAGACAAGTCTTCACCTAGGCATCAATATCATCTTGTATACCATCAACTCAATCTTATGATCCACTTCCTTCCTGGGTGGTAACTTGCTAGGTAAACTTCTCGGGCATGATATCTCCATACTCCTCCAAGATAGATTGGATCTTCTTGAATACTTCCTCATCTATAGTTAGGACTTCCTCCATCTTCACTGCAGCAATGAAGGTTGGCTCATTTCTCTGAACACCTTTGGAGAACTGAATTACGGAGAGAATCTTACTTGACAATGTCTTGCTCTAATACCAACTGTCACATGCGAATTGTTTAGCTACTTGACTTCTCCAATCCTGTGTGACACTTAGCTCACGCTTTCTCAATGAGAATGGCTAAATCAGTCGTCCCTCAAATTTTCACATGTATAAGGCACTCAAGAACACTAGAGAAAAACTTGAAAGTGGAGAACTATATTACCTTTACTTGGCTATTGCTTGATGATTCTTGTCTGATCCAAATGGCATCAAATTACCCCCTTTATAGGTGAGGCTATCTTACGATGCATGGTGGAGATTTGGCTTTTAGAGACTTAAATGATCCGATAATCTATGATGAGTCTCTCAAACGTTCCCCATAAATGCAATTAATGACCTTTTGTTAAAGAGTTTATATGAATATACAAGAACATTCTATGTCCCTTATTTACAAAAGTATCATTGAAAATTTTCTAGAGAATGCCAACTTAATTGCGAAATAAACTAACGAGGCTATTCAGGTCTTCCAAATTTGAAACTTTTACATCTAGAGTTTAAAAGTATGTCTAGTCTAGAGTGTACATGTGTCCATTAGGAAAACACCATCGAGTATCTTACCAAGCCACATTTTAATGAATTTGCTTAAAATATTTCAAGTTAGTTCTTTCAGATGTTTAGAGATCACATCATTTTGAGTCTAAATGTGGCTTTAGATATTTTGTTACATTGGTAGATGATTCTTCATTTTTAACATGGATTTTCTTAGTGAAAAATAGATTTGAAGTGTTTGCAATATTTTAAAATTTTTATGCTGAAATAAAGAAATAATTTGGTATTTCTGTAAAAAAAATTAGATGTAATAATGCAAAAAGTATTTTGGTAATATTTTGGAGCATTTATGTTAGAATTTGAAATTATGCAATAGCCTTTGTGTGCACACACCCCCACAACAAAATAGGATGGTAGAATATAAAAATAAATATCTATTAGAAATTACATGCACACTTTTGTTACACATAAATATTCCAAAGATTTTCTGAACCATACTATCTCAACGGTTTGGTATCTTATTAATCGTTTTGCTTTCATATGTACTTAATGGTCAGATTCCTACTAATTGTTGTTTCCTAAGTTTGATTTGTTTTCTTTGCCATCCAAAATTTTTGAATGTGTTTGCTTCATCCATAATTATATTATTGATGATTTTAAACTTAATTCATGATCTTTAAAATGTATATTTTTAAGGGATTCTCATACATAGAAAGCTTATAAATGATACTATCCTGCGCCAAAATAGTCTTTTATGCCGACTAATTCAAATTCTTTGAGCCTCAACCGTACTTCCCAAACCCACAAATGACGATCAACCATAAAACCATGACATTGATATAAGTTTTGCTTTATATGCTACCATCATAAAAGTATGAGATTAAGCAGATATATCAACAACAAAAAAGGACCAAAACTCGACTTCTTGATCCCGTTTCAGCTCCTAGTACATCTGTCTCCTCACTTCCATACCATGTAACGTCTTCCTCGTCAATTTGTATCCCTAAAATTTTCACAAGTAAAGATGAGTTAGTTTCTAAATTAAATATTTCGATTTCTCATAGAATAGATACTCACTTTTACACAGCTTATCCTTTTTATAAAAATGTAATGCATGTACAACTTTATCCATTGTACATAGCTTTTTCTCTACCATTGATTCTCACCAAACTCCCAAGTCTATTTTAAAGGTTTTATCGCTTCTAGGTTAGCATGATACAATATTAAAAGAAATTAATCCACTTAACGTAATGAAACTTGGGATCTTGCACCTGCTCTACCAAGTAAGAAGGTAGATGGTTGCAGATGGATGTATACTGTGAACTTGAATCCTGCTGGTTCCCTTACTCGATTAAAGACCAAGTGTATTGCTAAAGTCTATTCACAGGCATATTGATACATCACAGAAGCGGGAAGGGATGTGATGAGGACTTAAGAAAAAAGGAAATTATGGATTTGATAACTTTTCAGTTCTCGCACCCCAAAGATCTAACGATCACCGACTCGCACGCAGAGATTTTTCGGACCTCTTACCCATGCAACCAACCCAACTCTCACACTCCAATGCAAAATATTCAATTTCCTACATAAACTAAAAGTTTACACCAAATTTTTATTCTATTCTTCATTGATCTAAAAACAAATAAGTTTCTGGTCTTTATATAGGCTTACAACTTGTCTTTCAAATATCACGTCTAATAAGTGATAAAAATTCTAAAATAACTAAAACACTCAAAAATAATAATTCAAAAGACTTAAATTCTATCCTAAACAAAATAACCAAAGACCCATAATAACTAGAATACTCAAAAGATTCAAACTTTATCCATATCTCAAATAGAAAATCTAAAATAAAATAAAATAAAGGACTATATCTCAATTTCAAACTATATCTCTATCACATATGGCATAGATTACAAGAGTCGTTTTCTCCTTTGTGAAGATAACACCTATGTGTTTATTGATTTCTTTGATAGCCACTCATCATTGATCGTTGAATTAGTTGAATGCATTCCTTAATACCAATCTTGAAGATGTAGGCATGAAGCAACCGTTAAGCGTTGTTACAAAGGGGGAGTTGGGAAAGATGTGAAAATTGAAGAAGTCATAAAAACTAAAGTGGAGCAGTTACTGAGAGCTTGGTTTGGATGCTTTGTGGATTTTATGGGACGATTTGGTCTCACGCGGTATCAGAGTGATCACTCTATCTTCTATCAGACCCATTTGGGGCGTTGATAGTATATGTTGATGATATTGTAATCAGTGGAGATGACATCTTTGGGATTTGAAATTTGCAGTTTATTTAGTGTGAATTTTAGATAAAGGATCGGGGACCACTTCTTGAGATAGATGTTGGATGCTCGAAGAAAATCATATATTTATCCTAACAAAAGTATGTTTTGCATATATTGTCAGATATAAAAAAATCAGGATGTAAGCCTATCACCTCACAAATGGATCAAAACTTTAGATTTGTGCCAAATCAAGAAAACCCACTGCATGATCCAAGATGATATAATAGATTGCTTGGGCAAATAAAGAACCTTATTATTAAACATCTTGATATTAACTTTTAGATGAGTGTACTGAGCCAATTCATGGCTGATGCACGGACTACGCATTAGGATGATGTGGTGCAAATCTTAAAATACTTGAAGAATGCGTCGGGAAGAGAACTTATAAGCTCTACTTTTGAGCATTGTAGAATTATGATATTCTCGGATGCAGATTGGGCTGGTTACTATTTGATCAATGATTGACAACTGCTTACTATATTTCGTAAGATGTAATTTGGTATCTTGAAAAAGCAAGAACAACCAGGTATTTCTCGATTCCATACAGAATCAGAGTACAAAACCATAACCAATACCACATATGAACTGTTATGGATCTAGCAGTTGCTATTCAAATTAGGACGCATAATACTTGCACCAACAAGGTTGCATTATGATAACAAAGTTGTTATATACATTGCTAACAATCTGGTCTTTTGTGAGAGAATAAACACAATGAGATTGATTATCACATAGCGAGAGCAATATGACAAGAAGATTATAAAGATAAAATATGGCAGATTGATAAATTAGCCATCAAGACGTATTTTCTAAACCTTTCAAAAGGAAAAGTGTGGACTACATATGTGACAAGATAGGTATGTAAGACATCTATACTGTAACTTGAGGGGTCCTGTTAAGATGTACCGAGAAATATATTACGTGTGACTGGTTAGGATAGTGTTGACATAATATTAAGATCTATACTCTAACTTGAGGGGTCCTGTTAAGATGTACCGAGAAATATATTATGTGTGACTGGTTAGGAGAGTGTTGACATAATATTAAGATGTATTAAATAAATAGTTGAAAGCTGAGGGATAAATATGTGAATGTCAGGAGTGTATTAAATGTGTGGTTGGGAAAGCGACATAAGTGTGAGTGGTTCGAAGCTTATCATGTTTCTCTATGAATAAGCTAAGGTTAGGAGAATAAAAAGCATCCAATTTACTTTGTAGTCTTTCCAAATCACTTCTTAGTTCCCAATCTTTTCTCATCTCCTCTCCGATTTGACCGTTCATTTGCCCCAGATTCTTATGAAAATTCAATTTTGCATCCGAACAATAGCAAAATAGCCCCGGAAACTAAACTAAACCATTTTTCTTTTATTATTGTGTTTTTTGGTTAAGGCATCGAAGTTTCAAAAAACAGGCTCTGAGGACTTTGACCTTGTTTCCCATTAGACCAGAATTCAAAAATAATTTAGTTGTGTGGAAAACTCTCATGCACTTCTGGAATATGATTTTAAGTGTTGTCTCATCTTTTAGTTGTGAATAATTGGTTTTTATGCAAGTATTTGTTTTTATTTGGATATTTCATTGTTAAAACAATTTTCAGTTATATATCTTACATGGTACTCCATTCATCTAGGTAATTCATCATTGCGTAGTTATCTGTCCATTAGTTTAGTCTTGTGTCAGGTTGGTATTAGAGCACGTTCTTAGATCCAACAACAAATCAAAGCATAACTGCATAAGACATTCAACTGATAATAGTTATCACAATGGAATATTCAAATAGAAACAAAATGCCTGCAAAAAAACCAATCACTCACAACTAAAAGAAAACACTATTTAATATTTGCTAAAGTGTGTGTCTCCCGCACAACGGAACAATATATGAATTTGGGTATGGTGAAAAATTAGGTTAAAGTCACATAACTTGAATTTCGAAGTATGTCCTGTTTGAGCTCCAATGCCTTGGCCAAATCTCACAAAATAATAAAATGATAACGGTTGTTTTGATCAATTTTGACTAATGGATGGATGCAAAAATTGATTATTTATAGGAATATGTCACAAATCAAAGGTTACTAGCTGATCTGGGCATGAAAAAGAAAAGAAAAAAGATGTTTCAATAATATCTAGGGTTTAAGTGGAAACAAAAGGATTTATGCAGTAACAAATATAGCAACAGGGAGTTTGGGTTGATTTTGTGCATGTGGAAAGAAAATATTTAAAGAGAGAGAAATAAGACAGTACGTTCATACATGATGGCCTCAGACCATCACCAAATCAGTCACCATCACAAAAAAATACTTCTCAACAATAAAATCACGAAGAACAATTTGAAGTAGCCAAAACCAGCAATATTAAATTAAAACCATATATGATTGGTCGAGCTTCAGCAAATTTACAACAAAGTTCAAACAATACTCAAACATTTCTGATTCAAAAACGAAAACAAATTCACTATAATAAAATTCCTGTTTTTCCCGACATGTGCCTCTAGGATAAACATGATTCACATCAACTTTGTGTAACAAATAGATCTGAAAATTGAATTTTAATAGGAAGCTGGGTGTATCACCCCAAGTATTGAGAAAATTGTCCCACATCGGGCGTGATAGGAGGAACTCAGCTAAACAAGAATTCTTACATACTCCAGATTTAATCATAACTATCATTTTTTAGAGAGAAACTATGATATTATTAAACATTCCTGCTCATTTGTGGGAGTGCAGTGAGGAACGATCCGCTTGGGTTTTAAGAGGAAAAATATGATTTTTATTTGAATAGAAAATAACAAAGATAGTGACCACGTTCGAGAGGTGGACCACTCTCTTATCTTTGATTCGAGATAAAGCCCAACTCTCCACCAATAGAGGAAATCTCTTAACCTCTAAGAAGTTCTCACATAAAATTCAGCATGCCCTCTAATTGCCCTCAACCCCCTATCTATAAAAATCAGCTTTTCAGTAAATTACAGAAATACCCTAGTGCTGAAAATTACGAAAACGCCCCTGGAATCAGTTTTTAGCATCTTCCGCCCTTTTTCTTATTGTGCCGCACATACGTGATAATCCTATCATTACTCCCCAAAAAAGCCACATTGTCCTCAAGGTGAAAATCTGGAAACCGTTGCGCAATCACTCCAAAGGGCTCACGTGTAGCGTCATGATCAGGAAGCCCCTTCTACTGGATCAATACTTCGCGCTCTCTTAAATGTGCCGCGCAAACTCCTTGCAGTTCATCTGGCTCCAAAATGACCTCCATATCCTCAGTCAAAGTTAACGATAACGATGGAGAGGGTGTGTGATCCACAATGGTCTGACGAAGCTGTGATACATGAAAGACTGGATGTATGATAGACGTTGGTGGTAACCTCAACTTGTAAGCAACATCGCCAATCCTCTCCTCAACCTCAAATGGACCAAAATACCAAGGTGACAGTCTCTCATTCCTCCTATGGGACCAATGACCTCTGTTGATACGGGCCCAACTCTAAGTATACATTATCCCCCACCACAAATTGTACATCCCTCATGTGAGCATCCACCTGAGTCTTCATTATCTACTAAGCCCTGGTCAAATATCACTTCAGTTCCTCCATCACTCGGTTCCTCTCCTCCAATTATTGCTATACCTGCGAAACTGATGTAGAACTGTGGCCATAATGTAGCAAAAGAGAAGGGTCTCGTCCATACAGAATCCAAGAAGACGTCGTCTGAGCTATAATGTGATAAAATGTATTATACCAATACTCTGCCCACGCTAACCATCTCGCCCAATGCCTCGGGGACTCTGACACGAAACAACACAGATACGTCTCTATAGTCTTGTTAACTGTCGCTCTGGGGATGATAGGTTGTGCTACACTTCAACACTGTCCCATGCATCCGAAAAAGCTTCCGTCAAAATGGCTCAAGAAAACCCGATCTCTATCGGTCACTATAAACTCTAGTATCACATGCAACAAACAATCTCCAATAAAAATGTCTCTGCAACAGACACCACAGTATACGGATGTCAAAGGGGTACAAAATGGGCATATTTGTTGAGGCATGACGAAAAATCCAGTAGACATGGGCAACCCATCAATGAAATCAATAGTCACCTCCTCCCAAACTCTGTCTGGTAGAGACAATGGCTGTAGCAATCCTCCAGAAACCATTGCCATATATTTGTAATGTTGGCAAACGTCATTATTCGCCACCATATCCGCGACGTTCTTCTTCATCCCCTTATAGAATAACTCCCTTGCCAACTGCCCATAAGTCTTGAAAACCCCAGAATGGCCCCCAACCGCAATGCCATGAAACTCCTGCAGTTGGAATATAGATATAAGACCTGGGTAACACCAATCTCCCCTAATATAATAATCTGTCCCTGCAAGGAATAACCTGGGCACTTCTCCAAACCTTGTAGAATTGATGTCCAACTCTCTGCTAACTCATTATCCTCCTCAATCTCCCTAAGCAATGGTCCAAAACATGCAATATTGGAACAGACAAGGAAGGCAACTGTACATCCTCTATACGCCTCGATAACGCATTTGTTGCCTTATTCTCTAATCCTGGCATGTATTGGATCTCAAAATCATACCCAATCAAAGCCATCCTGATGCTCCTCAGTCACCATCCGCTACTCCAGTAAGTATTTCAAGCTCCTCTGATCTGTATGTACCACAAAGCAATGGCCCAACAAGTAAGGCCGTCACTTCTGCACTGCTAATACAATGGTCATCAACTCTCTCATATACGGACTTCAGGCTCACTCTCGCTGTCAATACCTGGCTGAAGTATGCAATCAGCCTCTGATCCTGCATCAACACAGCACCTAATCTATAACCTGAAGCATCAGACTTGACCACGAATGGCCTGCTGAAATCAGGAAGGACCAGTACTGGATCACTTGTCATTGCCTTTTTCAAAGCATCAAACGCGCTTGTCGCATCCACGCTCTACTAGAAGCTATCCCTCTTGAACTGCTCCGTCAGTGGCCATGGTATAGTGATGTATCCCTTCACGAACTTCCTATAATAACCGGTCAGCCCCAGAAACCCTCTCAAACCACGCAAAGTAGTAGGGCGTGGCCACTCCAACATAACTGCAATCTTCATCATGTCTGCCGTCACCCCCTCTGCTGACACCACGTGCCCTAGATATTTCACCTTCTGCTGTGCAAAAAGGTATTTCTTCATGTTTGCATATAAATGTTGGTGATGTAGCTTCAAAAACACTATATGCAAGTGACCAACGTGCCAACTGTACACCAAAGTATCATCGAAAAAGACTAGTACAAAACGTCTTAGGTAGGAACGGAATACATTATTCATGAGAACCTAAAACGTGGCTATGGCATTGATCAATCCAAAAGACATCCAAAAGACATGACCAAAAACTCATAGTGGCCATTATGACTCCTGAAGGCTATTTTGGCGACGTCATCTACTCGCATTCTGATCTGATGGTAGCCAGACTTCAAATATTTCTTTGTAAAATCACCGACCCATGCAGTTTGGCAAGTAGCTCATTAATAACTGGAATATGGAACTTATCGGGAATTGTTTCCTTATTTAATGCTCTGTAATCCACGCAAAACCTTCAGCTCACATCATTCTTAATCAGCAAGATTATGCTAAAAAGGCTCACATTAGGCTGAATCGCCTCTGCATGTACCATCTCTGTCATTATGCGCTCTATCTCATCCTTCTGGAACTGTGGGTAATGGTAAGGCCTCACACTAATAAGTGATACTCTCTCATGCGGAAATATCGCGTGCTCATGGTCCCGTGGTGGAGGAAGACTATGGGGAGCCTGGAAGACTCTGTCGAACTAGATCAACAACCCCTGCACCTCTCCTGGAATAGTCTGCTCGACATCAACCTCCCCAGTATCATCTCTTACCATCACATGCAACTCCACAAAAAAACCGTCCCCTTAAACTTTCATCATTACCATGATTTTCAAGAAAACCATGGCTCTGCATAAACTAGGTCCCCATATAATATAATTATCCGTCCACCATCCTAAAACTTCATCATCAGCAACTTCCAATTTACCTCCAAATCATCCAGCGATTGCAGCCACCGCATCCTTAACATCACGTTAGTACTCCCTAAAACAAGCGGTAAAAAGTCCTCCACAACTCAAATTCCTTGGAGCATCAGGATGAGGCCTCGACAAACTTTTCTGCTACGCTCCACCTAGCCTCCAAAATTGTATGTGTTCACCAACAATAAGCCATGCTACGCCCCAACGTAGTTGGAGAATAAGTTGTGGGTGGCCCCATAGTCAATAACTATTGTCATCGCCTGGTCAGCAATCATCCATGTCAACTTCATGGTGTGGTTCGGTGTGAACCCTACCACAGAGTTTAATGAAACCTCTGCGACATCCAAGTAATGATGCTCTTCCTCCTCTGCCTCAAGCTCCACAACCACATCATCCTCTTCATCATTTACTATCAACTGGAGAGTGTGGTCGCCACATCGATGTCCTGGTGTGAAATTTTCATCGCATTTGAAGCAAAGGCCCTTAGCGCATTTGTCCCGTATCTCTGCCTCCGTCATGCGCTTAAATTGACCCCCGGCCGTGGCTCACTGCCATTCTCTTACTGGCAGTGGTCCTACGGTGGTGCCTCCTACCCTACTGTCGATGCATGACTGGGAAAAGAAGATCCGCTCCAAGCTCCGCTGGTGTGCTGCTCCTCCGTGAGTCTATCTTTTACCATTTAGGCCAAGTCCATCATGTCTCGTAGCCCGCTGGGTCTCTGTATGCGTAGCTTCGTCCATATGCTTGATTTCAGTCCCTTCATGAAGCACTCCTGTAGAGACTCCACTGACACTACCCGAACACGGCCTGACAGCATCTCAAATCTCCTGATGTACTCCCTGACTGACACATCCTGTTTAAAGATAAAGAGCTGTTCATAAAGGTCACTACCTGGGTCTCTAGAAACCAATATAGCAGAAAATCCTTAAATTCTTTCCACGATCGCACAGGACGATGTTGTTCTCTCCACAGATACCAGGATAAGACTTCACCCTCTAAATATATCCACACTGCCTTCAGTTTCTCTGCTTGTGTAAGGCATGTCACCTCAAAGTACATCTTTGCCCTATAGATCCACCCACAAAGGTCATCTCCTTCAAGTATATGCATCTTTAGTTTTCCGACACTGCTGTCGGTATTAAAATCCCCAGGTACTGCTCTCCTCTGATAGTGGTCATAATAGCGATGTCGGTGTGGGTCTCGTGGTGTATAGTAGTCTCCAACTCGGGCAATATCTTCTTCTTCTTCCTCCCAGCCGATATCTCCTTAATCTGATCCTCCTCCAGCATCCGAGTACTCTACTACATCGTCCTGGTACCTGTCAATCTCCTCCAGATCGCGCCGTCGGGCCTCTCTCCTGCAAAATCCACGCCGTGATCCTCCGCTGATGCTCGACGAGGCCACACGCAATCCTTCATCCTTCGATGTGCCGATAATGGGTCTGGAAACCACTGGCGGCTCTCCTGTTGCCCCTTGGCGGCCCGCAAGGGTGCCGCAAGGCCTTTAGCGGACCGTCGGTGCTCGTCGGGCCCTTGGCTACTTGACAAGGCTCAGTTGGGCCCTGGCAAACCACCAAGGGGCCACGAGGCTCCTAGCAGCCTCGACAGGCTTTGCCGGCCTCCGGCACATCTCCCCAAGGGCCGCGGGGCCACTGGTGTTGCTGCAGCACGCCGCCACCCTTCTTGGTAAATTCATCCTCTTCTCACGGAGACCAAATCAATGTCGGATAGAAGCCCTTTGTGAAATTCCTCGATCTTCCCCTTCCCCTATTTCAAATTTGTCGTCTTTTGCCTTAGATCTAGTTAGACGTCCAGATCTGATTTTCTCACTGCCTTTGGATCTAAAAATCGTAGAGCAAGTTGTTGAATTAGGGTTTGCGAGAAAGCTTCAAACTTTGCATCCAACTTCGCATCAATCCTTGCTTCTGATGCCCTCAATCCATCTTCAATCGATGCACTAACCTTAGATCTGAGTTCATCCATAGATTTCTTTAGATCTGCCACCTCTCCATCGAGTTTCTCCTCCAAAAGTTCCACCTTTTTTTGCTGCCATAGATCATATCACTATAATACCAATTTGTTAAGATCCGCTTGGTTTTTAAGAGGAAAAATAAGATTTTTGTTGGAATAGAATAGAAAATAACAAAGATAGTGGCTACGTTCGAGAGGTGGACCGCTCTCCTAGCTTTGATTCGAGATAAAGCCTAACAATCCACCAATAGATGGAATCTCTCAACCTCTAGGAAGTTCTCACACAAAATTCAGCATGTCCTCTAATTCCCCTCAATTTCCTATATATAATAATTAGATTTTTAGTAAAATTACAGAAATACCCCTAGGGCTGAAAATTACGAAAACACACCTGGAATCAGTTTTCAGCCGATGCCACCACTGTTCTCCTGCGATGCACATATATGATGATCCTATCACAAACAAAATGGAGAATTCAACTCTAGGGTTCTATCTTAATCAAAACGATACCCCAGTAGTCTTCCCATTAATGGATAAATAGAGTGGTTCAAGCTAAATACGAGAGAAGCTAAATTTTGCAAGCCATTTAACTACTGGTTTCTTCTCACTCTAGGCCTACTCTCTAACCGGCTTGAGTCATAATGGCAAATCGAGAAGCTAGACTAGAAAGAATTGGATGAGAAATTTTGCAAGGTTCCTGCTCAATATATTACATCAGCGCAAATCAAAGGATGTTACATTAGCGCAAGTCAAGGCTACTACATTAGCACAAATCAAAAGTGAATGGCTGATCTAAACATGAAAGGGAAGTTTCAATGAGATCTAGGGTTTTAAAAGTAAAACAAAGGCTCTGGCAGCAAAATAAACAGCAATGGCTTAGGGTTAGGGTTGATTTTGTGCCTACAAAAAGAAAAGGAACAAGATCATAGAAATAAAAGAGGGATTCACGTCTCATGGCATCATACTATCACCAAATCGGCCTCCATCACAGAGAATATGTTATGTAGCCAAAAACCATTTTCTAATAAATACAAACCTTAATAATATATATAAGGTCTAATTTCGGGAAATTTACAGAAATACCCATGACATATAAAGGAATGTTAGCATCATTAAAAATCCAAAAATAATATATACATAAAGTCAATATTTAACATTAACTCAAACTACTAAAGTTCAAACACTGCTCAAACATCTCTTATTTAAAATATCAAATTCACTTGAATAAAAAATCATGTATCTTTTGCCCATGTAACTTTGGAATAAATATGATTACCATCAACTCTCTCTGCCTTAGAGAATTCACCTCCGGTGAATGAAGGTTATGATACTCATCAAGCATGTTTAGATTAGGCCACTCTAACTCAGCTCGTGATTCAAAGCAATCAAAAATGGGCAATGCATGCCAACATAACAAGTGGCACCGGAAACCTTCATATAATCTCGTCATTGACAATGGCATCGATCTCATTTATATAGTCACCTCTCTAATGGAAGCAATGGTGTTGGCGGTTATAAGGGTGAAAGTCGATCATGCCTTGCCAGAGATGTAGAAGATGGAGGCAAGCTGTCTGAAATAGCTGATTAATAGTCAAATCGGTCACATATGTAATGTTGAGTGGAACAAGCACGGATGAATTAATGCTGTGAAAATATTTTCATTGTTCTATGACGAATGATGTGATATAGGGGAAGATTGTCGATATAGGCAGTATGTTGGGTCTAGGTCTGAAGCCCTTGCCAAAATAGGTACACAGCCTCCCTCTTTTCTTTTTTTCTTTTCTTTTTGGTTTCTTTTTTAAGCAAAACCTTGCACCAATTCCCTAATCCTCCATCACATCAGACATCACTCAGTTTTTCTCAAAACTCTCTCAAAACCCTACATATCGTGGACACTAGGATCCAAGTACAAATATCCATTTAAATTTGTTCTGCATCACCTTCACCCTAAGATTTAAAGCAACAAATACTCAAAGTATCCACATTCAACGAGTAAAGGCTAACAAGGTTTGATGTCATCATGATGTTACTTGATGGTTAGGAGGATACAACAGTGCACTATTGCTAACACAACATATTTCTAATGCAAATGCAAACTTTTGATAAGTATCTATGAAATATGTCAAATTGAGACAGACACATAACAATATGGAAATCAGAGTGGATGTGCAAATGCAAGTACTCTCTAAGTTGTATATGTGGAGAACACATGCAAAAACAACATTTTTAGACAGTGTAAATGAAAACTTTGCAAATTTTTTTTTAATTTTTACTGTGTACGTTTTAATTCTTTCCATGACAATATGTTACTTAGTGGTTACTTATCTAACCAGATCTGGGTTGGATTATTATTGGATGTCATATGCCTGATCAGAAAACCACATGTTTTCAATCTGCTAAGCTCACAACACGTAGCTGAAACAGAACATCAGTTTCGAAAACTGCAAGAGCCTATGAAAAGCTATAATATATAGGACGCTTCTCCCTACCAAAAATTGCGGCGTCAGACACACCCAGGCACAACACATGTGTCCATCCGTGTCCAACACTATAAATATGTGTGCTATTATTCCACTTAAAATATACATCATAAAGTTATATGTTCTCTTGACATAAGCTATTGTTTTACATGATATATTACTTAAGCTAAGTTGTTTTCTTATATGAATATAAACCCAATTTATACATATATGCAAAACAATATACATATATAGATATATAGCCATGTCCTCGTATCTAGTATTTTGATAATTGTAGTGTCCAACACCATGTGACCGTGTCTAAGTGTGACACTCATGTCCGGGTCTTCAAATCATAAATGAAAAGATTAATCCTTCGATGCTTTTGCAAAATTAGCTTGAAATGCTTTTAACCGTTGGAAATTACCTGGCGTGAAGGAATAGTGCTACTAAAATCTTTTTCACCATTCTCCTCATCAGGAATGTAGGCTAGTACAACCAAAGCATCACCAAAGGGAGCAATGCCCGATATATAGTAAGTAGTCTGAAAAGATGCTACAATATCCACATACTTTGCACTTGATGCCTGGATATTCGTTTGCACTCCATTTGCTCCTCGCGATGGATTGGTTCTAATTGCAGCAATCTTTACACATGTTCCCCAACCAATGACTAAAAGTGTGTCATCCTACAACATAAAAAAGCCATGTTAATATGTAATGCAGCAACTGTAAAACCTAATTAGGAAAGAAGACAATAACAATATATGCTGGATCTCCTAAAGTAACAATAATCATTCTCAAAATAAAGTTTAATAAATGATTAGACGAAATCATAAGAAACAGTTGTCCGAAGAAGTGACATGTAACAATGTTGCATTAAATAATAACAACAAATCGTATAAACTCAATTTTAAAAACTGTAAATCCCCACATCATTTAAGCCATGAAAAAAAAATCATCTGCTGAAAACACATAGATAACATCCAATGAATAAAGCATGTTGATGCGGCTGGAAATAACAAGAGTGGCATTTGGGTAAAATAACAATTGGGGGTGTTTTTTCTATTTAAAGGGGGTTGAGCCGGCCCTAGAGGGGATGCGAAAATTGTTGAGAGAAGTTTCTTTTTATTAGTTTATCCCCTAGATTAATCCTTAGCTAGTCGTCCTTTTAAATTGTAGTTGTTATTTAGCGAGTAGTTGATTTGTAGTAGGTTTTCCTATAATTTCATATCTGAGATCCAATAAAAATCCTCTTTTTATTGTCAAATCCCTAGCGAATCGCATCAATTGGTATCAGAGCACTAGATCCAGGGCGAGCACCCGATTCATGGATCTGATCGACGCATGGGTAGAGAGAAAGGAAAGGGGGTGTACCGTCAAATAGTGGAGGATTTGGCGGAGATCAATCGTCGCTACAAGGAGAAAGTGGCGGAGATCGACTGTCGCTATCTTTTCGCTGCAAAGACAAAGATAGATCTGAAGCCTGCGACTGTCGGCGATCCAGATGTGAAATTTTCAGATCCAGATCTGGAAATTTCAGATCCAGAGCCATCAGATCCGGAGCCAATTCTGGAGCTTCCAGGCGTAGATCCATCAGATCCGGAGCTTTCAGGCGTAGATCCACCAGATCCGGAGCCAGATCTGGAAATTTCAGATCCAGATCTGAAAATTCCAGATTCAGATCCGAAAAGGACGGTTTCTTTTGAAGATGATCCGGGTTTAGAAGAAGACGGAGGCTTCGATCACGGAGACAACGTGTGGGGGACTCACCAAGACCACACGCCGCCACGTCGCGAGGACAAAGGTACCGGAGGGGGGTCTCCGGCACCCCGGCAGCCCCCTGGGTGGCCGCCGACCCCCCAGGGATCTCTGGGGGGCCGGCGAACCCCCAGAGGGGCGACGGGGGGCCGCCAGGCCCCTGGGAGGGGCGGCCGCACCTGCCGCCCCCCTGCGGCTTCGGCGGGCCCAGGCGCCGCCGCCTGGGGGGGCGCCGGCCCAATTTCAGGGCCGGTCGCCCCCGGCGACGGCCTGGGGAGCCTCGTCCGACCCCAGAGGGGGGTCCCGAGGTCCGACGGACCCCTGGGGGGGTCCCCGACCTTTCAGGACGCCCGACAGACTTTTCCGAGCGTTTTCGGGCCCCCGGGGGCCCCGCCCAGAAGGATTCCAGCAGTGCAACGATGACGACGACCATCCTAAGTATTTATGGGGGCCCGACGACGTTTTTTTGGATCCCGCTTTGGCCCGACGATATTTTTCTGGACTTCGTTGAAAGCGGTGGGGACCACTCTCATCCATTTGATCCGGGAGGAGGCTTGCAATCGACCCGGTGGAACGGATGGCCCACGGACATCGTGCACCACCTTGAGGACAAGGTGGTCTTTCAGGGGCGGAGTAGTGATGCGGCTGGAAATAACAAGAGGGGCATTTGGGTAAAATAACAATTGGGGGTGTTTTTTCTATTTAAAGAGGGTTGAGCCGTCCCTAGAGGGGATGCGAAAATTGTTGAGAGAAGTTTCTTTTTATTAGTTTATCCCCTAGATTAATCCTTAGCTAGTCGTCCTTTTAAATTGTAGTTGTTATTTAGCGAGTAGTTGATTTGTAGTAGGTTTTCCTATAATTTCTGATCTGAGATCCAATAAAAATCCTCTTTAAATTGTCAAATCCCTAGCGAATCGCATCACATGTATCCTAGTCGGCCAAAAGAATTTGCGACAAATAAAGGGAAGAGAAACATTAACCAGAATTTTATTGCTTAATTTGACTTGTAAGTTTATTGATGGGACCCAGCATCAAAGGAAAAAGCACAAAAACAGGGTAGTTTGCTCTATCATGTGAGTTACTTGATGGGTCATAGTTTGATGGCTTGAGAACAAGAGGTAGGAGAAAGAATACAAGGAAAACATCTTGTCTCTGATTCAAGATGGGAAGGGATAGTTAAGGTATTAAAGTAGCAGCGATGGGTTTAAACCCAACAAATACTCAATATAAGTAAAAGCATATGATAAATTATACGGTATTTGATCCTATAACCAGCTCTCATCCTGCCCTATTAAGAAACCGATGACTACATAGATATATTCAGGATGAATTGATCCAGCGGTAAAAGACAACTATCTATTAATAATTTGATGCATAAAGCATTAGTTTGCATCCATTGCACACGGAATGACTTTCCTACAAGTACAATTCTGGACATGTTTTTTGATGCGTTTTGCATTTTGGCCCATCAGGGGCCTTTACAGAATTTTCAGATTTGTTTTTTTTTTTTTTTTGGGGGGGGGGTCTTTTTGTTTTTGATGTGTTTTGCATTTAGGCCCATCAGGGGCCTTTAAAGAATTTTCAGATTTTTTTTTGGGAGGTCTTTTTGTAATTTTTAGTATTAGGGGCTTTTCATAGATCTGTAATTTTCTATGATTTTCTCCTTATTAGTTATTAGAGCTAGGGCTGGCTAGGGGAGGACGCATGCTTGATTGGTGAGAAGAATATCGTACTAGGCGTCCACGAACCCTAATTTGGGAGATTTAGGCTTTCATCTTGAAGTTAAAGCTAGGAGAGCGGCCTCCTCTCGAATTGTGGCCAAATATATCTTTTATATTTCAATTTTTATTAATAAAGATCATTTTCCCCCAAAACCCCCTCTTTTCACCCCAAAAATACCTCTTTTCCCAAATCTCTCTCTCCAAAACCTTTAAAATCCCACCTTTCCCCATAAAAATCTCATCTTTCCCCATAAAAATCCATTTTTATCATCAAACCCTAGTGGATTGCATCAATTGGTATCGGAGCGCGGTTGATTTGTGGCGGCGGCAAAAGCAAAGAAAAAGACGGAACTTTTGGAGGAAAGACTCAATATTGAAGGCACAGATCTGAGGAAGTCGATTACCAATTTGAAGAAGAAGTCTTCACCTCTTTCAGGTCTGAGCTTACGGCATCGATTGAGGAAGGACGAAAAGCGACGGAGGCAATTGAAGCAAAATTGGGGACCATCCTACAAACCCTAGCGCAATATTTTTCAGATCCAAAGGCGACAAAGTGTTCAAATCTGAACGAAAACTCAGATCTAGGTCAAAAGATAAAGTTCTTGGAGAAAATGAAGGAAAGAGGAGAAGATTTTGTCTAATGGTTGCTCTCCGATGCGGACAATTACTTCGAGTAAGTGGCAGACAACGAAATGGGATGACGGCGAGCCAAATCAACACCCCCAGGGCTTCGCCGTCCCTGGGACAGCCCTGCCCAGGGCTGGCGAGCCCTGGCCAGTCCCTGTTGGAGGCATGCATGGCTCCTGCAGGTCCTCTGGACCCCAACAGGGGCCGCGCATGACCGATAGGGCCCTTGCGGGCCCCTATCGACCCGACAGAGGCCCGCTGAGCCATGGGAGCAACATACGGAGCCACGTGACATCTGGGGGCCCATCGAGGCCTTGATGAAGATTTTCAGCGACTTCTGTAACCATAGGATGACGTGGAAGAATTGCATGGGCTCTATGGGGCCACGGTTTGATGCAGAAAGGCGACGACGTCGAGTCCTGGAGCTAGAGTACGAAGACTATGTCAGATACCGCATGGATGATCGTGTGGACTTCGGGGATGGAGGTGGAGTCGACTAGAGAGAGGCAAGTTGGGAGAATGATGAGGGGGATAATAGGGGCCCAGTAGAAGACTATTATGACCTACATGACCATTACCAGCCACGACGCCACGACCAACATTAGGGACAAGGAGCACTCGGGGTGTTTACAGTAAAAACAGGGTCAGAAAATTGAAAATGCCGATCTTTGATGGAGATGACCCAAACATGTGGATCTTCAGGGACAAGTGGTACTTTGATGTGTCGTAGATACTAGAGGCTGAGTGGTTGAGGGCCGTGTGGGTGTGCTTGAAGGGAGTGGCACTATCGTGGTATAGGTGGAGACAACAGCAGCAGCCTTTTCGCTTGTGGGAGGAATTCACGACCTGCCTGCTAGACCTGTTCAGGGAGATTCAGGGAGACGACATGTATAAGCAACTATATGCATTGAGGCAGGAGAGAACAGTCAGTGAGTATATAAAGAAGTTCAAGATGTTGGCAGGTCGTGTCCGTAGGGTTTCAGGAGAGTCATTAAGGGGTGCTTCATGAAGAGCCTGAAATACACCATCAAGGTGGAGTTGCGAATTCGGAGATACAGAGTGTTACTAGACAAGATGCGACTAGCCATGATAATGGAGGATAGGCTGGCAGAGGAATGATGGGCCAGGAGAGCATGGAGCGGATCCACTTCTCGCGACCAGGTAACGACAGGAGAGGAGAAGGCATCAACAGGAGCGCGCCAGTCCAGCCACGAGAACATCGAACTTCAATTAGGCGTAAGCGGCTCACGAATGCGAAAATCCAGGAAAGGCGCACCAAGGGACTCTGTTTTTGATGTGACGAGAGGTACGGATCAGGACATCGATGCAAGGATCATGCTCTCCAGATACTGATTATTAAAGATGAAGAGGGCCAGATAGTGGAAGCAGGAAGAGCTGGGAGGGGACGAGAACATCCATCTGGATTAGTGAGTCCGTGGTTTTCACGACACCGCCTTGAGAATAAGGTGGTTCTTCAGGGTGGAGTAGTGATATGTTTTGCATGTAGGCACATCAGGGTATTTTCAGAATTTTCAGATTTTAAGGGGGCCTTTTCGTAATTTTCAGTATTATGGGCTTTTTTGTAAATCTGCAATTTTCTGTTTTTTTATCTTTATTAGAGCTAGGGCCGGCTAGGGGAGAACGCATGCTTGATTGCTGAGAAGAATATTGTATTAGACGTCCATGAACCCTATTTTGGGAGATTTAGGCTTTCATCTCGAAGATAAAGCTAGGAGAGTGATTTCCTCTCGAATTGTGCCAAATCTCTCTTTTATATTTCAGTTTTTATTAATAAAGATCATTTTTAATAAAGATCCTTCTTTTTCCACAAACCCCCTGTTTTCACCTCAAAAATCCCTCTTGTCCCAAATCGCTCTCTCCAAAACACTAAAAATCTCACCTTTCCCCATAAAAATCTCAGCTTTCCCATAAAAACCCCTTTGTTACCTCAGACCCTAAACCCTAGTGGATCGCATCATTTTTGCACTATATATGACTTCTTTGGTTACTGTTACTGTCACTGAAAGTTTAAGAATAGTAAAAACTTATATTTACCTATAATCATATCAACCAAAATAAAGGTCATCCAAGTTCCTATATTGGCTCCACAACACTTTCCGATTTGACTTGAGAACTAACTAAGATAGTCAGGAGACGATATCAGATCAACTCGTTTCGTTTTCTTCAACAAATAAATGCACTTAAGAACATGAGTCAGGGCATAATCTCTACTGTCATCAGGGTTCTCCTTCCCAAGAATTTACACTTCTTCGAGCATACACAAATTGTAATTAAATCTTGTTATCCATTGAAATGGGCTAAAAGCCTCGAAACAGGAATGTGAATATGATACTTCTGCAAAAATGGTGAAAATGACTATATTTCTTTTCTTTTTTTCTTTTCTTTTTTTGGTATGCTGATATTTTTGATGAATCAAACTTTCTAGACAAACAAATGAGCCTTCCCAAGATAGATGATTAATTAAGAGCATGAAATGTACCTTGGTAAAAACAATTTTGTTGGAAAAAATACATAAATAATTTAACTCGCCTGCCAAACTAAATGTGGGAGTAAAAGTTCAGGGCGTGGGCTTCCCCGAGGCCTCTCAATGAATGTGATGCGTGTGTTATTTGCCATGTCATAAACTTTTACCCCTGCATCATTAGCCCAAGCAACAAGACTGGTCCTCCACTTCACTGCATGTATTGGACCTTCACCATCATGTAATACCTGAAACAAGGCATAGAATGTCTCACAACGAATCATACAGCACAAGTAGCAAACATAACTGTTTTCTCTAGCTAACTTGGCAACTAGGAAAACCTGTTTAGAGTAACCTAGCCAGTTTTTCGTATTCAAAAAAAGCTGACCAGCTAAACCACCAGCAACATATCTTCTTGACGCCTTTCGTGAATAATCTGGGTCCAGGGCTAAGGCTTTCATTGGACGATAATATTCAAATTTCAAATTTTCATTTGTGAAGAGGCTGCTTATGACTATTGTACCATCATCTGAGCAACTACCAATATATTCACCATCTGCATCGAAACTAAGGTCATTGACTGTTGCAGTATGAGCAGAAAATTCTTTGATCTGTAAAAAGAGAGAGAGAACCCAAAAAAAGGAATCATAAGTTTAAACCAGGATGGTGTTGTGCACAATGCGACAGAGTTGAAGCAAAATTAATAATAATAATAATAATAACCACCACCACCGCAATGATAGTCAGGTGTTTATCAATGTTAATGATTGTTGAATTTGGATGCTACATCTTTTTTACAAGACTTATGCACTAGATACGTGGGGATTACCATACGTTCCAATTCTAGAAAGTTTTCTAGGTGAGCCTAACATGGATTCTTGAAATGAGGGAAAATGCCCTACAATACACTAAAGTAAGCATATTACACAATTAGGCATTAGCAACCACCTCGTACCTCAAACCACCTCATGTTCCTACCAACTCAAACTCTCCTAATCAAAGTTAAGGAAAGCATAATCCTAAGTAATTTGAGCTAACATTAGCGGGGGGGAGGGGGAATTAAATAAAGCTGGACGCATCTTACAATTCAAACACCACAGAAAACCTAGTTGATTACAAAAATGCCAACTTTCCCAATCATTCCCAAATGTACAATCTCAAATCCATAAAACCCCAAAAGAGAACCAACTTCGTCTTTGAAAGTCACCTGATTGCCTTGGAAATCGAGTATATGCACGGTCCCATCGTGAGTCCCGAGCGCGATCATCCGCTCGGCGATCGCTATCGAAGCGGCGGCGTCCGTCGAGAGAAGCGACGGCAAGCTCCCCCCCATCCTCTGGTACTTCAACCTCGGCTCCTCCTCCTCCTCCTCTTCCTCCCCCTCCTCTTCCTCCTCCTCCTCGTCGTCTTCTTCTCTCTCATCATCGCCGTCGACGCCGTTATCCAACGGGTGACTGGAAGCCATGGTCGACGCCGCCGGCGAGATCTTCTGCGACCTCTGAATTGAAAGCGAGATCACTATGTCCTTCTCGATATATTTGTTTTTTTAATCGGTTAGCTTTGATTTATATACTGAGGATCGTTCGGTTTGTCGTTTCCCACGTTCAGCTTATGCCTTTTCGATGGGGAATGGGCGCTGCGGTGGCCGAGCACGCGAGTGGGTGTCGTTTTTTGGACGGCTAATCCCTAATTATTTTTTTCAGATTTCAGTTGCTTTCTTGTTTTAGCTTGATTCAGCTGGACTCTTGAACCGCGGCGTCTCCGGTTCTTTCGGGAGTTTTAACCCGTTTTGTATTGTATCGCATCGGGTTTCATTTATGTGGAACCCGACAGAATTTCAGGGGCACCCGGTTTGGCAGCAGCAGCGGCGGCTGGATTTTTCCTAGAGAACCCGGATCTCGTTCGGGTTGACAGGTACAAGATCCATTTGATGATCCACTGTAAGTGTCCGGCATCTTGGGATTAATCCCGTTTCTTCGGATCAGCCCGCGTGAGGCCGACATAAGAAGGATTTAGAAACGGACCCAAGGTTAAGGCCCCACGCATCGACGCGCAAATGGTGCGCTCGGTTGCGAAAAGTGAAATATGACAACTTTAAAAGGCTTACGAAATCTATATTTATCGGTCTTTGCATGTCTTATATTTATCTACTAGAAATAACTCGTACACAAAGTGCACGAACATCCTCCAAAAACCAATCCACACACTCAAGATGTGGGCTGACTCGTCTCAAAAAACGTGATCGCTATTCTCAAGTGTAGGAGATCGAACAAGTAATAATCCTAGTGCGTTCAGTTATCGTATCAACGGGACAACTGACTTGCAAAACGACGAATTTCAACTTATAAATTGTTAGTGCATAGGTACGGATCATGATGAAGTATCCGTGTACCCGGCCCATTTGGTGCCAACGACACCCATCACTTCAAGCAGAGTAATACCGAGGCAAGCGAACGGCTCACTCGACCGTTAAGCTCTCGGTAATACTCAGGAGGAAGTTAATAGGGCCGAATAATTTGGCAACCGTTATCTCGAATCCCGGAGAAGATCACGCTCGAATCAATGAGGGACGGTTACATACAAATAATAGGGAACTGCCTATAAATACCCGGAAGGACAAATGTAAAGAGGTTCTAATTCCTAATGTACAAGATTTAATACATAGACTCTACTCTTTTCAGCTTATAATTCTTCTACTTAAGAGCTTGCGACGTCAGATCTGAGACGAACCTCCGTGTGTCGATCTCAGCTGCTACAAGCTCCCTCTCTTCCTTAAGTTCACATACTAACTTAAGCATCGGAGGGGATTTGGGCCGGGACCCAGATCCGACCCACGTGACGTTTCTTTGTGGTGTAGATCGACGGGTCTCCATCTCCTGCAAGGGTCGCTTCCGAGCTTCCCAGCTTCGAACTACCGACGTATAAGCAGCTCGAGGGTCGATCGAGCACCGCATCCCAACCAACATCCATCAACCGACCATGGTTCTACTAATCTAAGGTCTCATTCAACTAGCTGACGAGGCTCCGACTCAGCATGAAGGGTCCACGTCAGCTACTCAATTGTTTAGGTCAATTTTGGTCTTAATAGTTTGGCGTCGTCTGTGGAAAAACACGAGTCGACATCCCAGTCAACAGAATAGCCCGACCATGTTGACTCACCCATCAACACCCTCCGATGATGCCTTGGCACCTCCCAGCGTCGGCCTCATCAACATGATAATAGGAGGTCCTCCGCACCCGGAGCTGTCAATCTCGTTCCAAAGCTCTTATGCCGGAAGGTTGATGAAAATAGACGTGGGCCAAAAGCATCCCAGATATTCTATACCTCCTATATCCTTCTCAGATGAAGATCTAGAGGGTGTAGAACTACCACATGATGATGTCGTCGTTATCACGGCCACTATCAACAAGATCGCTGTAAAGAGATTACTCATCGACACCAGAAGCTCGTGCGACGTGCTCTTCTTCACCGTATTGGAGAGAATGAGGATGTCCTCCCCGGAGCTGACGCCTTGTTCGGGACCTCTGGTGGGGTTCACCAGACACTTTGCCCCAATAGCAGGAATCATCACCCAACTGGTGACCCTCGGTACATATCCACGGCAAGTCATTCGCCTGACCAGTTTCATGGTGGTAATGATCAACTCGACGTACAACGGAATCATCGGGAGACCACTACTAAATGCTATAGAAGCGGTGGTCTCAACTTTCTATCAAATGATCAAATTCTAGACTCCCGAAGGAGTCGGAAAAGAGAGAGGAAATCAGAAGCAAGCATAGGCGTGCTATACACTGTCCACCGCTTTGAGAAGTATTGGGTAGGCAGACCCAGTCGATCCCAAAGGTGAAGATCGACGGCCCGCGGCAGTCGAAGAGACGGATAACACCTGGATCTCCGAAGAAGAAGGGAAGATTGTCTCTATTGAATCAATGATCCCTTTCGACCTAAGGGAGCAGTTGATCGCTCTCATGAGAGAACATGCAGATGTTTTCACCAGGTCCCCAAAGGATATACCCGGCATCGACCCCGAGGTGATATCTCATAAGCTGGAGGTCAACCCGACTTCCAGACCCATGAAGCAAAAGAAGAGGAACATATGGAGCAAAAAGATGAATGCTGCTATCGAGGAAGTGGATCTACTTTCTGGAGGCAGGCTTCATTCGGGAAGTCAAATATCCTGATTGGCTCTCGAATGTCGTGATGGTGAAGAAGGCGAACGGCAAATGGCGAATGTTCGTCGACTTCACTGATCTCAACAAAGCATGTCTGAAGGATAGTTACCCCCTGCCCCGAATCGACCATCTGGTCGATAGTGCTTCGGGCAACTGTTCCTCACCCATGATGCACGGACGAGAACATCCCAAGTGGACGGTGTGTTATAGTATGTATAGAATGTCGAACTCTAGGGAGGCGGTCGTCAAACGCTTAGCTTTTTGTGGAAGGAGGAGAATGTGTGGTCAGGGTTGTCATGTATGATTTGTTTGGTTGGTTGAGTGAAATGGACTTGATTAAATATTAAACGCCTAGGGCTTTCGGGATTCCCTGCTAGGGCCTTCGGTAATGGATTTCGGGTCAATTGATCCTCCGTCGGATGATGGATTAGGGTAGGAGTGCCACATCCAGAGATGGGAATGTGCGTAGACTCTCGTCGTCACGCTCGTCTAATGCATCCATACACGAAGCCGTGCTTTCGCTATCGACCACATACGAGAATACGTGCATTGCGCTCAACACTTGATCCCGCATCGCAATCCATAGGCACTCGCATACTCTATGGAATGTGACGCCATCATATGGTTGATTCTAGCGGTCGGGCTACTTTCGTAGTCATCGGCTAGCGGATTGGGGGTTAATGGTCGCCCCCGGCTCGCGAGTCACCCTCGTGAGCGCAAACCCCAAAAAACGGCCACTAATCCCTCCTATTCAGTACATATCATGCGACATGAATGGCTTCCATCCAAAATTGTGAACCAATGCAGCTATCACTAAGCAAAGTGCGTGCACACTCGATGTGAGTTCTATTTTGCCTTTCCACAACACATTTTGTGGTGGAGCACGAGGGAAGGAAAATGTGTGATTATCACGTTCTCATCACAAAAGTTAAAGAATAGTTCATTATCAAATTCACATCTATGATCACTGTGAATGGTGATAATTGACGTGCCTTGAATCTTTTGAACTTTCTTAGACAAAATAATAAAATTTTCAAGAGCCTTATTTTTGCTATTCAAAAACTTTACCCAAGTATATCTAGAAAAGTAATCAACAACTACAAATTCATAAAATGTATTTCATAAGAATGCAACTCTAGTAGGCCCAAATAAATCTAGATATAAAAGCTCTAGAGGCCTAGAAGTGGAAGTTACATTCTTAAGCTTAATTGACGATTTATGAAGCTTGCCTCGTTGGCATGAATCACAAAAAAATTTCTTATTGAAAGAAAGTTTCGGAAATCCTCTAACTAAGTTATGCTTGGATAATTTGTGAAGGTGCTTGAAATGTACATGACCAAAGTGTCGATGTCACAAAATTTGTTCATTAGTGTGAGCAACCAAGCATTGGTCTTTTGTGTGTGTATGTGTGTGTGTGGCATATTTAAAATATAAATGTCTTTTTGGCATGTGCCACTAAACAAAATACTATCATTAGCAATATAAAAAATACTACACAATCCATCACCAAAATTAACTTTGTAACCATTGTCACAAAGTTGGCATATAGAGACAAGGTTGTGATTTAAACTATCTACAAGATAAACATTATCTATAAGCGGTTTAGAGGGGTTACCAACTTTTCCAGTGCCTATGATGGAGCCCTTCTCATTGCCTCCGAAAGTGATCGGTCCTCCATTCTTGATACATATAATTTCGGAGAACAAACTTGGGTCTCCCATCATGTGTTTGGAACATCTGCTATCGAGTATTCAACCCTTTCTTTTGCATTTATAGCAATCTTTTCCAATATTGCCCTTTTTTCTCTTCTTGGGTACCTATAGAATACACCATAAGCACATGGTACCCAAGCATGTTGGGTCCAAGGGGATTAGCCCTTTGGAAACCAAGTACAAGTAGACTTTGGCTTCCCAACATAGTTCACATTATTTACTACATCCCTAAAATATGATTGCATATGCATGCCTTTGTCATACATGCTAGTGTTCTTAGGACCCCACATCAAATGACTTTTGGAAGTCGTATGCCTTATGGGTGCATGCATTGAAGGTGGGTTTCTAATAAGAATATGCGACATATGAGCATGTGAAAGTGTATAGGCATTTAGGTGAACATATGCATGAGGGTGAGTATGTGTTGAATGTGTTTGTGCATACCCTTAGTGTGATGCATGTGGGTAATAGATGTGAGGGTGTTCATGATACATAGCACGTGATCTTGCACGAAGTGTTCGTGCTTTGTGAGCATTCATATGAGTTTTCACATTCAGTGTATATGCATTAGGTGCATAAGAATGTGAAGCATGATAAGCATGAGAAACATGGGGGTAATCATGTGCATGTGGTGGTTGTGCATAACCATGCGCATGAGTGTGTGCGCGACCATGTGGGTGTCTCACATGTGTGTTTGCACATGCACGAGGGTGTGGTGCGTAAAACTCATCGTAAGTAGGAGCATGGTGTGAAGGTGCTCTTCTACGTGGTTGAGTGCGTGTGTACATATATGTATGTCCAATCTTTGATGATCCACCCTTGGTGGGTTTCTTTCCAAAAGAGGATGTTATTGGAATAGAGCTTGTCTTGGTAGATGAACTACTCAAGAGGTTAGATGCTCCACTTGTGAATGCACCGGAGGATGGCCTCACAAATTCTATAGTGGCTCTACTATATGATGTGTGAAGGTAGAAGCACTATTTTTGAATAACCAAGTCCACCGCGGTAATTTGCGGGAAGTTGGTTTTCCAACAATGTGTTCAATTTGTCATTGCCCTTGGTGAATATGTCAACGTTGGAGGACATGAGCTCATATCTCTGTGATAGAGAAGAGATATTAGTATCCAAAGTAGACACTTGTGACTTAAGCTCTTGCACTTGGGATTTGAGAACTACATTCTCATTTCCCAAAAGTGTGTTTTGAGATCGAAGTGTTTCAATCTCAACATCGTCACATTCACAAATTTGGACTTTGTCCAATTGTGATTTGAGGGATATAACCTCATTTCTCAAACAATCATTTTGAGAAGCCAAAGTGGCTTTCTATTTAATTAGTGCATTATGTGAGGTGCTAACATTCATATGAAATTCATGGATGAATTAGCTATGCTAGCAAGTTTATCCTTAGCAATCATATAAGAGCTGAACAACTTTTGCTTCTTATCAAATAATTGCTCATTTGCTAATTTAAGATCATCCATATTTACCTCATCCGTGTCACTATCACTATCACTTAATGAGTCCTTTATCGAGCTTTCCTTAGCCATGAAACACATGTGTGCTACCTCTCCATTTTCCTCATCCGAGTCTTCGCTACTCGAATTCTCACTTGAATCATCACATGTTCCATGTAATCCTTTCTTCTTTTTGTTCTCCTTGTATAAATCTCCCTTTTTGTACGTCGGAGCTTTCCATTTTTCCATGTTCTTAAGCAAGGGACAATCCATCGTGATGTGCCATGGCTTATTACAATTAAAACACAAAGAAGAATTGTTAGTAGAAACAAATTTGTCCCTCGGTTTGAAGTTACCTTTTCGATAGAACCGTTAGAACTTCCTTGCCATAAGTGCTATGTACTCCATATCCATTTCTTTATCGGAGTCTTCATTCTCTAAAGTGGCTTTGAAAGCAATTGCTTTCTTCTTAGGTTTGGATAGAGCTCTTATAGCATTCATTTCTTCTCTATTTGTCTTCATAACCTCATAAGCTATGAGGTTTCCTATGAAGGCCTCAACCGTGTATGTGGCCATGTTATTGCCTTCCTCAATTGCCATTGTCTTCTTTTTCCATTCCGGAGTGACGAAAAAAATGAGTTTCCCTACCCTTTCTACTTGGGTGTATTCCTTCCCAAGAGCTTCAATCTCAATCATGATTTCCATGAATCTTGTGTACATGCTAGAGATGGTTTCCTTTTCCTGCATTTGAAACATCTCAAAATGTTGTACAAAAACATGAAGTTTTGACAACTTTACCTAGGTTGTCCCTTCATTTATAACTTGGAGGTGGTTCCAAATTTGGTGTGCGGTTGTGCAATTCGACACTTTATTGAATTCTGTAGCATTCAATGTACATATAACCGAGTTCATCGTTTTTGCATTGTTCGTCTCCGCAAGCACATGAACCGACGACCATTTCGAGTAGTCTTCCTCAAGCGGATCAACATACTCCTTTTCTACCATATGCCAAAGAAAAGTGCTCGTTAGAAAGATGACCATCTTGGCTTTCCAATACCCATAATTTAACATGTTAAAGTGTGGAGGTTGAACTATGGATTGTCCTTCGATGATAGAAATGCACCATCACGATTGTTGTTGTTGCTTATGGTTGCCATAGTTTGAAAACCTTGATCCGATACCAATTGTAGGATCTGAAACTATAGGGAGAAACACTAGGGGTGAATAGTGTTTAATAACGATTGTTACGACCTAAAGATCGTAGGAGTCCGTCTCCCACCCAGAACCACTGATATACCTCACTGATTCACCCCTTTGCGAACGGACCGCCGGCCCGGGGGTCCGAGGCTACCGGGGAATGGGCGTGCCTCTCCATGCCCCTCACCCAGCCGAGGCGTATAAACTCCCACGCTCGGCCCGCCGGGGGCAAGGCGCTCGGATGCTGACAGAGACATGCGCGTACCCCCCTCCCCCAGCTAGCGGTCCATGGTCCGCACCCGAAAAGGTGCGCGGCCAGGTCGAACAACCCCCGGACCCGTCGGTCCCATAGCTGGGGATAGCACCGTCGGACCCTTGATTCGTCACGCACGACAAACAACCTAGTATAAGGACACGACTGACACTAACGCCGCCCGACCACCTGACAAAGCACCCCCTGGCCGCTGCGCCCCCTGACATTTAATGCTTTCGGCCCTGACACTCTGACAAAAGCGCCCCCGGCCGTTGCGCCATCTGACAAAAGCGAGGCTGACACTCCCGTTCCTGACATCCTCGTCCGAGGCTTCCATTGACAGCCGGGCCAACTCAGCACGTTGAGTCAGCATGCCAGGTCAGCCCCCACCTAACCGTCTCCCGTCAGGTATAAATACCCCCACACTTCTTACGGTGAGGAGGTGGGCAAATTCTCTCTCAATCCCATTATTCACACACGAGAGCAAAGGTCGTCCATATCTTTGTTCTCCCACATGTAGCTTGTCACGTACGGTCGACACACTCTCAGTCCGACCGGCGTGCCCGGCCTCCGCTTTAAGTCCAGATACGGACTTAGGCATCGGAGAGGCTAAGGGTTGGACCCCCAACCCCGTCTTTCTAACGAGTTGCTCGTTGTGCAAGTTAGCTCGCCCCCTGGCCAAGATCCGCCTTCGGCTCCCACCATCCGATTGTCCCCCATCGCCTCCGGCAGGATTCGACCCCGCGACTTGCAACAGTGATAAGTTTAGCCTCTTCACCCCTCTAATCACCTGTCAAAAGGCCCACCTACATCCTCTTATCAATATAACCACCGTGCCCTTGGTTCCCCCTAATACAAATTTATTGTACGCGAGTTCCACCCCGCAACAACGATGATAAGGAAATTACGCCAAATTATAAAACCCTTATACAACCTTAGTGCGGAATAGAAAAGAGAGAGCAATAACATAAAGAATGCAAATGCAAACACCAGAATTACCCTAGTTTGAATTCACTGAGTCTCCCCGACTCACTTGAGTTCTACTACAGCAACCCACTAGCCAAACTGCTAGTGATTAGTGTTCCACTAATACCCACTTGCCAAAACCTTGCAAGTGTAAAACAAAACACTTTCTTCTTCCACTTCCCACATCCTGTGAATGGATCACTCTCACAACCCGAGAGTCTATCTCAATTAATAAGAGAGAAAATAGAACTGAAATGTTCAATATAAAACCAATTTACACAACCCATGCCTTGAATAATCATTTGAAGAATAAGGCAAGAAGGTGTGTGTGATGTGCTCTAAATGATGAGAGTATAATCACTTACTACTTGTCTCAATATGATTAGCAATGATGCTAGAAGCTTGATCTTGAAAGCTTTGGAGACAAGTTGAAACTTAGAGCTTGAGCTTGAATGGCTTTAAATGCTATTGAATGCTCTAGAGAATGATTAATGACAACGTTGGAGTGTATTCAATGGTATGTCTAAGTGTTCTCAAGTCAAGACATTAAAGCCATATAAATAAGCCACCGAACTTTGTCGAAAATCAGAGAAAAATCCCAAAGCACTAAATGCTGGAAACGCCTATTAACGGGCAGAAATCCTA
Source organism: Scilla litardierei (assembly GCA_030789695.1). Lineage (NCBI taxonomy): Eukaryota > Viridiplantae > Streptophyta > Magnoliopsida > Asparagales > Asparagaceae > Scilla > Scilla litardierei. The sequence continues at coordinate 32,124,540 of CM061134.1, forward strand.
GTCACCAGGCGCCTGAAGTAGACAGACTAGACGCCTGCTGTACTATTTTGATTGGGTCATAAATGTAGTCTATCGAACACTTGGCAGACGTCTGAAGAAGACTTCCCAGACGCCTGGTCTACTACCTAGACATCTGTCTCAAATGCATCATACTGACAGTGAGGAACTGAGTTACTGGAAATTTTGGTCCGAATACTCAGACGTCTGATGTTCATCATCCAGACTCTGGTCAATTATACAGATGTCAGGCAACACAACTTTAGACGCCTGATCATGACTGACTGCAGAGTTTGAGCTACTGGAAATTTTGCTCATAATTAACTAGGCATTTGATGTATATCATCCAGGCGCCTGACACACGTCTAGAAGCATAACTTCAGATGTCTGATTTTTATTAGACTGCAGAGGCTGAGATACTAGAAATTCTGCTTGAAGTATCCAGACGTTTAGAGTTAAGCATCCAGGTGGCTGATACACTTGTGGTTTTGATGATAAGTAACATAATTAATTGTTACTAATCCCCTTATTTTGTAGTTAATGAAAGCGTCATCAATATAGATAAAGTCATATCAAATGAAGCTGATGAGTTGAGTCATTGAAGTAAGGACATCAATCGATGAAGCATGGAAACCAAAAAATGGACGCAAGAAACTCAAATGTCTGACTCAACAAGTTCAATGGAATTCTTTAAGGAATTCAATATGAAGTGAAGATGATAAATGTGTAAATCTTCCTCTTTATTTACTTCGTTGTTGAAATATCATGTTAGTCCTTGAATAGAATCGATAGAATCTCATTCTTGACACTCACAATACTTTAGATCATATAGTATTGAGTCTCATAGGGATAGAACTTGCATAAGCTTGAAGTAGAGCTTTTCAGCCTATCCAGGCGCTGATGGTTGGTCTCCAGATGCCTGGTGAACATGCACAGACAGTTCTCCAAAACCCTACATATTACACACACCTGAAGTTCTCATCCTAGACGTCTGCACAAGTGTGTCAAACACTTGGATGTTGAACTCCAGACGTCTGGTTAATTCGAGTTAAACTTCTAGTATCTCAGACTCTCCAGTCTGACTGAATCAGATGTCTGCACGGAGTGTCAGGCGCCTGGATGATATTCATCAGACACCTGGTTATTTAATAGCAATATTTCCAAGAGCTAAATCTCTGTAGTCAGTCATGATCAAGCGTCTGAAGTTGTGTTTCCAGATGTCTGGATGATGAACATCAGACGTCTGGGTTTTCAGACCAACATTTCAAGTGACTTAGTTCTTCATTGTCAGTATGATCAGATGCCTGATGCCTGTGAGCCAGACGTCTAGCCAGTGGACCAGGTATCAGGGAAGTCTTCTTCAGACGTCTGCCAAGTGTATGTTAGATTGCATTAATGACCCATTCAGAACAGTACAGCAGGTGTCTGGTTTGTCTACTTCAGGCGCCTGGTGACTAGGATATCTGCCTGTTAATAGCTGTTTCCATCATTTAATGCTTGGGATTTTTTCTATGATTTTGGACAGATTTCGGTGGCTTATATATATATATATGGCTTTAATGTCTTGACTAGAGAACTCTTAGACGCACCATTGAATATACTCCAGAGTTATTACAAGTCATTTATTCTTCTTTAGAGCATTCAAAGCAATTCAAGCTCAAGCTCTAAGTTTCAACTTGTCTCCAAAAGCTTTCAAGATCAAGCTTTTAGCATTAATTTTTATTCATCTTGAGACAAGTTATAAGTGCTCATACTCTCATCATTTAGAGCACATCACACACACCTTCTTGCCTCATTCTTCAACTGATTATTTAAGGCATATGTTTTGTAAATTGGTTTCATATTGAACATTTCGGTTTTATTTTCTCTCTTGTTAAATGAGATATACTCTCGGGTTGTGAGAGTGATCTATTCACAGGTTGTGAGAAGTGGAAGAAGAAAGTGTATTGTTTTACACTTGCCGGTTTTGGCAAGTGGGTATTAGTGGAACACTAATCACTAGTGGGTTGGTTATGGGGTTGCTGGAGTAGAATTCAAGGGTGTAGGGGAGACTCGGTGAATCCGAACCAGGATAATTCTGGTGTTTATGTTTGCATTCTTTGTGTTGTTGCTCTCTCTATCTTTTCTCTTCCGCACTAAGGTTGCATAAGGGTTTTATAATTTGGCGTAATTTCCTTATTATAGTTATAAAACACAATTCACCCTTATTGTTTCTCCCTATTGTTTCAGATCCTGCAAAGGTGACTAGGGTATTGTTAAGGCTAAAAATGGTGATAACAATGTTTGGACTGACTCAGATTCCTCTTGATGATGTGGATACTCGTCAGCAGGTTGAGGGGGGCCCTTGTTTGGAAGAACCGTGGGTCGTTGATAGTTGAGAAGAATGTACCATGGTCATACGACCCTTTGGGTGACTCGAACGTCGAACGTTGACCGGTGAGAATAGGTTGAACGACCTTCCTGCAAGGTCATGCTTTGATCTCCTGTGCCACAAATGAATGTTAGTGGGGTCGGATCTGGGTTCCGACCCAAATCCCCTCAGATGCTTAAGTTAGAACAGGAACTCAAGGTAAATCCAGGGACTGCGATCGAATCACAGAGATTCACCTTGAATCAGTCACCGTAAGCTATTAGGAGGAAGAAATATAAAATATGGAAATGTAGAATTTCAGAGTATCAGTACTTCGGTACCTTGGGAGTCTGAACCTGTATTACCTTGTCTTTTCTTCTATTTATAGCTAAGAATGTCTGCTGATAGTGAGTAACTGTCCTTCATTGATTGCGCCGAGATCTCATCCGGGATTATATACAACGATTGCCCATTTATTCAGTCTTCATTAACCGTTTTCCTGGAATCAGCAGAGCACCAACGGTCAATTGCATTGTCTCATTGATTGGGTATTAACTCACCCGCGCTGATGGACTTCGGGTTAATGGGCCGAGGTTTATCTTCCCAATGGGCTTCAATAATTACTCCCTGCTTCGTGGGTCGTTCACATGTATCAACAATGGCCTTTATCATTTGTTCTCAAAAGGAATTTGATTGAGGCCGAATGATGTGAAACTTCATTAAATGCACATGGCAATCGAAGCGGGCTGATTTGATTTATGTCACCGAAATTTTCGTCTTCAGATTTGATCCTTGCCGTGGGTTAGCAAGCTTGGACACTTGTCGTTTATTGAATGGTTGTCCTTTGGTCCTTCAAAATATATGGGGAAAGGAAAATCAAGAGAGATTTACTCGCTTAGTCTTAGAATTTTTGATGGTATGCTTCTGCTCTTGCTTTCTCCGGTGACCTTCAGCCTTGTCAAGGTAGTTCCTTTCTTCCTTTTTAGGCTTCTCTTAGCTCTCATGGAAGTGTGGCCGCCCTTGGTGATTAAGGAGCCCACTTATGAAGAGAGCATGCATCGTCTTTGGCCCACTCAACATGTCGTGGTTTCTGGAAAAGGGAAAGGGCTTCGCATGGAACCATGTCTCCATATTATTCGATAGGATCTGACGTCAACAGCTTCTTTAGAGATACTTGGCAAGGTGCCATAGCTCTCTTTCGATCTAACCGCCAAAATTTGGTCGGATTGTTTATTCCCACCTTTCGGGGTCAGATTTCCAGAGTTTAACGAGGGAATTTGTTTCCCTTGGAAAAATGAAGTAGGGGTGTACATGAAGCCTTTCCTCTTTGGCCTACGCTTCCCTTTTCATCCCTTCATAGTAGAGATTTTGAACTATCTAGAGCTTTCGTTTTGTCGACTTGCGCCCCAAGCCATTTTCCCCATGGTTTACTTTGACAAGCTTTGTGAGCTTTATGGGGTTCGACCATTTATTCGGTTGTTGAGATATTTCTTTCGAGTGACGGCCGACCCTCGTAATGTATGGTACCACATTGTAGCTCGCCCAGAAAGGATGCTTATCTGGGATCTCTTTATCCTAGACCCACATTGGGAGGATACTTTTGCGTTTATCTCCCTTCCAAGCTTAGGTTCCATCCTCACTGGTTGGAATCCCTTGAACCCTGATGTCTTCATGGAGTACGGGTTATCGCCCAGTGAGGCCGACGCGGCCCAACTTCTTTTGAGTCGACCACTGATGGAGAGATCAACCTTATTTTTACTGGACAACCATCGGTTGAAGATTGTTTTATGGAGCACAGGTAATGCATACTACTTCTGTGCCTCTGTCACAACCACTCACAATAATTATATTCTTCATTTACAGATATGGCTGGAAGAGCACCCCGAGATTTGGCTCACCAATTGGCCCGGATTCACGATAGACATCGAAGTAAGAAGAGGACTGAGAGGTCTCCCTCTCATTCTCCTTGCTCTGCCTGCTTGAGCTCCAACGAAGAAGGAGGCGACGCCCGGGGGACGACAGGGCCTTCCTCTCGGAATTTGTCGATGTAGATGTCGACCCGGGCTGGTGCCTTTACAGTCCCGCCCTCGGCTCTAGCCACTGGTGTTGTTGTTGTCACGACTAGTGTTGACAATCATGTCATGGTCTCAGGGCACACTGACTCCTCGACCAAGAAGAGGAGTCTCCCCTCACAAGAAAGTGAAGACCCTGAGGAGAAGAGGAGGGTTGCGTTGCCAACTTCGCCAATATCTCCTCTGAGGAAAGATAGCGGTTCTTCGCCTTTGACCTCATGTATCAGGTGGAGGTTCCTCCCAAGTCTCAGGGGACAGTCATGCCACCTGCGAGTCAACCCAAGGACATGTGGCCTTGGGGTATTATTGCCCCGTTGACTCATATGGCTGGTCTGATCCCTTCGAAGTTTGATCGAGCTTTGATGTTGGATCAACTCTCGACCATTTCTTTGGGTGATGTCCGTGGTGAACCTCACCAGCCTGAATTTTTCGTAAGGAGTGAAGAGTCGGTCCTTCTGGATTTTGGGGCAACTGCTAGGTTGGTGGAGAATTCCATTCTTCCCTGCAATCGAGAGATCCTTCGCAGGTAGATGCTGAGAGGATGGCAAACTTCTTTGTGTGCTGCGGCTATCAGGTTAGCTTTTCGCACCTTTACCCTCAACTTAGGCTGTCGACTCATCTAATCGAAGATCGCCACATGTGGCGATCTTTGGTGTGGGCCTGCGGCGCCACACCATCGACATGGTTAGCGAGCGTCAGAGGGCTAACGTTGCTTTCCATAGAGTTTCTGAGCTTGATGGCCAAAAGGAGAAACTGGAGGAGGATTTGGGGAGAGCACTCAAGGCCAGCTCCATACTCCAGGATGACCTAGAAGTCTCGAAGAAGGAGAGCCTCGAGCTTTAGACCAAGGTTGCTGACTTGGAGAAATCCATCACGGCTGAGATAGCGGCTCAGCTAAAATGGTGATGGATAACATTTTGGCATTGAAGGATGTCCCTTCCTCTTAAATCATTAGTCCGTTTGTTACATTTTTTGTAAAACTGCTTTAGCACAGATAACATGTAACTTCTTTTCGGCTAATGAAATAAAAGAAGAAAGCTTTCTTTTAAGTGTTACATTTCTGCATCTCCTTGTGCACTTATAAGGCCCCTCAACGACTCAAAGTTCATCTTTAACAATCGATTGAACTTGGGTTCTTGGAGTATCAGGGATTTCACTTAGCAAAGATGCCCTTAAGGTCGTTCAGTGGCAAAGAGATGGCCCCTTCATCTTTCGGCTAACAAATATTGAGGATCGTACAATTGTGAGGGGACTGACCTCTTCGACTCACGGTCGACGAGACTCAAGAGTTGTTCAATGACAAGGGGTTGGTCCCTTGACTTATTGCTTACGATGAGAGTTGGTTTTTCAGTGGCGAAGGGGTGGACCCGTCTTACGGCTGACGAACATCAAGGGTCGTTCGGTTGCAAGGGGATTGACCCATTCGACTCACGGCTCACAAGCCTTGAGAGTCGTTCAGTGGCAAGGGGATTGGCTCCTTGGCTTACTACTGACAACAAGGTGGGTCGTTGAGTGGCAAACGGGTGGGCCCTTCGTCTTACGGCTGGCGTCGAGGGTCGTTTCGGTTGCGAGGGGATTAACCGCTTCAACTCACGGTCGACGAGACTCGAGAGTCGTTAAGTGGCAAAGGGGTTGGCCCCATGGCTTCCTGATGACAACGAGGGTGGGTCGTTCAGTGGTGAAGGGGTGGCCCCTTCGTCTTATGGCTAATAAAGGTCGAGGGTCGTTCGGTTGTGAGGGGATCGACCCCTTCGACTCACTGCCGACGAGCCTCAAGAGTCGTTCAGCGGCAAGGGGGTTGGCCCCTTAGCTTACTATTGAAGACAAGGGTGGGTCGTTTAGTGGCGAAGGTGTGGCACCTTCGTTTTACGACCGACAAATGTCGAGGGTTATTCGGTTACGAGGGGACTGCCCCCTTCAACGCATGACCGACGAGCCTCGAGAGTCGTTCAGTGTAAAGTGGGTTGGTCCCTTGGCTTACTACTGACGACATGTATGCATCGATTAAAACAAAAGATGATCAACCTTGTATTTATGACGCATTCTTTAGCTCTAAAAGTATACAAGGGTTGGTAAAGATCAATACAATTTGATATCTTTTGTTGGCTTGATCATTAGTAGTACTTCTGCAAATGCTCGGCATTCCAAGGATGAGGATTATCACTATACTCCATTGTGGAGAGTCGATAGGTGGTTGGACCGATGACGTCAATCACCTTGTAGGGACACTCCCACTTTACGACGATCTTTCCTTGTTTGTGACGACCCGTATCCATCAGTACGCGTATATTCGTATTCTATTTATTTTCTTTAATTAAAAGCAATTTATAATGGTTGTCCAGGAGTTTAATATCAAAGTGGTTTCTAAATCATTTATAAAAATATTTTTGTAGTATCAATATAGTTATAGCCTATTTTAGGGAATGCTAGTGCCATCCTAAACCCCGAAATAATTTATGTAATTATTTTAAACTCAATTATTAACGACATAGCCGTATCAATTATTTTTCTATATAAATACTATCAAAATGATTTCAAACTTCCACCATGAAATTCTATGATCATTTAGTGCTCCCCATATTAATTTCGTAATTTTCTGAAGTCAAATCAATAGATAACCTGAAAACCCGCATTCTAAATGTTTTGGCTCAAAACTCGTATCTCCATAGCTCAGACTTCGAAATGGACCTCGCATTTGCGATCCTCACGACGATATGAACATGCGGCTATGTTTTCGTAATTTTTCGGAGTCATATGTGATTTTTGGGTATTTTAACATTTTTCTTGCTAATCACCCTTACTAATCACTTTTTACTATCACTAATTACTATTTTCTTTAATCCTAAATACCCCCACCAACCCTAAACATGGCATCCCTTATGCTAACCGACAAACTTTAAATAAAGCTAGTCAAAAGCTAAACCTACCTTAATTAATGTTTTGCCTAATTATTAATTACTAATTTTAATACTAATATTTATTATCTATTTAAACCCCCCCTCACTAATCTCTCTCCCTCAAAACAAATCACCCAAGCAAACACACCAGGCTCGTTCTTAACCCAACCCCGCACTCGTACCCTCCCTCCGACTCTCTCTCTCTCATCCCCGCTTCCACCACCACACGGCCCACCTCCGACGAGGCGCCCACCCCCAACGTCACCCCCTCCGAGCTCCACCACGTTGTAGCCCCGCCACCACGACGAACACATCGCTACAACGACCCCGACTCACGTTCATCCACCCTCACCCATTGCTCACGATGACCCAACCTCCACGTCGTCGCTCGTCCCGCCATCGTGCCCTCCGACGCCCCATGCACCACTCTGCCATCCGCCATCTCCCCCACAGTCGACGAGCACCGACGGAGCCTCGAATACTCAAGCGTCGCCACAAACAGAGTAGCACCCCGGACTCCGATGCCCTTATGCTGCTGCGCCTCCCCCAGCTGCTCTCCGTCGCCTCGCCTCGCTCCGACCACCATGCTAAGCTCTAGGAACCCCCAGAGTGCCGCTCACCCTCCCTCTCTTCACGACGGCGAGAGCACCACACTTCGCCGTCAAACAACCTCCCCTCTACCTCGTCATCGCGTCCCCCTCCTCTCAAGCAGCTCCGCCCTTACGAGAAGGGCCCTGCCACCGTCGTCGCTGCCTTGACCACCACCTACTCCACCAACTTCCCCACACCACTGCTGCCTCGACGCCGCCGACCATAACGTCGCTCCGCCACCACAGCGATCCCCAGATTCCACCTCATCCCTCGCCTTTGCAGCCGTTCCCCGCTGCCATCAGTACCACCGCTTGTCGCCGCCACCTTCACCGCACTACCACCACCCTGACGGCTCCAACCGCCGACCCCGCTGCTCCCCCAGTCGGGGCGGCGACGTGAAGAACGAAAGCTATCAGTGTAAGCTAAAGGGATGTGAGAGGTTAGGTTTTGTAAATATTTTCAAACGAATACGTGTATAAATGTATATAAAAGTGTATTTATACCTATATAATTAAGGGTTTTCTGTTTTAAATTCATAATTAATTATATACAGATCAGAAAAATACGAGACCGGTCCCAGAAAATCAGAAACGATGAAATGGACTCATTGGCGATGGTTTTATCGCCAAAAGGCAAGTAGATCGCTCACAATGATTTTTCAAAAGCAAAACTTAAATAAGCTAAATTCGTATCTTGAGATTTTCACTTACACTGACGTACGAAAAAAAAATATGTTGTAGTACTAGTTAATACGATCATTTTGACCCCTTGTTGGAAGAATTCTGACGTACGATTTGCTCTAAACAATTCTTTGAATATATGTCTAAAAAATGATTTCTTAATTTAAAATTATTTTTTGGCCTTTTAAATTGTTTAAAAATACTTAATAATTATTTAACAATCTTGAAAACTAGCTACTAGCCTTAGAAAAATATTTTAAGCTAATTTAAACTCATTTGCTTAGTTAAAATCATTTCTTGCTCATTCTCTTATTCTATTAAGTATTTTTACGTTTTCGTTTAATTGCTAAAATTAAGTCGGAAGTCGTGAACTTTCGTGAGATCATTGTACGAACTATTGAAACACCATGGAACCATTGTACGCACCTTATATGATGCTGTTAAACTGAATTGACTGAATGGAAGATGGAACTTCAACAAAAATGACTGGAAGATGGAACTTCAAAAATAAATAGATAGTACACGTCCTTTTGACCCGACACTTGACTTGACCGTGGGATTGTGATAGTCTATGATCACAAGTGTTACAGAGTGGCTGGATGCACCCATACTAAATTACCTCCAACACATTACGAAGGTTAGATCCTTAACCGTCGCCATATAGGGACGATGGATACCGCGTCGGATTTGCTCCCGTCGCAGGGCGCATGTTGGTTATCTCTCGTACTCTTAGACATTGACTTATCACTAGGAAGACTGATTATTAAATATTGTTCTAACCTTTTTTTCTACAGGTTGCTAAAGTTTTTGTTATCAAATGCTAAATTGTCACATGTTGCTGATAACATGTTGCTGATAGTATTGCAAATTGTTATTGAATGATTAAATTGTTGCAGGTTGCAAATTGCTGGGAATACTTAAACTACCGTAACTCTTTCCTATTAAACTTAATACTTGTCTTTTCAGCTTTGTTTACTTTAAAATACCTAACGTTTTGGTTTTGAGATTATCTTGCCGAGTAAACCTCGCTGACAAACATTTCACTTTGTTGTTTTACGAAATGTTTGCCAGGAATTGATAGTGAGTTCACCGAAGACACTACAGCAGGAGTCGAGCCAGTGCTCAAAGGCTACGTGGGGTACCTACCCGCGGAAGACTAGTGATCACTCCATATTTTACACCTTTTTTCTGCTTGTTTGCATGCCATTTAGATCGCCCATATCGCGTTTTTCACGATTATTCGACAATATTGCGTTGCTTTTCACGATTCCTTGTTTTTGTCGTATTTCAGGAGATTTGGAGCGATTTGGATCGATTCTGAGATGCACCCACTCCGGAGTGTCACCCGTGACTCTTTTGAGGGGAATTCTGCGATTGAAGAGGAGTGGAAGAAGAAAGAATGTCGTAGGAGCGACGAGGAAGCAAAAATACGAAGATTGGGCATTTTCAGCATGCCACTCGGCCGAGTGAAGGAGTCACTCGACCGAGCATCGACAGCCCGCTCGGCCGGCCAGATCGGACACGCAACAGACTCCATATCAGTGTGTACTCGGCCGAGCATCGCCAGACCACTCGGCCGAGCACGGATACACCACTCGCCCGAGTGGCATCAAGACGACGGCAACCAAAATTCCCAAGTTACTGTAATCCGTCAGTCAGCCCCGAGTTCCGACTCGGCCGAGTGAAGAAATCCCATCGGCCGAGTGAAGAAAGTCACTCGGCCGAGTGACTCTCGAGGAGACGACCCCCAAAAGTCCAGACTTACTGGAAGCCATCAGGGTCCGTCACTCGGCCGAGTGACATTTGTCACTCGGCCGAGTGAGCCGCGCTGTCTGTAACGTAAAGTGCGATTTTCAAGCTGCGCAAGGGGCAATTTTGTCACAGTTTTTTGGGCGATTTGGGGGGGGGGGTATTTAACCCCAGTTTTTAACCTAGTTAGGAGAGCTTTTCTCATACTTTTGGCAGCCCTTTTTGATTACTTTTTAGGAGATTAGATTTAGTTCTTTGGAGAGAGATAAAAAGTTCTATTTTGTTGGATGCTATTGAATCTTCATTGGTTTGTCTTTATTTCTATCAAAAACCTCATTTTTATTGATATATTGTCTATTGCAATGAATTCTATTGTTTTTATTATTGAATTTCTAATGATTTGCATTATGAATTATGAGTAGTTTTATCGTCTTAGGGCGTAGGGCTGAACCCTACGAACCCTATCTCTAATTTGTGATGAATTGGTGAAATTCTTGCTAGAATTGATTAGGGTTAGTTTGGGATTGATTTAATACGAATAGCTAGGGATTCATACCGATTGGGATTTGCAAGAGATTGGATCCCAACTCGATAGGAAGCCCTAGAAATTCGAATTGGGTTACAATTGGGTTTCTCTGGAATCGGTTTGCAAGAGATTGGACCGAAACTAGGGTTTTCGATTGCAATTCTATACCAATACCCGTTTGCAAGAGATTGGACGGGTAGGAACTATCCCAACCTAGTTCGTAGCTCGAGTTTGCACGAGAGTGGGCTCGAGATACGATTGAACGATGATGTTGTCCTTCACGCTAGCTTGCCTAGGTTAGGGTTTGCAAGAGATTGGACCCTACCCTAGGTTTGCTATAGATCGGCAATAGCGCGAGAGCGAGAGCTTGGTTCTACATTTAGTTACAACTAGTTCACCTGAATTTCAAGTCTAGCGATTGTGAAACCTACGAACCACAATGACGAGATACGGTTTGTAGCGGGGATTCCCTATCCCTAGGTGTTTTTATTAATTTGATATTTTCTTTATACAATTGAACGACTGTGACCGCTTTATTGCGAATATTTCTCGACTGCTCTTATAGCCAGGTGAATTGAAGAAGACACCGTCATTTGCCCTCCTCGTGTTCGATACCCGCTTGCCGCTACACCGTGCGCTTGCGGTAAGACTAGCGAGTCTCGTCCTGGGTGTGTATCCGGGGCGCGATCAAGTTTTTGGCGCCGTTGCCGGGGAGGCGATAGTATTTGATTCTACATACCTAGCTATTTTTCTTTTTGTTTTATTATTTCTATTTTTAGTTTACCCTTCCTTTGTGCTAACTATTTCTTTGAAACTCTGTTTTTCCTTGCATATACACGAGATCCACAGCGGACCCCGAAGAAATACTATACGATCCGGAGATCGAACGTACATTGAGGAGGATCAGAGCGGAGAGGAGACTCGATACGGAAGGGAATTTTATGACCCATCCTGAGACAGCCGAAGAATTGGCAGCGCGAACGGAGAGGATCATTTCCATTAGAGATAGGCTTCGGCCTAAGACTTCCTCCACGACCTCGTCCATAGCTATGCCGGAGTTGGCGGCCGACAAAAATTTCGAGTTGAAGACTGGATTGGTAGTTCTGATGCAGCAAGACCCTTTTCATGGGAATTCCCATGAAAATCCTCATTACCACATCCAGCTCTTTTTATCAAAATGTGCCACCTTCCAAATGCCGGGCGTCTCCATAGATGCTATCAGACTACGCCTCTTCCCCTTCACACTTAAGGACAAAGCCTTATATTGGTTGAGGACGCAGGCTGAAGGAATCTTCACCACTTGGGATGAATTGGCGAGTGCCTTCGTCGACAAATTTTACCCGCCCTCCAAGACGGTGAAGATAAGAAGTGCTCTCATGTCCTTCAAGCAAGGGCCGCAGGAGACTCTCTATGAGGCGTGGGAGCGCTTCAAGGACTTGCAGTATCAATGCCCCCATCACAGCATAGAGTATTGGGAGCTTGTCCACAGTTTCTACAATGGACTCCAACCGGGCACAAAACAGATTATTGATGCTACTGCCAACGGAGCCATTTTGTCAAAGACCCCCGATGAAGCTACGGCCTTACTAGAGGAGATGGCCTCCAACAACCAACAGTGGGGCGACGAGCGAGAACATTCTTCGTCCTCCTTGAAGCCCACGAGTATTTATGAGGCCAAGGCCGTGGCGGAGCTTGCTAGCAAATTTGACTCTCTCCACAAGGTAGTGGAGAGATTGGAGAAATACATTACCGAGCCGCATGGAGCTACTTCTACATCCGCACCGACAAACCATATGAGTGATTGACAAGACCAATCCCAAGCCATGTATGTAGGAGGAGAGCATGGAGAAGGAGCTTTGGAGCAAATTCAGTATGTTGCGGGGAATTCCGGATATTGGGCCAACCCGGCCGCTAGAAACCATTCGGGTTTTTCCTATGCTAATAATGATGGTGCCTTGAACCACCCGCCACAACAACCTCCTCAAGCTCGGGCTCCACCACCACAACCGAATTATCAACCAAGGGGGCCACCGCAACAAAACTTCCCACCTATGCAACAAGTGGGACCTTATAGGCCACCCGGGTATAATCAAGGTTGGAGAAATCCCAACCCTCCGCAAGCTCAACCACGTTCGAATTTTGAAGCTAAGGTGGAGGAGTTTATGGTGGAGCAAAGAAAGATTAATGCCACGTTGAAGGCGGGACAAGAATCTCTTACCACCGTTGTCGCTCAAATTGGGGAGCGACTTGCGTTGCTCAATAGAAACAACCAACAATTGCCGGCTCAACCCGAGCCAAATCCACGGGGCAACACCGGCCATATCAACGCGGTTGTTGCGGTTACGACAAGGGGTGGGAAGGATACCACTCCCGTCATGACTCAAGTCAAGGAACCAGTGGTGGAGATTCTAGAAGAGAGCGAGCCGACAATTGAGGTGGAAAAAGAGAAGGAGCCACAAGAAGGAGCAAAATCTAGAGTGGAGGAACCTATTGATGAGCGCCGATTCATTCCACCGGTGCCTTTCCCTCAACGGCTAGCTGATTCGGGTTCAATATTACATATTTAACCCACCAGTTAGCCCTATTTTGTGCTCATGTGATGCTATATTGTTCTCTAATATATTCGTATTTTCTACATAATTATTTATTAGAGAAAACACTCTATTTGAGCACAAAACAGCAATTAATGAAGTATTTTTGCACTTTTTATATTTTTCCTAGCTTGTTCTCGATCTCACGATTCCAACGACTATTTATTTGTATTTTTCTGAGATCTGTGCTAATTACTATGAATTTTTGAATGCAGAATACTATTAAAATGGAGAAATACGAGCTAAATACGGTCGTAAATACTGAAATACGGCCTGCTAGGTATAAATCAAAGGCCACGTGGCGCAATCCACGCCGTCCAATCTTCATCCAGCGGCCAGAACATGTGGAAGACGCAGCCGGTTCTAGGCCGTTGATTAACGATCTAACGGCCCGAATTAAAAGCAAATTCAGCGAAGCTGGATTTTTCGTCTCGCCACGTGTCGAAATCCCAACGGCGCCACACTCAATCGAACGGTGATCATCTCCCCCGCATCGAACTGAAGGAGCGGGCGATACAGCGTGATCTCGAGCGTCCGATCGCGATCGGACGGACGAAAACGAGCGAAGAGCGATCGAGGAAGCGGGCGACGCGGCGTGTTTAGATCCGTTGGATTCTTATCCAATGGTCGGAATTGAAGAGGATCCGATCGAAAAGAGGGGAACACATGGCGTTCATCAGAGCGCACCCCGCTCCATCCGACGGACGCAAGTAGAGCGATGCGGCCATTTGATGATCGTCCGATGGAGATCGAACGGGTTATATCGAATCTGAGATGGGATCGAATCAGCGAAGCGGGCAGCAAGCGGAGCCGGATCCAACCCGCGAAAATGGACACGTGGCGCGATGAGAGCGCATCCCGCTCTAAATCAACGGCCCAGATCAGCTAGCGGTTTGAGAATTTGGGTTATATACCCGTTAAGCTCACTTAAACCCGCAATCTCTCTATTTAAGGTATTCCTAGGGTTTTTGGGCGTATTCAAGCAGATTTTGGCGTATTTTGAGCGTATTGGAGGCTCTAGGAGCCGTATTTCACCACCACAAAATTCTGTAAAATTCCAGAGGCTATTTTCTTATTTCCAGAGAGTTTTGGTGTCTTTTCAAGGATATTTGGTGATAAATTTCTAAACTTCTATCCCGTATTTGAAGCTTTTCTATTGTATTTTGCTATGAACTTGAAGTATTTGGATATGAAACTTGATTATTCTTGTATTATGAGTAGCTAATTATTATTTGTGCATGGTATGGAGTAGTTAGGGGATATGATTTGTGTTTATTTGGTTGTATTCCTTGTGCTAAATCGTTAAACGTCGTTAAAATTGTAATCTTTGTTCGTAAATCGTCTCTTTCATCTTCCAAAAGAAGTGATTGAGTTGATGATCGTCCCAAAAGGGTGAGTTTTGATCTCCCCAAAAGGGAGTTTCATACCGTAGTTTTGATCTCTCCAAAAGAGAGTTTCATATCGTATTATAACTTTAGCGACGATCTTATTGAATATTTTGCTTGAACCCCCAAAAGGGCATCTTCCGATGAATTGCTCCCAAAAGGAGAATTCATTGAGTTATATTGGGTATTTTCCGGTGAATTGCTCCCAAAAGGAGAATTCATTGCGTTATACTTGTCAACCAAATTAATACGAATCATTGATTCTAACGAACCCATACCATGTGCATACTTTTTATACATATTCTCTTATACACTTTTTCTTTGTTCGTATTGTTCGCATGTCACCATCATGCACATTCACATCACCATCACCATCATTTAAAGTGGTTAGTTTCTTTTTGTAGGATTTCTATTTGATTTGAGCTGTGGTTGCAACAGATTTCCTCCTGAGGATTCGACATCTGGACTCCCAGATTATATTACTTGTACGGACTCTTGCACTTGAGAGAGAGCACCTTTTTCGGAGCCTACCAAGTTTTTGATCACCCCCCCCAACTAGCGATTTGCTAGTCTCAAGCAAAAAGAGCGATAAATACGGATGAGTAATAAAACAATAAGTTCTTTCAAATTGCTCATGGCATGGCTCGATAATACGAATTCCAACATGATCTTGACCATCAATATACACATCCATGAACAAAATCAATCACATGATATTTTCTCTA
The DNA here is from genome assembly GCA_030789695.1 of Scilla litardierei. NCBI lineage: Eukaryota > Viridiplantae > Streptophyta > Magnoliopsida > Asparagales > Asparagaceae > Scilla > Scilla litardierei. The sequence continues at coordinate 32,140,103 of CM061134.1, forward strand.
ATTTAGTATGAATAAATAACATGCAAGCATCGTTTTGCGCAAGCGAAAGTATAACACGTCGTTATATACTAGTTTTCTTGTTTCCAAGGAATTGGCTTATCAAAATAATCATTCAAGACATGGGTATTGAAGGTGCTTAGTATATTCACCATTTCTTTTCTTTTATTAGTTCTGCGTAACGCGCATCAAGCAACATTCGCAGAAAAAAGTATAACTTGGATCGCTCCATCAAATGAGTGAGTTTCCTGTCAATGGCTCCCAAATCAGACGATAATAGGGCATTAGGCCAAGAAGGACCCCTCGGACTGTACTACTCGAGCCAACCAAGTTATTTATTAGTGACATACTTATTCATTCATTTTTCATCATTCATTTTTCATTCATTTTTCTTTTCTTTTCTTTCTTTCTTTCTTTTCTTTTGTAAGCAACTCAACACCCATTCTTTGAATATAAACATTAGTATCAAAGGTCAAATTCCTCTTCAACTTGAAAACTTTTCTAATAAATCGTGTATACTTAAGCTTTTTCATCACATTAGCATGCATGAAATGAATTCAAACTATTTCGAGATATTAATCATGGAAATTGAAAATTTTCATGAATAGCATATTAACGAGTAATTCCATGAAGGAAAAATAATCAACTCAAGCCATAAACAATTTTCAGAACTCAATCAATGCGTAATCATCCGTATTTGAGGCATATGAAAGAGTTTTAAAAGATGAGATTTGGTGATTTATTCTTCTCAAAAAAAAATCATAAGGTCTCATACACACCCCCCAACTAAAGAAGGACATTGTCCTCAATGTCGAAAGGGGTACGAGTTTATTCAAGCAAGCAACCTAGAAAGCATATAAAAACTACACTACTGGAAAGAACACACCGTGATCAAATGGCGGATCCCGAATCTTTAATTGTGGAGGAAGTTGTTCAATTTGCTCTTTGCGCTCCTCGGCGAGTAATCTTCCTCCAACGACTAAACTGGATCCCAGCAACGTAACTCCCAGCATCTCTATAAGATGTTCACCTGTAACCTGCAAGAGATGAGTCACGTCAATCCATTTTAGTTTAGAATTCTTCTTGATAAAATTATTCCAAATGTAGTCGTCAAAATAAGTGAAATAAATTAAAGCGAGTTGACGACTACTCCCTGAAAGATATGCACTACTCTCCGTACGATGATCGATCAATGGAGAGAGGGGTAAATGATTTTGGGATAAAACTGGAGGAGGGCATGGTTCTGACTCCATGGCGATAATCTCAAAACCCTTGTCCCTAGCTGTCTCCTCCTCTCGTTCATCCAAAATTGCTAGCTCGTCCTCTCTTTTGCACACACTTTCTGCCATGTAGATATTTATATTCATGTCATCAACGTGACATGGCTCGCTCGATATACCTGCAATAGAAGATAAACTCATAATTGATTCTTGAAATTGAGTTTCAAAAGCCTTACTTTCTTCTAAGCAAGCGGCAATCAAATTAAGATTTTCAATGGAATTTTGAATCTGCCGACTCCGAGCAAGGAAATTCTCCTGGAATTGATGGGATGTAGCCTCCTGTGTCTTAATAATCAGGTAAACTTCCTCTTTCAAGGATTGCAAAGGTACGTCTACGTTTTGCTCTTCTTGATCAAGGCACGAAGGCTCCGTTGAGTCGCTCTCTGAAGTCTCTTCCATGGTTTCTTCATTTTCTTGCAGAGACTCCATGTATTCCCACGCCTCTGTCGGCGTCATGACTCCCAGGAATTCCTGCAGCTGGGGTTGTAGTCCATCTAGGAAAGACGCCATAAGCTCTTCATTTGTGTACCCATGCTGCGGGTAGCTCGATATAATGTCTGTGAACCTCCTCCAGGCCTGAAAGAAAGTTTCACAGTCAGTTTGATTAAAATTAACAATTTTGAGCTTCTCCATCCTATGTTTGTGTGCATTAGTGTACTTTGCATCATACAGATTGTTTGTGCAATAGAAATTCATATACTCCATTTTGAAAAAAATAAAATAAAAAAAAAGTTTATGTACAGTAAAGTGGAAAGATCTCACCGAAGGTTCTCTAAATGAAATAAACCGCAGTCACAAACCATTCCTCCCTGGCAACGGCGCCAAAAACTTGGTAGGCTCCGAAAAGGTGCTCTCTCTCAAGTGCAAGAGTCCATACAAGTAATATAATCTAGGAGTCCAGATGTCGAATCCTCAGGAGGAAATCCGTTGCAACCACAGCTCAAATCAAATAGAAATCCTACGAAAAGAAACTAACCACTTTAAATGATGGTGATGGTGATGTGAATGTGCGTGATGGTGACGTGCGAACAATACGAACAAAGAAAAAGTGTATCAGAGAATATCTATAAAAAGTATGCACATGGTATGGGTTCGTTGGGATCAATGATTCGTATTAATTTGGTTGACAAGTATAACGCAATGAATTCTCCTTTTGGGAGCAATTCACCGGAAAATACCCAATATAACTCAATGAATTCTCCTTTTGGGAGCAATTCATCGGAAGATGCCCTTTTGGGGGTTCAAGCAAAATATTCAATAAGATCGTCGCTAAAGTTATAATACGATATGAAACTCTCTTTTGGAGAGATCAAAACTACGATATGAAACTCCCTTTTGGGGAGATCAAAACTCACCCTTTTGGGGCGATCATCAACTCAATCACTTCTTTTGGTAGATGAAAGAGACGATTTACGAACAAAGATTACAATTTTAACGACGTTTAACGATTTAGCACAAGGAATACAACCAAATAAACACAAATCATATCCCCTAACTACTCCATACCATGCACAAATAATAATTAGCTACTCATAATACAAGAATAATCAAGTTTCATATCCAAATACTTCAAGTTCATAGCAAAATACAATAGAAAAGCTTCAAATACGGGATAGAAGTTTAGAAATTTATCACCAAATATCCTTGAAAAGACACCAAAACTCTCTGGAAATAAGAAAATAGCCTCTGGAATTTTATAGAATTTTGTGGTGGCGAAATACGGCTCCTAGAGCCTCCAATACGCTCAAAATACGCCAAAATCTGCTTGAATACGCCCAAAAACCCTAGGAGTACCTTAAATAGAGAGATTGCGGGTTTAAGTGAGATTAAAGGGTATATAACCCAAATTCGCAAACCGCTAGCTGATCTGGGCCGTTGATTTAGAGCGGGATGCGCTCTCATCGCGCCACGTGTCCATCTTCGCGGGTTGGATCCGGCTCCGCTTGCTGCCCGCTTCGCTGATTCGATCCCATCTCAGATTCGATATAACCCGTTCGATCTCCATCGGACGATCATCAAATGGCCGCGTCGCTCTACTTGCGTCTGTCGGATGGAGCGGGGTGCGCTCTGATGAACGCCACGTGTTCCCTCTTTTCGATCGGATCCTCTTCAATTCTGACCATTGGATAAGAATCCACCGGATCTAAACACGCCGCGTCGCCCGCTTCCTCGATCGCTCTTCGCTCGTTTTCGTCCGTCCGATCGCGATCGGACGCTCGAGATCACGCTGTATCGCCCGCTCCTTCAGTTTGATGCGGGGGAGATGATCACCGTTCGATTGAGCGGGGCGCCGTTGGGATTTCGACACGTGGCGAGACGAAAAATCCAGCTCCGCTGAATTTGCTTTTGATGCGGGCCGTTAGATCGTTGATCAACGGCCTAGAACCGGCCGCATCTTCCACATGTTCTGGCCGCTGGATGAAGATTGGACGGCGTGGATTGTGCCACGTGGCCTTTGATTTATACCTAGAAGGACGTATTTCAGTATTTACGACCGTATTTAGCTCGTATTTCTCCATTTTAATAGTATTCTGCATTCAAAAATTCATAGTAATTAGCACAGATCTCAGAAAAATACAAATAAATAGTCGTTGGAATCGTGAGATCGAGACCAAGCTAGGAAAAATATAAAAAGTGTAGAAATACTTCATTAATTGCTGTTTTGTGCTCAAATAGAGTGTTTTCTCTAATAAATAATTGTGTAGAAAATACGAATATATTAGAGAACAATATAGCATCACATGAGCACAAAATAGGGCTAACTGGTGGGTTAAATATGTAATATTGAACCTGAATCACTAGCTAGAGCCAAGATCGAGAAGAGACTAGCCAAGTTCCTCGAATACTTGAGAGGGGTGAGCCTCAATATCCCTTTCCTTGATGCCATAGTGGAAATCCCATCCTACGCGAAGTTCTTAAAGGACTTGATTACGGGAAGGAAAAGGAAAGAGAAGATCATGCTCGCGGAACAAGGAACTTGGTTCACTAGGAGGGAAAAGGAGCCCGCCAAATTTAAAGATCCCGGGAGCTTCCGGATTCCTTGCACTCTAGGGGACGTCCCCTTACAAAAAGCATTGGTTGATTTGGGCGCTAGTGTGAGCCTCATGCCTCTCACCATGTTCCGGAAGTTGAATACCGGCACGGATTTAAAGCCAACTGACATGAGGATTCAACTCGCAGACGGTCGGATTACAAGGCCGGTTGGGATCGCGGAGAATATCCCACTCTAAGTTCTGGGAGGCATATGCTTGCCTTGTGATTTTGTGATAATGGATATCAAGGAAGAGGGTGACACATCGCTCATACTTGGACGCCCATTCCTTGCCACCGCGGGTGTAATCGTCGATGTGCGGGAGGGGACTCTTACCTTGAACGTCGACAACATTGAAGTAGAGCTCCATATACCAAAGGCTATGATGCACATGCCGTATTATGAGGAGCTAGATTATGTGGACATCCTTGACGAGGTCATTGAAGAGGCTATCCCCCACTCCATCTGTGCACTCCACGATGATGACTTTGAAGAAAGCCAAGATTTGAGCGAAGAAGAGACATTGGAGGACCCTCCAGATAGCTCCATGGCGAATGATGATGGCGACGCTGATGTCGCAAGAATACGAGAGCTTTGCAAGCTCTCGACATTGAAGAATCCAAAGAAAGCTCCACCGATTCGAAGATCGGTGTCACCGGCGAAGTCAAAGACCGGAACAAGCTCAAGCTTGGGGGAGCCATCACCCAACATTGCCCATGATGAAGGGGCGTTGAGGAAGGCCACGCACCACCACGATCCAAATCCGAGCGGTCTTCCCAGCAAATTCGACGGGTGCATCTCATACGCACCCAACATCCCTACGCTAATTTGAAAATCCAAAGGGGTCGAGCTCAAGACCTTAAACGAGCGCTTGTCGGGAGGTAACCCGATGGTTTTTGCATTATTTTTATTTTGGTTTTTATTTTTGTTTTAGACTTTGCTAGTGTTTTGAGTCAATTGCCTATAAAAATCTTGACAACGGGTCTTAATTCTTATGACAGGAGATGAGAAAAGGAGATCTCTCATATGGAGGATGACCGATGCAAAGAAGAGCACTCCAGGAATGCGCTCGAGGCTTATGGAGAGAAAGAAACCAACTGGAGGAAGAAAAACAGAGAGTAGAGTGAAAACGGAGCCCCGAAGCAGAAAACAGCACGCCAATCGGCCGAGTATCATATGCCACTCGGCCGAGCACAGTACCCCACTCGGCCGAGTGGGGCACCAACCAGGGAAGTCTGCGGAACCAACTCTCTGTCTTTTTTGTGCATTTCAGTATTAACTACCACTCGGCCGAGTACACTTAGTCACTCGGCCGAGAGGATTTTATCCATTCGGCCGAGTGAAGCAAAGCCACTCGGCCGAGTCGTAAGTGGCGGGGAGAAATTTTAAAACTTTTCTGTTTACGTCACTCGGCCGAGTGACATCGTCACTCGGCCGAGTCGTAACTTCTCTTATATAAACGATGCGGGCTCGGCACGACTTTCAAAGCATCCCGTTCCCAAATTCGCCCGAGCCCCACAGCGCTTCGTCTCCCCTCGCCCGCAGCCGCTACCACTCGCCCGATCCGAATCGCCGCTGGCTCTGATCGACCGACCACCGCCGGCGACGACTTCCCCCCCGACTCGGCGACCTTCGGCGACCACCCTCACCGCCGGCCGACCGCAGCCGATCCTAGTTTTGCCCCAAAAGTCCATTTTCTCCCATTTTTCTTGATCCGTACGCCTATTGAGCCCCATACTCAAATCAACTTCTTTATCTATCTATTATACCCCATCTCCCCCATGTATTTTGAATATTATCCGCTGATATCATTGTTTGATTTGTAGGCTATCTTGGGGGAGCTTTGGGGAGCTTATGGACGCGCTTTTGGCTTCGCGGAGGCGGCGGTCTTCGCACGCACTTGCTGATTTGCTCTCGCGGCGTGTTCATGTACCCTCGTTCCATTTTTTTTCGCACGCTGCATTATATCTTAGTTGGGTAAGCACTCGCGGCACACATGCCGTCCCGCACTAGGCCACGCACGCGGGGATCCGCCCCCCAGGCGGAGGCGGACCGATGACCCCGGTCCCTCTCACGCTAGGAAGGAATCCCCACCATCTAGCCCGCTACCGCCACCACCACCCACACAGCCTATCCCAGCCGATCTTGTCCCTCCACCCGCTCCCTTTGTCAGGCCGATGGGGATCACGTTTTGAAACGACGCACACCGCGCCCGGTTCGAGCGTATCTGCCATCGCTCGATAGTACCCTCTAGGTTCGCACACTTAGCTGACCTTGACCACCTAGGGGTACTCGAGGGGCTTCTCACGTTGTACGACAACGTGGGATGGCGTGATTTTTTTGCTGTGTCGGCGGACACTTTTATCCGTCCGACACTTGAGGTCCTGAGCTTGATTGACCGGACCCCTGGAGGATGCACATTCTTCCTGATGGATCGAGAGTGCGAGATCACTCTCGACATGCTTCGTGCATTCTTCCAGTGGCCCGCTGTCCCTGTCCCTGACAGTGCCTACGCCCCCACGCACATCCCACCGCCGTCGTTCGACACCTCCACATTCTGGACACAGATCACGGGATCACACCTTGGCTTTGACCCTAGTAGGGCCAAGGCCTCAGCCATCCTGCACCCCTGCCTCCGGATTGCACAGCGCCTCATGGCGACTACTTTTTTGGTGAGGTACGAGCCTGGGACGATGTCTACGCATGAGCTCTACATGCTCTACGCGATGACTCGCCCTAGAGTTCTGGATAGGGGTAGCGACAACCTGGTCCCCGCCGTTGAGATCGATATCGCTAGTTGGTTCTTAGACCGCATCATTGTTTCGGTGAGCGCTCGCTCACCTATTTGTTGCGGCGGTCTGATTACGCTTCTAGCCCTTATGACCGACGTGGACCTACCTGACGACCTTCGACGAGCCCTGGGTCCCACTGCACTTTCGATAGATGTTATGTCCCGGATGAAGATGCTTCGTCCCCACGGCCAGCGACACTGGGTGTGGTTACACGGTCCCTTTAGTGCCGATTACATGGTTCTCCCGAGCCCCGCTCGGACACATATAGGACCGGCACACGGGGACTGGCTTCCGGTGATGGATCTCCTGATCCCCGCTGCCTACGTGCTAGAGGCCAAGGGAGCTGAGCAGGCACCCCCTGCACCCGTCGACCCCGTGATCCCTCAGCCTGAGCCTGCACTGTCTGCACCTCCTGACACCTCTGTCCACACTTCTGTCGGTGTCGGGAGTGTTGGATCTGGATCCTAGCCTAAGGGGGGGTGAATAGGCTTTTAAAAATAATTCGTGCAACCCACAAATAAGCGCACACAGTTATAGCAGCAACAGGGTAAATAAAAAGCAGACACAAAGTACACAGCAGATTTACCCTGGTTCGGTCGTCCCAACGACCTACTCCAGCCCCCAAAGCAAAACTAGTATTGAATAGCGCAATAGGTACAAAACCACAAGTTAGAGCACGCTCAGAGCACCCTCTACGTCTCTACACTCGCCAGGCTCTCAGTTCCCACTCACACTGTGTTTTCTCTCACTATCAATCATAATAAAGCTTTCTACCAGCTAGTCCCAAACTAGCTGGGTCCCACTTGTCTAGTCCCAACTAGACAAGTCCTAAAATAGTCACAGAAAAAATAGTAAAGTTTCCCCTACGAAGATCTATCACAATTGCTACACAAAATAATAATAAATAGAGTTTAGGAATCTAGGTTTGTGTAGCGGCGATGTCCTCGTCAATAAGCACGGGTCAGATCTCGTCTGACAAGTAGTAGTCTCTGATGTCCCCTCAATAGTTCGGCTCCCCTCTCGATGAAACTTGCGGCACCTTCACCAAAAACTCCTTGGGCTCTCTCTCTCCTCTACTTGATTTGTGCGGTAGTCCTTTTGATTAAGTGCTGCGGATGCACAAACAAATGGGATGCACAAGCTTCGGATGCACAACCAAAAATTGATTATGTGCCTACAACAAACAAAGGTTCAAGCTTATGCATACAAAAAAATGGGATAATAATATTTGACTTGCAAACCAAGGAAATAATAAATGGGATAATAATTTTGTGCACTCAATAAACCCAGGACGGCCCCTGCAAAAAAAACACAACTTAGCTTTTTAAAAGAAAAGGAAATTGTGAGATGATGTGCTCTTAAAGCATGCGGCTCTTAAAGCATGGGGCTCTTTAAGAAATGGAATTAAAGCATGGCCTCCTCTTGGTTTAATAAAAACAAATCAGTGGCTCTTTTGGTTTCAACGCATGCAGCTTTTGGAAATTGAGTTTTTCATTGCGGCTCTCTTTTTTTCGACCTTTACTTTTGTTCTCCTGCAAACAAAACACAAGATAGGATGAAGTTTATTAAAATAATATTATAATCACAACCCCATACCTCATTGAAGCCCTCTTCTAATATTTGTGTTGCGTGACCAATATTTTCACAGGCGTGACCAATATTTGTCAACAAAAAAAATCACCCGTGAACAAAAAATGCTGGAGAGATCATGGGGGCCGGCCTTATTTCTTGGAGAAAAACTTTTGGCTTCTTATATTCAGCCACCAAGAACCTGTGCAAAAAAAACAATAAAAAGAAAGTATGTTTAACCTTGAATTAACAAACTAACCTCCTTGTGTTATTCCTCTTAACATTCGTTGCATGCATGTGTCCCTAATAAAAATGTGCAGCTTTCAAACAATGTGGCCGGCCACAAATATTTTGTGTGAACAATAAAAAAAGGTTGCCCAGGGCTTCTAAAATTCCAAGGGATATAAAGAAATGTTTCACAACAAACTGTGCGGCTTTGGGATTTAATTGCAAAACAGAATGAAAGCCTGCACTTTGATGTTACACCCTGTAAGTTCTAAAAATAAAAGTGAAGAGGAGCAAAAAAATATTTCGGCCGGGGGGGGGGGATTTTTATGCCCTGGAAATTTTTGGCCGGCAGCTCTTGGAGATTATTGGTTGCCGCCCTCCTTTCATCTTTAGGAGGAGGGGTTTTTATAGAGAAGAGGAGGATCAATTAGAATCCCATAAATTAAGGGTTTAGGAATTTGAATAGGGATTTAATCACATCTCAATTCGGAATACTAGTAAGAAAAAGATTTGACCAAATCCCAAATAGATTCCATCTCCCTCCATATTGACCAAGTCAAAGTTCCTTGTGTATAGCACTTTGACCAAGTCCATTAGCTGTGTGGATTGCAATTACTCCAACGGTTGACTTAGACATCTCTTCAAGAATTACCGCTTTGCCAATCGTGAAACACACTTAGCACACACGTTAAATAGTTTGCACACGTTTGTCATCATCAAACCAAAGATCCTAAATCGTTGCGTCCAACAATCTCCCCCTTTTGGTGATGACAAACCCATAAAAGATTTGATCAATAAGTATGGGTGTGTGAAGTGTGTTGAAGGGTGTAATGCAATACGAACCATGGAATGAGACATTCAAGTATTACAACATAGCATGCACAACATAGCAAATATAAAAGCATGCTCCCCCCTTCTCTCAAGCTCCCCCTTCAACATTTATCAAGTATATTTCATGCTCCCCCTTCAACAAAGAATACCGACATCAAATCTCTCATATCCGACATCAAATCTCTCATATCTTTTCTTTCTCCCCCTTTGTAATCACCAAAAGTGGATTAATGACGTCACAACAATATTCCATGCAAAAATAATTCATTATTAGATGTAGCATGCAATTTGCATGAGTTTTCCAAATAATAGACAGTTCAATTTCATAGAATTTCATAACAAGACTTCTCCACCTTTGTGTAAGTGTAATGATATATACAATAAAGTGCAAGAGGAGATTCAATTTTAGAAATCCAACCAAATCAATCCACATTTTCCAATTTTTCATGAATATCACTAGGATTGATTTTTCCCACATCATCAAAGATGAGTTCAAGTTACCAAACCCCAAAACATGGCCTAAAAGGACTTTTAAATGTGGGGTGGTATTGCTTGATGAGTTATATACACCAACGCTAATGATTACCCATGTAGCACAAGTTGGATACTCGTGGGTTGTGTATTAGCCATGAAGTGTATCCATTTTTCATACGGAGCAATTTTCATATATTTTTTTATTTGCAAATTTTTTGCTCAATTTTAATTCATGGCTTAACGCTTCATATCCCTTAGAAATTTCAGAATTTAATCATTCCTACATTCACTTTCCATTATTCTTCAAAAGAATCTCCAAAAGCACTAAAAAGTCAATTATCGTGAAAGTGCAAATGTAGGTGTAGAAGTCAAAATCAAAATTCAAGAGACATGTCATGGCTACTAAGAAGAGAACAACATATCCATGTAGCTACAACAATAATGAATTAACTTCTACAAGGGATAAATTTGATTATTCATACAATACCACTTAGGGTAAAACATAAAGGGTATTCTTTTAAGCTCATTTTTTTATTTTTGGGTTTTTCAATTTTTTTTTGTTTTTTTCAGAAATAAAACATTAAAAATCATGCATGCAAGCACACAAAACAAAATAAAACAAGCACACAAAACAATCTATGAAGGTATGCAATGAAATGCAAAGAGGGATAAAAATTATACATTCGCGTCGCTATTTGACGAAGGAGCTAAAAGAATGAGACATTGAAAAATTTGCTCCTCGCCAAATCTCCATCACACCTACATGAAAGGTGTTAAGTGTGACCTTGGAATCCAACAAGATCCACGAGTGTTAGCCATTAAAGATTTAGGAACCCAAACTAGTTTAAACTTGATATTTGTGTTCCTAAATTTACAATAATATGAAGTGTGGCCTACACTATCACAAGTAAAGCACTTTGCATATTTGTTCTTTGCAATAGAGGGTACATTGTGGAATTTCTTGAATTTTTACTTTACAACGTTTTTTAGACCAAAACCAAGTCCTCATCTATTATTGCCATATAATTGGTTCTCTAAAATAGTGTCCAACGATTGTTTTCCCATAGAGAATTTCTTAATGGCTACTTCAAGATGAGAGACTTTGGGGTTTAATTGTTTATTTTCTTCCACAAGCATCGTGCATTTACTAACGAAAGCCAACTTGTTTTCTTTTTCCTTCTTTTCATATTCAATTGTTTTCTTTTTAAGATCGTTATCTAGCATGCAAAATTTATCCATAATCTCTCTTATTTCATATTCTTTCTCAGCTTCGAGCTTCATTAAATCTTGTTTAAGCATGCTATTTTGATTTAATAATGAGGAGCAAGAAATACAAGGAGCAATTTCATCAAAGCTAGCTTTTTCCTTCTTCATGATTTCAATAGTAGACTTACATTCATTAAGTTCAATTTTAAGCTTTTCATTCTCTTTAAACACATTATCATCTCTAACTTGCATGTCATAGTTCTAATTTTGGAGACATTCAATAGTGAACTCATGATCTACTATTTGATTTTGCATTTCTTCACAAATTTTAAGAAGTTCAGCTTTGCTACCTGACAGTTTCTCATCTTGGATCCCCATCAAAGCCATGCAAGAATGTGCTTCATTTTCCTCCTCGCTTTCAGCTTCGCTATCCATATCCCATGTTAATACCTTCGCTTTTCCTTTTCCTTTAACGAGCTGAGCAGTTTCATTTGGGCAATCCTTCATCAGATGTCCTCTTCCCTTGCATTTAAAACATTGCATTCTATCAGTAGATTTCTGATCATTAAATTGCTTGGAAGAATTATTAAAGTTAGAACGATTAAACCTGGGTGCCATTTCGTTTCTCCCATGCTTGGTCTTGATGAACTTTCTGAAGTTTCTCACCATTAGCGCTATGTCGTCATCATCATCTTCACTTTCGTCAGCTTTCAGAGCAAGGGGCTTTATGGCTTTCTCTTTCTCCTCAGGTTTCTCTCTTGCTTCAACATTTTGCAGTTCCAACTCATGGGACATTAAATTACCAATAAGGTCCTCCACCTTCAATTGAGACAATACCTTTGCTTCCTGGATGGCGGTGACCTTTGGTCTGAAAGAGCTTGGCAATGCTCTTAGGATCTTCCTCACTTGATCGAGGCTATCATATGGCTTTCCAAGCGAGCTAGACTTGTAGACTATGTCGGTGAACCTCACATACATCTCTGATATGCTCTCTGATGGTAGCATGCGAAATCCCTCGAACTCTGCACTCAAAAGAGACAGTCTAGACTCCTTTACCTGTGACGTTCCCTCGTGCGTCACCTCCAAAGTATGCCATATTTCCTGCGCAGTTAAACAATGTGAGATTCTATTATATTCAGATTTATCAAGTGCACAAATGAGAGCATTCATAGCTTTAGCATTTAAAGAATAAGATTTCCAATCATTATCATCCCATTTATCATTTGGTTTTTCAATCTCAACATTTTCTACTTTAATTACAGGCAGTTTATATCCTTTTTCGATTATTTGCCAAGCCTTGTAATCAACAGAAATAAGGTAGATTTTCATACGATTTTTCCAATAAGCATAATCATCTCCATTAAACCTAGGGGGACGGGAAACAGACTGACCCTCAGAAAAAGTACTATCCATATGGTTATTCATGGTCAATCCTAGGCTAGATCCTAAAACCTGCTCTGATACCACTTGTTGGATCTAGATCCTAGCCTAGAGGTGGGGTGAATAGGCTTTTAAAAATAATTCGTGCAACCCACGAATAAGCGCACGCAGTTATAGCAGCAACATGGTAAATAAAAAGCAGACACAGAGTACACAGCAGATTTACCCTGGTTCGGTCGTCCCAACGACCTACTCCAGCCCCCAAAGCAGAACTAGTATTGAATAGCGCAATAGGTACAAAACCACAAGTTAGAGCACGCTCAGAGCACCCTCTACATCTCTACACTCGCCAGGCTCTCAGTACCCACACACACTGTGTTTTCTCTCACTATCAATCCTAGTAAAGCTTTCTACCAGCTAGTCCCAAACTAGCTGGGTCCCACTTGTCTAGTCCCAACTAGACAAGTCCCAAAATAGTCACAGAAAAAATAGTAAAGTTTCCCCTACGAAGATCTATCACAATTGCTACACAAAATAATAATAAATAGAGTTTAGGAATCTCAGTTTGTGTAGCGGCGATGTCCTCGTCAATAAGCACGGGTCAGATCTCGTCTGACAAGTAGTAGTCTCTGATGTCCCCTCAATAGTTCGGCTCCCCTCTCGATGAAACTTACGGCACCTTCACAAAAAACTCCTTGGGCTCTCTCTCTCCTCTACTTGATTTGTGCGGTATTCCTCTTGATTATGTGCTGCGGATGCACAAACAAATGGGATGCACAAGCTTCGGATGCACAACCAAAAATTGATTATGTGCCTGCAACAAACAAAGGTTCAAGCTTATGCATACAAAAAAATGGGATAATAATTTTTGACTTGCAAACCAAGGGATTAATAAATGTGATAATAATTTTGTGCACTCAATAAACCCAGGACGGCCCCTGCAAAAAAACACACAACTTAGCTTTTTAAAAGAAAAGGAAATTGTGAGATGATGTGCTCTTAAAGCATGGTGCTCTTTAAGAAATGGAATTAAAGCATGGCCTCCTCTTGGTTTAATAAAAACAAATCAGTGGCTCTTTTGGTTTCAACGCATGCAGTCTTTGGAAATTGAGTTTTTCATTGCGGCTCTCTTTTTTTTCGACCTTTACTTTTGTTCTCCTGCAAACAAAACACAAGATAGGATGAAGTTCATTAAAATAATATTAGAATCACAACCCCATACCTCATTGAAGCCCTCTTCTAATATTTGTGTTGCGTGACCAATATTTTCACAGGCGTGACCAATATTTGTCAACAAAAAAAAATCACCCGTGAACAAAAAATGCTGGAGAGATCATGGGGGCCAGCTTTATTTCTTGGAGAAAAACTTTTGGCTTCTTATATTCAGCCACCAAGAACCTGTGCAAAAAAAACAATAAAAAGAAAGTATGTTTAACCTTGAATTAACAAACTAACCTCCTTGTGTTATTCCCCTTAACATTCGTTGCATGCATGTGTCCCTAATAAAAATGTGCAGCTTTCAAACAATGTGGCCGGCCACAAATATTTTGTGTGAACAATCAAAAAAGGTTGCCCAGGGCTTCTAAAATTCCAAGGGATATAAAGAAATGTTTCACAACAAACTGTGCGGCTTTGGGATTTAATTGCAAAACAGAATGAAAGCCTGCACTTTGATGTTACGCCCTGTAAGTTCTAAAAATAAAAGTGAAGAGGAGCAAAAAAATATTTCGGCCGTGGGGGGATTTTTTATGCCCTGGAAATTTTTGGCCGGCAGCTCTTGGAGATTATTGGTTGCCGCCCTCCTTTCATCTTTAGGAGGAGGGGTTTTTATAGAGAAGAGGAGGATCAATTAGAATCCCATAAATTAAGGGTTTAGGAATTTGAATAGGGATTTAATCACATCTCAATTCGGAATACTAGTAAGAAAAAGATTTGACCAAATCCCAAATTGATTCCATCTCCCTCCATATTGACCAAGTCAAAGTTCCTTGTGTATAGCACTTTGACCAAGTCCATTAGCTGTGTGGATAGCAATTACTCCAACGGTTGACTTAGACATCTCTTCAAGAATTACTGCTTTGCCAATCGTGAAACACACTTAGCACACACGTTAAATAGTTCGCACACGTTTGTCATCATCAAACCAAAGATCCTAAATCGTTGCGTCCAACAGGGAGTGCCCTTGCTGAGTTGTCCACCACGTCCACCACATCTACCATCACCCCTACCACTACTGTGCCTATCTCGGTTGATCCTATTTCCTCGCTTCTTCCCGAGCGTCCACCCACCATACTAGAGAGCGGCGAGTCTTCCTTCGCTGCCGTCATGGAGACCCTATCCAGTTTGATCTCCGCTGGGGTGTCACCTTTTGGGACATACACTTCCTCCCCAGTGGTCGACCCTTCTGTCTCCATCGCAGCTGTCCTTTTCGAGATTGTCGTGACATCTATTCCCACGTCTGCGTCACAGACCTCTCTTGCTGCCTCGTCGCCGATTTTGTCCACCACCACTGCTGCTGTTGCTTCCACCTCGTACCAGCATGCGTCCCAGCCTCACACAGAGGCTGGGCATCCACTAGTGAGCACAGCCCCCTTTCCACACATACCTGCTAGCCCCATCCTATACACTGCCCGCCAGAGACAGCCCCGCATATCACCTGTTCGACCTGTGCGTCCCTCCACTCCACCACCCCCTGACTCTCTAGTTCAGAGCCTAAGCGCTCTAGGGGGGGCTGCTAGTGGACTGCGAGGAGACTTTAGGGCTCTCTCTGCCACGGTCAGTTCTGTGCAGTCCTGCGTCGCCATGCTTCCCGATATTCAGGTTTGCCTGAATCAGATTCTGGCGCGTCTGCCTCTGCCACCCACATCCACCCAGCAACATCCACACCCACCACCACCACCACCACCACCTCTGCCACATGACGGAGATGGTGCAGCACCACCAGCTTAGGCACACCCTTGATGCCATTGATATTTTTTGTTGATTATGCTGCCCATTCTCTGCTGGTCCTGGAGTTTTTTTGCCCCCACCTCCTCCCCTCACTATTTTGGTCCCTGTTCTGATCACATCATTATATATCTTTTTTGGGAGAGAGGGAGTGTATTTTTGGTGACACATATCTGCATCACTCTGATCTTTGCATGCATCACATCCACATCATATTTTCTATTTATTTTCCTTTTTTATCATGCATGCATCCTCACCCACCCCACCCATTTCACGTCTCTCGGTGTGCCAC
Source organism: Scilla litardierei (assembly GCA_030789695.1). Lineage (NCBI taxonomy): Eukaryota > Viridiplantae > Streptophyta > Magnoliopsida > Asparagales > Asparagaceae > Scilla > Scilla litardierei. The sequence goes on from CM061134.1 coordinate 32,156,129, forward strand.
ACTTTGCACATTGAGGACACTGTGCACTTTAGCTTGGGGGAGCGAGTTCTCACACTTTTTGCTTTTATCGCCTTTATTTTTAGTTTTTTTTCACATTTTTCCGCTTTTGCACCCATTTTTCATCACTTTTTCATTTTCTTTACCATGCATCACGTTTTTCTTATTTTCTTTGTGTGCTGCATTGTAAATAGTTCTGTTTTCTTTTATCTTTATTTCTTTCATCTTTTGCTAAGATGATTTTTCTGTGATGATGATGACGTGGTGTTAGCTTTTCTCAATATGCATGCTAATTTTGTCATGTCATAGCTTTTGTTTTTGATATCATATGCTATGTTCTGCTTTGCATTTAGAAATAGTAACCCACTTCTTTTTCCGTATGAAAATGGATGAAATTCTATTATTAGCTGATGTCTGATAATTCATATGTATGCTATCGTAGAAAACACACCAAGATTCACGCATTGATTGCTTATATCTGGAGTACTGCTTTCTTTTCTCATATCACTTCTTATTGCATGATTTGTACGCTTCACTTCAGGTTGATTGAATGTTTGCTAGCATTGATAAATCTGGACTAGTTTGCTTTTCGAGATTAAACTGAGTAGATTAAATTACCCCTGCTGAAGTTGTCATGCACGTCCTATAGAGTGAACCGAGAGATACATTTATTTCTTTCTCCACACATTTTGAACATTATTTCTCTATTTTAAATTCATTGGTGAATCTCTCCTTAGCAATTCTATTATTGGCATTCTCCTCGTTATTATATCCCATGCTCCAAATTCCCCAAAACCAAAAAGAAAAAAATACTTGTATATCCTTCTCTTTTGATTTGGGATCATTTGTGTATATAAGTTATTCGAAAAAAAGAGAAAAAATCGAGAAAAAAAAGAAAAGCAAAGCAAAGAGAAAAGAAGTTCATAACGATCCCATCTCATACTCTTTCTCTCATTCTTCCCTCTTTTTGTTTTTATTTTTATTCTTTTTTTTTGAGCTTCAAAAGAAATGGGGAATGTTCATATTGATTTGTGAATGCCACCACACTTATGGATAAGCTTGGGGGAGAGAATCCAATGAAGTGTGAGAGAGTGACTACTTGACGGTGCATGACAACCTAGGCTAAGTAATATTTTATACTCGGTGAGATTGCTAAAAGTTTCACGAAATCCAGAAATCTGCGCTTAGCATTCATATCATGAAAACCACACGTTTCTATTCTTACTACTCTATTGTGTGATATCTCTTATACTCCTTATAGAAAGCATTCAATTAAAAAGTGTGTGATCTACGATTTTGTATACCGCTTTAGATGCTTCAGACGATGTTAATTCTAGAATTATTCCATTTTTCATGCTATATTGATATTCTTGGGTTTTCTATTTCAAATGCACCATTATACTATGATATCGAGATAAAAGTCTTTGACATGTGTTTTATATTCGATGCGTGCTATATGAGTAAGCAAAACCCACGTTCTGAGAAAAATGATCTAGCAACTTCCTTCTTCGTTTTCTATTTTGTTTTTCATTTTTCATTTTCCTTTTTTCCATCGTTTCCATTATCTTTATCCACCGAGTTCACTTTTTTACTCATCTTCCTCGAGGACGAGTAAGAGGTAAGCTTGGGGGATTTTGATCACTCCATATTTTACACCTTTTTTCTGCTTGTTTGCATGCCATTTAGATCGCCCATATCGCGTTTTTCACGATTATTCGACAATATTGCGATGCTTTTCACAATTTCTTGTTTTTGTCGTATTTCAGGAGATTTGGAGCGATTTGGAGCGATTTTGAGATGCCCCCACTCCGGAGTGTCACCCGTGACTCTTTTGAGGGGAATTCTGCGATTGGAGAGGAGTGGAAGAAGAAAGAACGTCGTAGGAGCGACGAAGAAGCAAAAATACGAAGATTGGGCATTTTCAGCATGCCACTCGGCCGAGTGAAGGAGTCACTCGGCCGAGCATCGACAGCCCGCTCGGCCGGCCAGATCGGACACGCAACAGACTCCATATCAGCGTGTACTCGGCCGAGCATCGCCAGACCACTCGGCCGAGCACGGATACACCACTCGCCCGAGTGGCATCAAGACGATGGCAACCAAAATTCCCAAGTTACTGTAATCCGTCAGTCAGCCCCGAGTTCCGACTCGACCGAGTGAAGAAATCCCATCGGCCGAGTGAAGAAAGTCACTCGGCCGAGTGACTCCCGAGGAGACGACCCCCAAAAGTCCAGACTTACTGGAATCCGTCAGGGTCCGTCACTCGGCCGAGTGACATTTGTCACTCGGCCGAGTGAGTCGCGCTGCCTGTAGCGTAAAGTGCGATTTTCAAGCTGCGCAGGGGCAATTTTGTCACAGTTTTTTGGGCGATTTTGGGGGGTATTTAACCCCAGTTTTTAACCTAGTTAGGAGAGCTTTTCTCATACTTTTGGCAGCCCTTTTGATTACTTTTTAGGAGATTAGATTTAGTTCTTTGGAGAGAGATAAAAAGTTCTATTTTGTTGGATGCTATTGAATCTTCATTGGTTTGTCTTTCTTTCTATTAAAAACCTCATTTTTATTGATATATTGTCTATTGCAATGAATTCTATTGTTTTTATTATTGAATTTCTAATGATTTGCATTATGAATTGTGAGTAGTTTATCGTCGTAGGGCATAGGGATGAACCCTACGAACCCTATCTCTAATTTGTGATGAATTGGTGAAATTCTTGCTAGAATTGATTAGTATTAGTTTGGGATTGATTTAATAGGAATAGCTAGGGATTCATACCGATTGGGATTTGCAAGAGATTGGATCCCAACTCGATAGGAAGCCCTAGAAATTTGAATTGGGTTACAATTGGGTTTCTCTGGAATCGGTTTGCAAGAGATTGGACCGAAACTAGGGTTTTCGATTGCAATTCTATACCAATACCCGTTTGCAAGAGATTGGACGGGTAGGAACTATCCCAACCTAGGTCGTAGCTCGAGTTTGAACGAGAGTGTGCTCGAGATACGATTGAACGATGATGTTGTCCTTCACGCTAGCTTGCCTAGGTTAGGGTTTGCAAGAGATTGGACCCTACCCTAGGTTTGCTATAGATCGGCAATAGCGCGAGAGCGTGAGCTTGGTTCTACATTTAGTTGCAACTAGGTCACCTGAATTTCAAGTCTAGCGATTGTGAAACCTACGAACCACAATGCCGAGATACGGTTTGTAGCGGGGATTCCATATCCCTAGGCGTTTTTATTAATTTGATATTTTCTTTATACAATTGAACGACTGTGACCGCTTTATTGTGAATATTTCTCGACTGTTCTTATAGCCAGATGAATTGAAGAAGACACCGTCATTTGCCCTCATCGTGTTCGATACCCGCTCGCCGCTACACCGTGCGCTTGCGGTAAGACTAGCGAGTCTCGTCCTGGGTGTGTATCCGAGGCGCGATCAACTAGACGTTTACCTTCGCGACTGCACTTTTAAATACTGAAATAATGTAATTTGTGTACGTTGTTTGTATTGGCCATGCTAGGCCCAAGATGTATCTAAATTATTGTACACATGATATGTAATAATGTTGTTTGAGCTGTTTCTTAAATTTGCATGCAAGGACCTGCAATTTCTACTCAGACGCTTAGTGTGTTTAAGCCAAGGAGGAAGAAAAGAAAAGAAAAGTTAAAAAGTACACCTCCTTGTTTTAAGCACACAGCGGACCCGCTCACATCCTCGCTCCCTAGTAGAATGAGAAGCAGGGCATGACATTGTTTGACGATCTCGGGGGAGAAGATTGCTTTTCGCAACACAAGATCACCTACACGGAAATTGCGCTCTCAAACCTTAGAGTTGAAGTAGCGGGCCATATGTCCTTTCTATTCAATGAGGGTTGTAAGAGCGTGTTCGCAAACCTCATCAAGCAGCTGCAAGTTGAGCTCGAGCCCTTCCGAATTTATCTCTTCATCGAAGTATCCGAGACGGAGAGGTTGTTCATTGATGTCGACTGGGACACCAGCTTCACAGCCATACACAAGCATGAATGGTGTATCTCTTGTTAGGGCTTTATGTGTTGTTCTGTACGACTATAGGATGCCAAGGGACTTCCTTTGGCCATGTTCTTTTGAGTCCCTCTATCCTCTTTCACATGGGCTCAATGATGCACTTGTTAGCTGCTTCTGCCAGACCATTGGGTTGGGGATGGGCGACAGAGACGAAGTGCAGCTTTATCTTCAACTCGGAGCATAAATCTTTGAAGCCAGCACTATCGAATTGTGTCCCATTGTCTATTACGATGGATCGAGGGATGCCAAATCGACAGACGATGGACTTTCATGTGAAGCTCTTGACTTCATTCCATGTGATTCGGGCAATGGGCTCTGCTTCGATCCACTTAATGAAGTAGTCGATCGCCACGCTTACTGGCGCGAACGGGCCAAGGATATCTAATCCACATTTTGTGAATGGAATGGGATTGATGATGGGGATACAATATGTTGGAGGGGCTGAGATGTGCTTTGCAAACTTTTGGCAAGTTGGGCACTTTCACACATACTCGATCGCCTCCTTAAACATGGTCGGCCAGAAGTAGCCTTGCCTTAGGGTTTTCAAGGCTAAGACCTTTCCTCCACAATGGTTCCGGCAGTCTCCTTCATGTATTTCATGGATCACATAGAGAGCTTCTTGTGAGGTTAAGCATTTGAAGTAAGGGAATGCATCGCACCTAGTCAATCATCGCTTGTACAATGAACCCGTGATCAAAATGAATTGGTACACCATTCACTCCAGCTTTCGTGCCTCTATAGGGTCGGATGGCTTTTCCCCTGTATTGAGGTACTGGATTATAGGATCCATCCAGGTGATCCTTTGGTCGATACTCAGCAGCTCCTGCTCTGGCTCACTTGGGTGTAGTAGGTGCTGCACGTATACAGTCCGACCAAGTCCTGCAGGTGAGGATGAGGCGAGCTTTGATAGGGCATCAGCTCGATGGTTTTTCGATCGTGGTACATGATGGATCTCCACCAGTCTGAACTTGGCTAGCTTTGCTTTGGCAATTTGCATGCAGTTTTGCAATGTTTCTTCGCGGGCTTCGTAGCCTCCATTTAACTGGTGGACTATCAGGTTGGAGTCGCTGAGAAGGTGAATAACTTTTGCTCTTAGTGCTCGAGCCAATCTGAGTCCGTTGAAGGCAGCTTCATAATCCGGCCCATTGTTCGTGGTTTGGAAGTCGAACCGAAGAGCGTATTTGAGTATATTACCCTATGGTGTTTGGAAAATTATACCTACTCCACTTCCAGTTCGAGTTACTGAACCATCAACTTGCACGATCCATATCCATTCATCTCCACATGCGTCAGCTGGAGAATTGAGATCTATTGAAGAAGAGGAGGGTGTATTGATCTGTATGTTAGCAACATGTCCCTCTTTTGGCGGGGTCATCGTCACATGTGAGTTCGACAATGAAGTTAGCTAGGGCTTGTCCTTTAATGGCAGTCATTGGCTTGAATTGAATGTCGCTCAATTCGACTCCCCACTTTGTCATCCTCCCTGATCGATCAAGCTTCTTCAGAGTTTGCTCCAAAGGGGTATCGGTGAGGACTTGAATGGTGTGCACCTGGAAGTAGGGTCGCGGCCTCCTTGCAGATTGGACCAAAGCAAATGCCAGCTTATCTATTCTTGAATAGTTGGCTTCATTCCCACGGAGGACCTGGCTGACATAGTAGACGGGTCATTGTATACCTGAGTCTTCCTTGACGAGGGCAGAGGTTATAGCCTCCTTCGTGTCGGCTAGATAAATGATCAGATGATTGTTCTTATCAGGCTTGGTCAGGAGCGACGAACTGTGGAGATACTCCTTCAACTCTGAGAAGGCCCGCTTGCAATCTTCATCCCACTCGATGACCTTCTTGTCAGGTGCGGTTGACGCTATTGCCTTCTTCATCACTTTGAAGAAGGATAAAGACATCTTAGCCGATTTTTAAAGAAATTGACCTAGAGCCGCTATCCTTCCATTTAGCCTCTAAAGCTCCTTAATGGTAGTGGGCTCTTTCATTGCTACGACTGCCTCAATTTTATCGGGATTAGCCTCATTTTCTCGATTCTTCAGCATGAATCCAAGGAACTTTCCTGATCGAACCCCGAATGTACATTTTTTGGGGTTCAATCGAAGGTTGTAGTGACGAATTTGTACAAATGTCTCTCGAAGATTTGTGATATGATCCGTCGGTAAACTGGATTTGACCAGCATATCGTCGACATAGACCTCCAATTTTCGCCAAATTTGAGACTTAAAGACCTTGTCCATCATACGCTGATACATTGCTTCTGCATTTTTCATACCAAAGGGCATTTCTTTGTAACAAAAAAATACCTTGGTCGGTGATAAAGGATGTCTTTTCCTCGTCTTCAAGCGCCATGTGGATCTGGTTGTAGCCTGAGAATGCATCCATGAAGCTCAGAAGCTCATAGCTGGAGGCACTGTCGATAAAATGATGATCCGAAGAAGAGGGTAGCTGTCCTTTGGGCAAGCTTTGTTAAGATTGGTGAAGTTGACGCACATCCTCCATTTGCCATTCGCCTTCTTCACCATCACAACATTGGAGAGACATTCGGGATACTGGACTTCCCAAATGAATCCTGCTGCTAGGAGTCGTTCCACCTCCTCAACGGCGGCTCTCATCTTGTCGCCCACATATTCCTCTTCTTTTGCTTCACATAACCGGAGGTCGAGTCGACTTCAGCTTGTGGGAGATCATCGAAGGTCAATGACAGACATATCCTCGGGTGACCAGGCGAACACATCGATGTTCTCCCTTAGGAGAGTGATCACATGTTCCCTTAATTCAAAAGAAAGCATCGACCCAATGGAGACAGTCTTCCTTCTCCTTCGAGTATCTGAATGTTCTCTGTGTCTTCGACCGCTAGGGTCATCGCTCGTCATGTTTTTCCTTATTATTGAGGTCAGCTAGATCTGCTTGCTCTACCCTTCTCAACGAGGAGAAAGAAGGTAACACGATCGGGCTTGCATCTGGTTCCCTTTCACCATCCCAACTCCCTTAGGGGTTTGGAATTTAATCAGCTGGTGGAAGATTGAGACCACCGCCTCAACTGCGTTGAGTAATAGCCTGCCGATAATCCCGTTGTAAGTGGAATTAATCTTCACCACGATGAAATTGGTCAGGCAGGTGACCTGTCATGGGGGCATTCTGAGGGTCACAGGTAACGTGATGATGCCGGCTACCACAACTGAATGTCCGGTGAAACCCGCAAGAGGTCCGGGACATTCTCTCAACTCGGACGAGGTCAATTTCATCTTCTCTAGTGCGGTGAAGAAGAGTACGTCACACGAGCTCCCATTGTCGATGAGTAATCTCTTCACCACCACTGTGTCAATGATGGCACTGATGACAACGACATCATTGTGCGGCAATTCCGGACCCTCCAAATCCTCATCAGAGAATGATATGAGGAGTGTAGAGTTTCTTGGACGCTTTTTTCCTACCGTGACAGTCATCAACCTCCCAGCATAAGAACTTTGGAGGGAGGTTGATACTTCTGGGTTAGGTGGACCTCCTAATATCATGTCAAGGACTCTGGCACTAGGGGATGCCACGTTGTAATCTTCAGATGTAGCTGGGTGAGTCGACGTTAGTGAAATGGATGATTGACGGGGATGTCGACTCGGAGTATCCCACAGACGGTGCCAGCTGTTAAGGCCAAAAATGGCGATAACAATGGTTGAGCTGACTCAGATTCCTCTTGATGATGTGGATCCTCGTCAGCATTTTAAGGTGGACCCTCGGTTAGAAGAACCTTGGGTCGTTGATAGTTGAGAAGAACGTACGATGGTCGTACGACCCTTTGGGTGACTCAAACGTTGAACATTGACCGGTGTGAAGAGGTTGAACGACCTTCCTGGAGGGTCGTGCTTTGATCTCCTGCGCCGCAGATGAACGTCAAGGGGGTCGGATCTGGGTTTCGACGCAAATCCCCTCCATTGCTTAATTTAGAACGGGAACTCATGGTAAAGCCAGGGGTTGCCAAGATCGAATCACAGAGATTCGCCTTGAATCAGTCACCGCAAGCTATTAGGAGGAAGAAATATAAAATGTGGAAATGTAGAGTTTCAGAGTATCGGTACTTCGGTACCTTGGGAGTCTAAACCCATCTTACGTTGTCTTTTCTTCTATTTATAGCTGAGAATGTCTGCTGATAGTGAGTAATGGTCCTTCATTGATTGTGACACGATTTCCTCCAAGATTGTATACAACAACTGTCCATTTACTCGGTCTCCATTAACCGTTTCCCTGGAATCAGTGGAGCACCAACGGTCGATTGCGATGTCTCATTGATTGAGTATTAACTCACCCACGCTGACGGGCTTCGGGTTAATGGGCCGAGGTTTACTCTTCCCAATGGGCTTCAATAATCGCTCCCTGCTTCGTGGGCCGTACACATGTATCAACAGGTATGAAAATCTATCAAACCCCAATAACATTTTAATGTTGTAAGTCTTGTATACGACACCATAGTCATAGGCGGATCAAACTTATTACTTTAATAAGTTTGTCCATTCTGCCTTGGCCAATGACTTACTATGTATATATACTAACTCCTTACGAACTAACCTCGCATACCAAAAGAGATGAGTCTCGTCTTTACCACCATCTCCCTCGCACACTTTGGACTATACCCAACAAGTACCTAGCAATGGTCAATCTTGCCGTTGGTCGATAAAAACCAAAGCATAGCGTCACATATGCAATATTCTTTAGCAAGTTTCAGCTCAATGGACTATGATGCACCAACTGTCACCTGAGAGCTACTATTAACAGTGAGAGTATGGTTAACAAATAGAATCTTCTCAGCGAGTCGTTGTGTATACTTGTTCTCTAACAAGCACATGCACACTGTTTCACGATGTCTCCACATTGGGTGGCTATTAGACCAAACACTACCATCACTATGATAAAAATTAGTGCGCACAGGTCCACCAGGAATATCAATGTCTTGTTCTGATATTCTTACGACCAAGAACATTTTGGATTATTATTTACGCGGAACTATTAGGCCTCATTATTATGATCTCATCAGATCTTAGTGTCCTCAAAAAATCTAGGTACTTTATTCAGGCAGTTATATAACTATGCACACATATATACTCAAACGTGTCAAGATTTTACACAAATAAGGATTACCAAATAGCTTACTACTATTTTCAGTAAGATGTGTCAAATATAATAATTGTCATAAGGGCACACAAATCCCAACACCATCTCAACCGGAAATAGAGTCTGACATTGTCCATACATGTAGCGGTATACAACACATAAGACGACGAATATAATGCTCATAGTCATGAATCAAATATACTTATGTTTATATATTTGAAATTTAGTTTTATTATGTATAATGTAGGAGGAATATGGGGATCAGCTAGCCATGGAAGAGTTTCTTCCTTGGCTAGCGCAAGGCCCGCCCACCCTCACAACCCCTTGAACTTTTTTAAAAAAGTTACTGTACACATTCTAAAACACCAAATATACGCGACACCGAGTGATATTTGACCCTCAATACACTCGTAGCAAAAGGTCTATTGTTATGCAACATTGACCTTGCAACCGGTGGATAAACAAGCAAAACTCATTGGATTCACTTGAAAATTGATGATTTAGGAATCAAAATGAAGGACCACAAGGAGAATTTTGGGGGTGTGTGTTGTGTGCGTGTGTTTGGAGGGGGGTACACTTAGGAAAATTCTCTTCAAAACAAAGTAAGTTGAGATTATCATGATGAATGGGGTCCCTCACCCCTGCGTTTAATGTTAATCATCTTAGGGACTGGATCATTCGAGAACCATCCCCGTGTGTGCTCTCGCGTGTCCGCGAGCGAGCGAGCGAGCGAAAAGTTCCATAATTTTCCTCTCTGAATGTACACCCATACATGACCACAGTGCTCGTTTCTAATTCTGCACTTGCAAGCTGCTACAAAGGAAGCTTGACTCGTTAGTGAGGCCTCTCAAACGTTGGCCATGCACCCCAGAGAGGGAGGAAATTTCATCTTGAGCTGAGGTGCTAGCCGCCGCCGCCACTGAAATTTTTTGAATCATGTCAGTTACCATTTAGCATACCCCCCTGATTTCCTCATCAACTAACACACTCATAGCATAGCACTCCAGACGGCGTCGCCTCCTTCGCTGCACTTTGCGTGAACATACTTCATCTTCTCTACTGATTTACAAATCCCGCTGCAGCTCCAATCAAAGGATGCTATGCATACATTCCCTGCCTGAGCCTTCCACTCACAGTCTAGCAAGAGGAAAAGACTCCATGAGTACAAGACTGCGCATATGCAGAAGGAAATAACGTTTACCAGTAGCATCTTGGAGACAAAAAAAAGGAAGCAAACCAGGTGGGGTTCCGCAGCACATGTTGCGCTCGTCAATGTGATCGACATCTAGTCCGATAAACCAAGCACCAAGGGTTACATCTTCATTAGCATACTTGTGCAATATATGTCTGTGCATCAAACATACAAATAACCATTTAACATGCTTTTATCCATAAATCTATATAAGAGGAGAATCGGTCAGGATGCGCGATTAAGAGAGGCTTACTGGTTGACGGAGATGTAAGTGGCAAGATCTTTCGAAATAGCATATATCTGCCCTGTTGCATGACGAAAATATTTATTCCCATCCTCTCCAAATTTCCAGTATTCAGGTTCATGGTACTTAACATTCCTGTTTGATTGGAAAAGATTATAATTCAGAAAATTTTCACGCGTGATAGCACATTGACACAAACAATAAAGAATTTGATACTTTTCAAGAGGAATGAAGATTACTTGGCAGAAAGAACTGGACCAGACTTCATACAACCTATGTAGGCTCTTGGCTTCAATCTGTGTCGCAAAAGAGTTGTGGCTAGCATACCTGCATCACCATCAACATGAGCATAGCCACCACCGTCAGTGACGCTTAAACTAATTGATTTACTCACCGTAATTCATTCATTGCTATGCCAAAAATATCATTCAGGCCTTCCATATAGAATGAAACACAGCAGACCCACCTAAATTGACATGAACATCATCATCCACCTTCACATAAAACTCAGCATCCCATTCAGCAACTGCGGTGGAGAAGAATGTCTTTGTTTTTGCAGAAAGTTCATGATATCCTTCAACATGATCCTGCATAACAGGATGTTTACTGAGCCTAAGGATTAGAGGTAACCGGATATGTGATGAATAATAGGCCTTACCAGTCTAATGAAATCATTATGCTGAGCATCCTCTGAATCAATTGCGCGATCTAAAATGCTGTTGGATGTAGCACTGTGCAGGAAAAGGTCTGATTGTTAGCTTCCAGTGCACAGTAACCTAAGTTTTTGTCAATTCATCAAAAACATGGGGGAAAACAGAAGAAAACAAAGCAGACGGTGAAATATGTGATAACAGACGATGTTTCTCAGTAGCTGTGTGACACATGAATAAGAATAGTCCGAAAAGTACATTAAACATTAGGCCTTTCACAGTGTTAAGAGTTATATTATAGGAGTTTCTAGTTTAAAAATAGCAATTATATTTTTCTAGTTTTAGAGTTATAATCAAATAAAGAGTCAAATATAAATTGTGATTCTAATTGTAATTGTCATGTATAATTGTCTATATAAACAAAACATCCGTAATTTGGATTTGAGAGTTTCTAAATAATTCTTCTCTTTTTCTATTAACATGGTATCATAGCCTTTCTTTTTCTTCTTCTCAAAAACACCTAACCCTGAAAATAAATTCCCATCCTTCTCATTTGATTTCTCCGTTCTCTTCATCTCAATAACAAAAAAATAGGGTAGTGCTTCAATTAGTGCTACACTAACTGTCGCACTACAATAAACGTCCAATAACACATCTTCAAATTCGTCGTCGTCAACATCCCCTAGCTATGTCGTCTTTGTTGGATATCATTAGTTCTTGGTTGTCGTATTATCTTAATAAGCATCCGTTGGTTGTCGTTGGCTGTCGTTGGCTGTGGTTGTCGTTGATCATTGCTAGTTGGTTATCGTAAAACACATTCGTTGGTTGGAAATTGGTTGTGGTTGTCGTTGATCATTGCTAGTTGCGTCGTTGGTTATCGTAAAACACAGTAGTTGGTTGGAAGTTGGTTGTGGTTGTCGTTGATCATTGCTAGTTGCTTCGTTGGCTATCGTAAAACACATTCGTTGGTTGTAAGTTTGTTGTGATGATCATTGCTTGTGTTAATGGTTGTTGTTGGTGATTGGTTACCGTAAGACTCGACGTTAGTTTTCATTAGTAAAAAAGTAATGTTTGACTTAGTATAAAATCAAAATTTGCACTTCTTTCTAGTGGTAGTGATCGCGGTATCATCATATGGATTTCATTGTAAAGGATATCATGTTGAATTTCCTGGTAAAACTTGAAGTTGCACTCATTACAGAAAGAAATCCACATTCGTGATTATTATTGTTAGGATTTATTTGAATGACATCCATGGATTGCCCATGTTGCTACAAGATGTAACACAAGTTCAATGGTTCACCTTACTGAGCAATCTTAAGTTCTTGTATTTAGAGATGAATATCATCAATTCTTATCATATCATGATGCAAAAAATACATCGACTTTTGTTTCATCTTAGCAAAAACAGAATCAACATATTTCTCATCTAATTTTTTTGCTTCTCAGAATTGGATCGTTAATTCTGGGGTAACTGATCATATGTTAGATACATTTAACCTCTTCTCTCATAGACAACATTCATCCTTGTTTCTTTCTACTACATTGGTTAATAAATCTTTTAGTTTCATAAGAGTGATACATCGTATACCCTCATGTTTCTTTATCATCAGGTTTATTTGTTTCTCGCTTTCCAGTTAATTTTATATCTATCAATAAACTTACTAAAAATCTTTAATGCTCATTAACATTTACTTCTAATTTTATTGTTATTTAGGATTTGAAGACAATGAAGATGGCGATGAGTCCAAGTCTAATGATGTTTACTATTTTCATTCCATTGTTGCTTGTTCAACCACAGTTTCTTCATTGCACTTTCATTGTCGCTTAGATCATCCCTCATTATAAAAAGTAAAAAATTTAAGTACCACTTTATGTCATTTGAAATCTTTTAGAGTGTGTACGAGGATGCTAAACATCATCGTGTACCACATTTACATAATGCAAATCAATGAGCATATTGCATTTTTGTTTTAATTCATCCAGATAGTTAGGGTCTATATCATGTCATTCAAAGCTGGGTTTTATATAATTAGTCATAGTTGTTGATTTTTCTTGTGTTGCAAAGATTTATTCATTGAAATATCTTTTTGAGTTGGTTTTAATTTTACTACCCTTTATTCTGAAATTCCAACTCAGTTTAATGTGCCTGTGTGAATTTGCAAAATGATAATGCAAAAGCATTTTTCTTAATCTTTTTGTGATTTTATTACTTCACAGAATTATTCATCACTCATTTTGTTCATATACTCCACAATAAACTGAAACATCAAAATAAAAAAGGCATCTTCTAAAAGTCACTAAATATTTATCATTTCAAATGAATGTATTCAAAAATTCTTGGAGTGATGCAATTCTCAGTGCTTGTTATTAGATAACTGGATGTCATCTTTTGTTCTTCACAATAAATCTGCACACTTGTTTCTTCTCATGAGAATAAATTGTTGTCACCTTTCAAAAATTTTAGTTGCTAGTACTTTGTTCATGGGCATGATCATAAATCAATAAGTTAACCCCTTAAGCCATTAATATTGGATCCATGTAGATGGTCTCTTCACATTAAACAATAACGATTAGAAATAAGATGAAATCAACAAGAAATTGCAGTATGATAGGTAGAGGAAATAGAGTTACTGTAATAAAAATGAGATAAACAATCAAACCACAAATGATCATGCAAACACAAGGATTTTTATCCGGTTTGATCCTGCAATCCTACTCAAGTCCCCAAGCATCCCTATTTGAGTTATCTGGTTTGATCCTGCAACCTATTCAAGTCCCCAAGAATCCCTATTTGAGATTTTCCACTTCTTGTCCTTACAAACTGATACGTCTAGGGTTTTTTTGTAGGGATAAAGGTGGGGGTTTTATGGCTTTGGACTAATAAAGATAGGGTTTTTATGCGAAGAACAGATCTGAAATTATAGATTAATGCTACGATAATTATTCTAGAACTAATCTAACAATATGAATTAAAAAGACAATTGCAATAGCAAGATCTAGGGTTATATATAAGAAAAATACTCACAAATCAATTCTTCGATAGCTCTCCTAGGGCCGGCCCTTGCTTAACGGGGGGGAGGGGATTAGCCAAATGTTGATTTACTAAACGACCCCCCTTATAGTTGCGAAACTACAAGTTTGACACGGGTTCCGTGGTTGACCCGAGTCGCCTCCTCCTTTGATACACTTGAACCGGCCTCCTTGGTTCATTGGACTCGTCGCGTGCCCCCTCTCTGACCCGCGCCTCTGACCCGCGCCGCATCACTACCCCCAAAAGTGCCACCTTGTTCTCAAAGTGGAAGTCTGGAAACTGGTCTCGTATCACCGCACGGAGTTCCCAAGTAGCATTATATTCCGGCAGGCCACTCCATCTGATCAGCACTTCCTGTGTCCCATCTGCGGCCTGTCTAACACCAGTCAGCTCCTGAGGATCAAGCAGAACCTCCATGTCATCTGTTAAGGTGGGCGACAAGGTAGGTGAGAATGTATGGTCTCCAATGGCACGTCGCAACTGTGAAACGTGGAAAACCGGGTGAATGGTGGACGTAGAGGGTAACTGCAGATGATACGTCACCTTTCCTATCTGAGCGGTAATCTCAAATGACCCATAGTAGCGGGCCGCTAGCTTCTCATTGCTCCGATGGGCCAACGTCTTCTGTCTGTAAGGTCGAAGCTTAAGGTAAACGCGGTCTCCCACGGCAAATGCACATCTCTCCGGTGCTCATCCGCTTTAGCTTTCATGATCTGCTGGGCCCGTAGTAAGTGTTTCTTCAGCTCCTCCAAATACATGTCCCGCTCCCCAAGATGCTCCTCTACCTGTGACACGGGAGTGGTACCTCTACTGTAGTGGATCAACTGTGGTGGGTCCCGTTCGTACAAAATCCGAAAAGGAATACTCTGCGCTGCCGAGTGGTACGAGGTATTGTACCAGTATTCTGTCCATGCTAACCACATGGCCCACTGCTTCGGCGAATCTAAAGCAAAACTGTCACGCCCCACAACCCGAGGCTGCAGCATGTTTCACGAAGTTGGCAGGTCTTGTAGTTAACCAGTGATGACGATCTAAGCTATGAGCTGACATGTACAAAATGCGTAAAGAGAAACTTCACTTTATATATATATAAGCGAGTTTTACAAAAGAGGTTCTTAGAACATGATCTATGTACAACATAAATTAGGATCATGTTCTAAGACCTAAGTACACCAAAAAGTTCTACACGGATAACACAGCAACACCGGACTACCTCAAAAGTCGAATATCAGCTGACTCCGCCTTTGGCTCTAGGATCCAGTCTACAGGATATTCCTCGGAACTACCAACACATGGTGTTCAATGCAGAGCAAGAGCACCAAGTAAATCACAATAGCACCAAGCAAGAGCACCAATGCAGAGCAAGACCACCTTTTCCTTTTTCCACCATAAAAATCCCATTTCCATTTTGATTTCCATCAAAGATCATATCACGACCATGTCAGTCGTTGCTGGTCACAGGCTGCCCTGTCGGGGGTCACCTGCCCCTGGTGGGTTCACCTGGGGGCCGCGAGGCCCCACGCGACCTGCTAGGGTTCCGCCCACCCCTGGCAGGGCCGCCTAAGGGTTGCGATGCCCCGGGGGTCGCCAGCCCCTGAGGGGCCTTCCCACGAGCCGCAGTGCCCCCAACGCTCCTGCCAGGGCCCGACACCACTCGGCTGCTTTTCACAAGCCTCTGTCGCATCGTCCCAAGGGCCATGGTGTAGATTTGTCTCCGGTGGTGGTTCATCTTCAAAGTTGTCGTCTTTCTCCTTCCATTTAGACAAAGTTTGCTCCTTTTTTCCTCCGATCTTCGTTGGGTCTTCATCTTCCTTCAGATCTAGATTTGATGTGCTCTTCCTCTTCGATCTAGATCTTCCAATCATCTCTTCCATTTTTTTCATTAGGGTTTCCATAGCCAAACCGATTTGCATGGAGATTTGGTTTGAGTATCCTTTATATCTAACATTCTCACATCCATGAAGAAAACTTTTCCTTCGTCGATCTCTTGAGCCCCTCGATTTCAAAATCAAGTTTTTCCTCCAAAGCTTTGATCATTCTTGATTCCGCCATGAGGTCTAAGCTCTCTGATTACAAAAAATGCCCCCTAGGGCCCAAAATCACAAGTTTGCCACTAGTGTGGCCGCACCCCCCAATTCACAACACACTCCATATCTCACCACAAAGTATACATATTTGTTTTTAGTTTGAAGAATTCCTTTCCAACCACCCATCCCATCAGGTTCTTGCATTTTCATTTGGTATTGCAGCATGTTATCATTAGTTTAACCACAGAGGACAAAAACACCATGAAAACTAGTTTATCTTCTGATGAAGTGGGTCATAGTAAAGTCTGCCCACCAACATTTCATAACATTCTCTTTGAAATTTAAAATGGAGCACTATATGCAATCTAGCTATATTGGCTTATGGAGTTTAATAGATTATACCTTTCCTCCCAAACCAAACTGAATGGAGCACCATTGGAAAGGAAGAATTAACAATCAATAAGATTAAGTTTTCTGTATAACTACTACTTCTCTTGAATGTAACACTTTTACAAAAAAAATCATAGGGCCAAAGCACATAAATCATAATAGATTATTGATGCAACCCTTGAACATAAAAACTTACAATGGATGCATATGCAGAATCAAGTATTGATGAAAATAGTTTTATAATAACCAACAAAGGCAAAGCAAGCGACTCATCTCTTGATTCAAGGGAGAATATTTTAGCTTAATGAGTCTTTCTTTGGGATCATATTCATGCCTTCAGTGCTACATACAAAAATTAGCTAGCAAGCATAATGATTTCAAGAAGAATTTTTTTTACTTCAAAAAGGTAACAAGAGCCTGAGAAATAAAATTGAGTTTTAGTTTTAAATGAGACACGTTTGCATATTTTTGTGATTTTATCTGAAGGAAACTAGAAATTTTGATTAATAGGCACAATAGATTATTTCCCAAGATGATGAACAAAAGGATTTCTGTAATTCCTTGAGATCCAAAGCTGAAAGATTGAAGGATTCTTGTGATGAAATGTTTCTACAAATAGGGGTCTTTTGGCATACTTCAGTGGATTCTGTTGCTCTGAACATAAATGGAAAATATTTTAGATTTCATAACAAAGCGAATGTCATTGCAGTCATTCGTGAAAACTGTGATCTCTCTTTATAATATTATAAGAACGAAATAAAAGATAGATATGATTATATAATAATATACTCATTAGAATGATAACCTATAATACATGGATATGGACTTTCCTGATATTTATCTTATTCTTGACGTAGTTAATATTAGGAAGTGTGTATGTCCCAAAAACTATGTACATATTTATGTCATGATTTGCCTTGGAATGAGTCCTATTTGGATCGAGCCAACCCGTTCATATTAGGCATGAACTTGGGACTCGAAATCCAGGCCCTATATGTAAATCCAGGATTGGACTCAAGAAGACTAAATGACTGCGGTTTTCAGCAATATGAGTTCAGCCCAACTGAGGCTTATGCCCATCCTAAAGTAGCATATTGCCCTTATTAAGAGCTGAATTGAGAAAAATGTGCACAAAACTGACCCAACCAAATTCCCATAAATGACATGTTGTTCTTGTTTCAAATTTATAATGAATCATCTTTCTTGACTGACTAGACGATAAGCTGGTTGTTTGAATAAGATCTAGTATTAAAATTAGCCAAGAAAAACGGTAACTTGCACGGAAACCCCTTGATAATGGTAGTAAGTTTCATCAGTGTACAACTGAGAACAATAAAGCATAAAACAAAAACACTAGATAAGTCGTTGAAAGGAATTGTTTCTTGTTTTTAAGAAGCTACTCAAGTTTCGCATTATACATAGAAAGTATCAGAGTATTATGCGTTGGTATTATAAAATATATTATTTACAAAATCAATATTGTAAAGGGCATGACTTCTCAGAAGAAGTTTCAGAGGAAGAGTTAGGTGGATATACAGTAGTACATGTTTCTAAAATAATTAAGGGTCTGGAATCGAATGCCTAAGCATTCAAGTTCTGAATGGTTATTTTTCTTACACAGTAAATATAGTCATAGAATAAAATTGGATAATGCAACGTTGAACATATATATATATATGTGTGTGTGTGTGTGTGTGTGTGTGTGTGTGTGTGTGTGTGTGTGTGTGGGTCATAACAAGCTGTTTATTAGGGAATGGAGGCAACTAATTTACCTGTGACCAATCATGAACCGCACCACAATTCCCTTCTCACGCCCTAAACGGTGGAGCTCCTCACCTAATTGGTGGCAAGAAGAATAAGAAACCAAATATACTGACACAATATTTAAATAAGGTCAAGTTAGTATGATGCTTAAGGAAACAGTGAAGATGCCTGCCAAAGGAGATACAGTGTTCATCATAAAATTAGTTTATGAAATAAATAAATAATAAACTATGACTATGAGTAAACAACTAGGGGAGGCTGGAAGAATAAGGCACCACATATGACGCCATAATAATTAAATAAGCATTCGATCTTTTAGGTCCATACTCACCTCGATGGTTATGTGTTCATGTAAAAAATTTGGGAAGCTGCTAAAGGAAACAGAGAAGATGCTGCCAAAGGAGAGAGTTTTTTTCATCATAAAATTAGTTTATGCAATAAATAATAAACAACTAGGGCAGGCAATAGCCTGTAAGTCACTATTAATGCAGCTCGGTTCAGATAAGATGGAATTAGGGGCAAGTCTGAAATCTAAACCGACCTTTCAGCTAGCTATGACATTCTAACCAGACCATTAGAAGAGTTGGGGATTGGGACTGAAATCACTGAATAGTTCAACTCACCAAGTACTTCACTATTAAGTACGGTTTTACAATTTTCAGTACTTCATGTCATTACACATTATCAGTGATATAAATCCCCTATGCAAAATATAAACAAAAACCTCTCCTGTAACTAGCCTTCCCAAAATGAAATAGGTGGAATTGCTTCTCAAAAAAGATTGGATGGGAAGTGGTATGCTATAACCATTTCTCATCCAGAACAACAATTTAAAACATATAAATAGTTGGTTATAAAACTAATATGTATTCCTCGAACAACCTCAAATATGGAATGGAACTTCATAGCCAACCAAGTTCTAAAGATAAAAGGATTGGAAGACAATGATACTATTTTGATCTTCTAATGTTTGCAAGGTGAGGGTAGAGTTACAAAAATATGGTGGGAGCATCAGTTTTCCTTGCATTATAAATTTACTAGAAATAACCCGTGCACACAATGCACAGAACCAAAAAACCCCCACGAACAGGATGTGGTGCATACGCACAAACGACAAGGAGTAAGAAGTGTGGGTGTATGTGTCGGTATTGTCGGAGGTAAAAGGATAAATGCAAAAACCTTGGGGGTTATAGGGGAAAAATCTCCTAGGGAAAATATGTAAATAAGTGAGCTTGGGGTGATTTTTGGGATGAGGAGCGAATATAAGTGAGCTTGGGGGTGATTTTTTGGGTTGTGGCTGAGGTGGATGTCCCATATGTGGCTCCCATATGGCGATGTGATA